>OZ024748.1:45965770-45973270 GCA_964016885.1 Eledone cirrhosa
GAAAGGCAAAGTCAACCTCAGCGGGATTTGAACTCAGATCATAAAGGGCCGTAACTATGCTGGAAAGAATGGCGTCCGACCCTCCACCGATACTGCCAATCCACCGCCCTTAATATTAACAGTAATAATAATAATTATTATTACTATTTAACAGGCGGTGGATTGGCAGTATCGGTAGAGGGTTGGACGCCATTCTTTGACGCAAAGAGTTACGGCCCTTTCCATTCTGAGTTCAAATCCTGCCGAGGTTAACTTTGCCTTTCATCCTTACGGGTTGGATAAAATAAAGTACCAGTAATACACTGAGTAATTGCTGGCCTTGTGCGAAAAGTAGAAACAATTATTACATTTTAATATTAAATAACTCTTACTATATTTTATTGACGGTAAGGAGGAATCTCCAGGTAGACAATTAAAAGAATGAAGACTACATATATACGTATACATGTATAAATACACACATATAAACACACACACATATATATGTATATATATATAACACAAATACATCTAGACACACACGTGTACCCCTCCTCATCTATATCTATATATCTATGTATCTATACATATATATATGTAAAAGTTCTATTTAAATTGTTGGGATACAACAAGCAAATATTTTTATAACTGATATAAAGCACTCAACAAATATTTGGAGAGCTTCCAACAGAAATGGTTGCATTCTTTAAGGGTATGTCAATATTTATTTATAAAACTGATCTATATTATATTTTATCTGATGAAAGTACACCATAATTTAACTTGGTGTCCTTGAAATATGTATAATGAAATAAATATGGTTTTATAAATATAGTTTCCATTTGTACATATATATATATAAAGTACGTGAATTTGTATATCTAGCGATATACGGTATGTTTATAAATAAACATTATGAAAGACTTCAGCTACGAATTTGGAAACTGATGGCATAGCACCACTTAGCGGATTATAGCAGAAGTTAAGGATAGGTAACTAACGGGAATTATGTCATTGTAGCTCTCTCCCTCTAGTCGTTATCGCTAGATATACAAATTCACATATATATGTATATATATATATATATATATATATAATGGAAAACGAAAAATCAGTTATGCATCTAAACTCAATTTATTGTGTGTTACAATTGTTTCCTCGGCGGACAGCTCGAGACGCGATCATGGTGTGGATCTGTTCTGATTCTGGGCCCGCAGGTTCGACGGACACGTCTAATGATTTCGGAGCTTCGGAGCATATGCTCCGAAATCATTACTCTGCTCTGTAAGAACATAGAGTGCTCAACCTATGGAAGCATCTTAGCTACCATCAGACACATATGTACATATAAATATATATATCTATATACATACATATACATATATACATATATATAATATATATATGTATATATACAGAGAGTGAAACTTTGAGTTACTGTAGGTTCACCCGGGGGAGCACTCGCTGTTTAGGTTCACTTCAGTGTCCAGGTGTAGAGCTAGACAGAGTGTATTATAGTAATGATAATGGAAAAATGAATGAATTCATTTTTCCATTATCATTGTAAGGGGTCTGACGAACCACTGATTACAGAGTCGGGATAGATTGATACAGATTGAACCTTGTGGTGATCAGTGGCGAAACGCGCGTCACCAACCAATAAACGTAATGAAGGAGTAACCAATCGTCCTTGTTATATTATTTAAACTATATATATATATCCACATCTCCTCCAAGATACACACAAAGACACTGATATTTATTATAATCATAGGTGATTTGACGATGCCTAAATTTCAGACGTTCTGGGAAAATAAAAAGGTGTTTCCTTACCATATATTTATGTGTGATAACTACTACTTGAAATTTCAGGTCTGTCTATATGGAACTGGAAAAGAAGAGAATGGAATGTTGATTAAGAAACAGTCATCACTTATATTTTTTGATATCTAAAATCCACGTAAAATGTCAGAGATGGTCAAAGACTGCACTGCCGACTTCCTCAGCAAAATCGAAAAGACTTCAATCCGTTTAAGGTAGACATGTTTATCTACATCCATTACATCCATTTCTGTTTAATAAATCAATATTTTTTTTTAACACGCTGATGCCTAGGTGCATATACATACATTTATATGTAGGAGTATATATACATATAAACGTACAAACACAAACCCACTGAGACATACATTCACATAAACACGCACATACACAGCCTAACAAATGGAACGCCATCCGCAATTTTGCTATAGTTTTTTCACCACCCCTGCCTTCTTTTTACACACAAGACTAGGACATTTTCAGGAAGCACTGATGATTTCTCACGAATGAAACTGTTCTAGTGCTGTAGAAGCTTTTCTACATTAAATATTTATACTCTGCTATATATATATATATATATATATATATATATATATATATATATATATATATATATATTATATGTGTGTGTGTGTGTGTGTGTGTGTGTGTGTGTGTGTGTGTGTGTGTATATATATATGTGCGTGTGTGCGTGCGTGTGTGTGTTTGTGTGTATGTATGTGTGTATGTATATGTGTGTATATATGTGTGTGTGTATATATATATATATATATATATATATATATATATATATATGTTTGTGTGTGTCATCAAAATTAGGCTAACTTTGAAATATTTATATTTAACGCTCCCATTTTGTGAATCATACAAATTACTTGTATGCTCTCTCATTGAATATGGAACAGTGAATACTTACCACGTCAGTTTTGTTTATTTTATCTAATATGTGCTGCCATTTTGAATCTCCAAGCCCGTCTGTCACACTTTGATTGTACGTGGAACCACCTACAAAGAATATAAATATTAATATATGAATATGCACTCATGTTTGGTCTCATAACTCCTGATAGACGTAGGGAGACCGTTGCAGTATATGTCATTTCTAGGACATTTTAAAACTGCCATCACTTCTCCATGTCTGAATACAGGAGATTTCTACCAGAGAAGGATAGGCAGTGAGAGAAAGTGAAAAAAACGGTATAGAGGAAGAATCGACCGCAGTATTAGACTGGTACTTTTTTTTTACATAAATTATATGGATGAAAGGCAAAGTGGACCTCGGCGGTGTTTGAATTCAGAGAACAGAGCTTCGGAACGAATACTGCAAAGCATTCAATCCGACATTCTAACGACTCTTCTATTCCGTCGGTTTATAAATGATATAAATGCTATAAATATTGCAATATGTTATACACACAAGACATTTCTATTTATACAATCACACGCACATACATACTCATATATATATATTGTGTTGGCTTTTTCTGCCATTACTCTCTCTCTCTCTCTCTCTCTCTCTCTCTCTCTCTCTCTCTCTCTCTCTCTCCACACAAACATATGTATATGGTCTCTGGTTAATAGGTTAGTATTGCTAACATACATATTATTGATATTATTTTAACTATCTCTTGAAATAGCATGAAAAGAATATGTATATATATATATATATATATATATATATATATATATATACGATGTATACCAGGAGGTGACCACTTGTAGAAAAGGTGCTCCGTGTGATATCATTATAGGCATATTTATGTATTTGTATAGAAGTGACTTCTACAGGAATAGTGCTGTTTTATTTCATTAGAAATCATTCGGAAAATCCGAAAGATTGACAGTTGAATAGTTACATTAGGCCACAATTTGTTACAACCATTTATTATCGTTGCGTGCACTTACTAGGTCCTGGAATGGGTTCCTCGCGCTGATCGGGACTGAATTCACCCCAGTTCCGGAGATATTTCGTAGCTAGGAAATTTCCAAATATTGGCTGTCTATATTTTCCCTTGCCTGACAACGTTGAACTAAATGATCCAAAACTTTGATTGACGCGGTAACTGAAAAATAATAATAATAATAATAATAATAATAATAATAATAATAATAATAATAATAATAATAATGTATGCAGTTTGGTATTGGTAAATGTGGAGTCATTGTGATGAAGAGGGGTAGGTTGAGCAGAAGTAACGGGATCCAGATACCAACAGGTGAGATGATAAAGGAAATTGACTCTGAGGAAGGATACAAGTATTTGGGCGTTCTGGAGGCTGATGGCATAAAGAACAAAAAAATGAAGGAATTGTTAAGAACTGAATACATTCGGAGAGTAAGGAGCGTATTGAAGTCACATCTGAACAGCAGAAATGCCATAAGCGCAGTAAATTCCCGAGCTGTGTCTATTATTAGGTACAGTGCGGGAATTCTGAGATGGAATGTTGCTGAACAAAAAGAAATGGATAGGAAGACTAGGAAGCTATTGACTATCTACAACATGTTCCACAAGAGGAGTGATGTCGATAGACTCTACCTAAGGAGATCTGAGGGTGGAAGAGGTCTTATCAGCATAGAGGACTGTGTTCAGATGGAGAAAAACAACCTATACAAATACGTGACCTATAGTAAGGAGCCAATGCTCAGAACTGTACTGAAGGAGGGGACAGTAGGCCAGGGGATGTCCAAGGAGGAAATAACATCAAGGAGGAAGAGCAGCCTTAAGGGAAAATCCCTTCATAGTACCTTCTTTGAGAAAACTGAATTTAGAGATCCACAGACATGGAACTGGTTGAGAAGAGGAGACCTCAAAAAGGCTACAGAAGGAATGCTAATGGCTGCGCAGGAGCAGGCCCTCAAAACGAAGTGGTTGAAGCACCATATCTACAAGGAGGAGGCTAGCCCACTGTGCAGGATCTGTGGAGAGAGAGAGGAGACTGTGGCTCACATTGTGTCCGAGTGTAAACACCTAGCCCAGACCCACTATAAGGGCTGGAGACACGATGTGATGGGCAGGGTGATCCACTGGCACCTGTGCAAAGTAAACAATTTACCACATTCTGAGAAATGGTATGAGCATAGGCCAGAGGCGGTGATGGAGAACAATCAGGTGAAGGTGCTGTGGGATTTTAGGATACAGACGGACAAAAAACTGGAACACAATAGACCTGACCTGGTGGTTGTGGACAAAGAAAAAAGATCGTGTCTGATTGTGGATGTGGCCTGCCCGTTCGACACGAGAGTGCAAGAGAAGGAGAGGGAGAAAATTAACCGATACCAGGACCTAAAGTGGGAGGTGAAAAGGATTTGGAACTGCCATGAAGTCAAAGTGATCCCGATTGTCATAGGCGCACTGGGGACTATCTCCAAAAGTTTCCAGGGATGGTTAAAGAAAATCGGCCCCTTCACGCTTTTTGGAACGCTTCAAAAGGCATGCTTGCTTGGAACAGCAAGAACCCTCCGATACGTCCTGAATATCTGAGGCTGCAGGTAGTGGCTTGATATTCAATCCAACGGACTTTCCAGTTAACCAACATCAATGACTGAGATTCAAGGAATAACAACAATAATAATAATAATAATAATAATAATCCGTAGGCTCGATACAAAAATTCGAAAATTCTTAACCATGCACAGAATGCATCACCCTAAGGCAGATACAGATAGAATATATCTCCCTAGGAAAGAAGGAGGACGTGGGTTAATCCAGTTAGACATTGCGTTGAAAACTGCAACAATTGGATTATCTACATATCTAAGGGAATCACATGATTGGATGATCAAACTCGTTTTGAAACACGAAAGCACCAAAAGATCATACTCCATTACAAAAGATGCACAAAGATACAGTAATGGACTACACATTTCAGAAGTCGCATTTACTGCTGAAATGGAAAACACAGAAAAAGCAAAGCAGGTAAAAGTAACTGCAAAGAAAGAACTGCTACAGAAACTGGCTAAGAAATGGCAAGAAAAGCCTCTGTATGGAAAATACCCAGAACGAGCTAACAATCTTGATGTTGACAAAACTTTAACCCATCAGTGGTTGGCATCCTCTGGACTGAAATCGGAGACTGAAGGACTGATTATATCAGCACAAGATCAGTGTCTGCCAACGAAAAATTACCAAGCCAACATAATAAAAAATGGATGCAGCCCATTATGCCGTGTATGTAAAAAACAACCAGAGACCATTGACCATATAATTTCAATGTGCAGTCCTATAGCTCCAACCGAATACCTAAACAGGCATGACAGAGCTGCACAATACATACATTGGATGATGTGTAAGCATTTTGACCTGCCCCATCAATAGAATTGGTGGGAGCATCAACCACCTCCCATACTTGAAAAAGATCACATCTCAATCTTGTGGAACGTTAGCATCCAAACAGACCGAAAAATAGATGCAAATAGACCTGATATAATATTGAAGGACTTTAAAAAGAGGGTATGCCTGCTAATTGATATGTCCGTTCCAATAGACAAGAATGTATCTATAAAAACATTTGAAAAATTGAGCATGTATAAGGACCTGGAGATAGAAATTGGAAAAATGTGGAAATTGAGAACTAAAACAATACCAGTGGTTGTAGGCGCTCTAGGAATGATACCTAAGGGGTCTAATGATTACTTATCGCAAATCCCAGGAAACCCGCGTATAGGAGAAATTCAAAAGATAGTACTAATGGGAACTGCCCATATACTAAGGAAGATTCTGTCAATATAAGTACATCACAAGTCTAAACACTAAAGATGCATGTGTGAGTATGTATGTTCTTTCTTGAACATGGCGGACCTTGTTGTCTCTTGAGGTCACTGGTTGTGACTTGGTGATAACTCGTATGAACATAAAGCAAGATAAATGCAGCTATAATAATAATAATAATAATAATAATAATAATAATAATAATAATAATAATAATAATAATAATAATAATAAAGGCTGGAGACATGATGTGATAGGCACCTATGCAAAGTAAACAATTTACCACATTCTGAGAAGTGCTTTGAGCATAAACCAGAGTCGGTGAAAGAAAACGATCAGGTGAAGGTCCTACGGGATTTTAGGATACAGACGGACAAGAAATTAGAACACAATAGGCCTGACCTGGTGGTTTTGAACAAGGAAAAACGATCGTGCCTGATTGTAAATGTAGCCTGCTCATTTGACACGAGAATGCAAGAAAAGGAGAGGGAGAAAATTAACCGATACCAGGACTTAAAGTGGGAGGTAAAAAGGATTTGGAACTGTGGACCTCGTCAAATCGGACCAAGGAAACAATATTTCCATTGGTATCATATTCTGTCTTACAATGATATACAATTGAAAGAATACTTACGGATCGTGTTCCAGTGTGGAGAGCAATGTTTCGTGACGACGACGCCGCCTTCTTCTCCATCCGCCAATACACCAGCAGCAAAGGCATAGGAGGACAAGCAGAGCCAGGAATCCCAATATAGCTCCAACAATGGCATAGATCATATCTGAAACGCAGATTCATCAAATTTAACAATGCAAGAATTAAAAACAACCATAAAAATAATTGTTTCTACTTTATTCACAATGCCAGCAATTTGAAGGAAAGAAGAAAGTCAATTAAATCGACCCCACTTCTTACCGGTACTTTATTTTATCGACCCCGTAAGGAAGAAAGGCAAAGCTAACCTCGGCGGGATTTGAACTGAGTCTATAAAGGG
>OZ024748.1:45980770-45985770 GCA_964016885.1 Eledone cirrhosa
TACTGGGATACATGATACAAGTAGCACACATATATATATATATATATATATATACACATACATACATACCTATGTATATATATATATATTTATACATACATACATATATATGTGTGTATGTGTGTATGTGTGTGTGTGTGTGTGTGTGGAAAAGTTAAACAGAAATAATAAAACAATCCGTACAGTATTAGAAAGGGATATATTAGGTGAAAGCTCGATATAGCAAGCAGACGGTCTTAACGTTTCGGACGCTGGCCCTTCATCAGTAGAAATAATGAGAAATAAGATATATTGAGGGTATATATATATATATATATATATTGAGGGCGTCTTCACTTATATTATATATGTGCGTCTGTATGGGATGTTTGTCTATGTATTTACCTCTTGTGACTTATCAATTCAACAAATGTGTCCTGTTAAATAACTTAATGTATTATTGGCTGCCGTCTGACAGGGGAATCTAGTAAGAATATAGAATATATGTAAGAGCAGTTTACCTGTACAAGATAATCCATCTCCTTCATATCCATGAATACAGGTACACGTGTAGTTTTCATTGTTACCTCTACATGTAGCATGTTGTGAGCAAATGGGTATGGAAGTTTTGCATAAGTCTGCAACTGTTGATCGATATTAAGAGATATTAATAAATATACACACAATTATATATAATAGAGCCCATGTGACCCGTGGGTCTCTTTCTTTAAAAAATATTTTTAAAAAATCATTTAAAATAATTAAAATATACAGTGACATGTCTCCCTTTCAATCTATTCTCTCACAGACACTATGTCTTTCTATCTATCTTTAGTGATAAAGGTACCCCCGAAAAAATACGCGTCTCGGGAACCCATGCTCCGATTTACGCGAAGTTTCTTTTATTCCATTTTTATTCTCAGTCACCGGCCAACGTCCTTTTAAATAATTTTCCCATTATGTACCGTTTTGGGTATATTAAATTACAGACAAGAGACAATCACAGAGTTTTAGTAGTAGTAGTATATATATATATATATATATATATATATATATATATATATATATATATATATATATATATATATATATATATATATATACACATATATATATATAATATAGATTCTGATGTAAGATTTTGATGAAGTCACACGCATAACGATGTAACAGAAATATTGTCCAAGCAATAAAGCAATTATGGTGAAATAAACTCGACTTAACTACTTTTATATAATAAATGAATACATCGTCACGCCTAATGACCAACTCCCAGCTGGCATAAGATACTGACGTGAAATGCTTTTGGATTTCTTGGACCGGCTTATTCTCAAGAATTTGCAACGTAACTGCGTATAAGCAGCTTATCTTCTGAAATATATACAGATATATATATATATATATATAATGTATAGTAATAATGATAAATCAGAAGACTAAAATCCAAAGAGGGCTCGTTAAGGGTAAATATATATCAGGTATATAAAAACCCTATAGCAAATATTTAATCTATTATTTTAACACACACACAGATATATGTATATATATATATATCAGCAGAATTTTAGGAAAAACAATATTCATATATAATACACATTTTAATATTATATATAAATATTTATATATATATATATATATGTATATATATATATATATATATATATATATATATAGGGACGAGTAGGACCCCGACGGCTGAGCTCAAGCCGTTTCGACGGCTAATTCTGGTCAAGAATTTGCCGTCGAAACGGCTTGAACTCAGCCGTCGGGGTCCAACTCGTTCCTATTACCCACTCTACTACCCTAAGTATTGAGTACTTTGGTGCCTTATGTCCCACAAGGTTCCTTACCACATTTCCTCCGTTATATATATATATATATATATATATATATATATATATATATATATATATATATATATATATGGTGTTTATCGAGTGTGGAATAATTATAATTTACCTGTGCAGTTAAAGCCATCTCCCGATGCACCAGTTATACAAGAACAATTATATCCTCCATCAGTATTTGTACACTTGCCATATGGTGTAGAACAATTGTCTGTTTTTATCTTACATTCGTTGATATCTGTAAGATAATGAAATCATATAAATAACAATGAAAGCAACCATTTTTATTTTCCGGACTGGATAAGAAATATATAATTGATGTTTAATTGCGATTCTCATTTATTTTAGCGACTTTATCATATCTCCGAGGAGAAGGAACATGCGTGGATGGCTATATATCTACGTTAATATATACACATGGATTAAGCGAAATGATACGTAACATTTAACATAATTATATATCAACTCCATCGAAACATGTGTAAGAGAATAAATATGGGTTTTGAATGAAAGATGATAATTTTTCCATAGATACTGTTGTGTTTATATATATATAATAAAAAGTACAAGGTGTTAGATCTTCCTTACATTTTGGGGGGTGAGACGCGTGTTTCGCGATTGATCAGCTCAAGGCTTGATCTGTATTAATCGGGCCGGCATTGGATTCAAAAGCTCATCTGATTTATATAATATATATATATATATATATATATATATATATATATATATATATATATATATATATATATTACATATGGTGGCTGCCAACTCGTTTTCGAGTACCGCCACTACTTTATATCCACGTAGGAGAACCCCTACCAATGCGCTGAAAAAGTGTAACGTTTTAGTCCAGCCAGAGACTTGAAAACTCTGGTACGAACACTACACTTCTGACAATTATTGACACAGTGCTGGGCCCATGGTACCATGTGACGACAAGTGCAGAGGGATCTCCAGATATAAAGCAATGCCTGTGCCGTGAAGCTTTTATAGTGAGCAAAGGCACTGCACAAAGCCAGTGCCACTCTTTTAACCAAGATGATATTTACCAAAAAGAAGAACAAGTCAACACCATTGGAAAACCATCAGGGTTGCAGGTGTTATATCAGAGTTTTCCTTCTCCTAGAATTCTGCTTTGACAAAGGCAAAGGGTCATCTCTCCCGGTGATTTTGGATGGTCATTGACTCTTAAGAGCACCTTTGCACTTTGACAGGTTTTGTTTTTAGTCCTGCAGGGTGTCCAAATTCATCCTCCTCACCCATAAAGCTTGGTGGGGTTGCCAGTTTAGTCGCCAACGACCCGTCCATGGGACAGGTTGTACTGGGATACATGTTACCAGTAGCACATATAACAAACATACATACATATATATATATATATATATATATATATACAAACATACATATATATATATATCTACATACATATATATATATACATGTATATATATATATACGTGTGTGTGTGTATATAAGGTAAACAAAATAATAAAACAATCGGTACAGTATTTGAAAGTGATATATTCGGTTAAAGCTTGATATAGCAAGGAGACGGTCTGAACGTTTCGGACGCTGGCCCATCTTTAGTATTTAGTAGAAATAATG
This sequence comes from Eledone cirrhosa, assembly GCA_964016885.1. Taxonomy (NCBI): domain Eukaryota; kingdom Metazoa; phylum Mollusca; class Cephalopoda; order Octopoda; family Eledonidae; genus Eledone; species Eledone cirrhosa. The sequence goes on from OZ024748.1 coordinate 45,984,202, forward strand.
AGAAATAAGATAGATTGAGGGTGTATATATATATATATATATATATATATATATATATATATATATATATATATTTATGTACATATATATGTATATATATATACGTATATATATATATATATATACATACATATATATATATATTTTGGGCGTCTTCTCTTATATTATACATGTGCGTCTGTAAGGGATGTTTGTGTATGTATTTACCTCTTGTGACCTATCAGTTCAAAAAAAGTGTCCTGTTAAAGAAATTAACTTTATTATTGGCCGCCGACCGATAGGGGAATCTAGTAAGAATATAGAATATATGTAAGAGCAGTTTACCTGTACATAATAATCCATCTCCTTCATATCCTGGAATACAGGTACACGTGTAGTTTTCATTGTTACCGCTACATGCAGCAAATTGTGAGCAATTGGGTATGTCAGTTTTGCACATGTCATCAACTGTTGATCAATATTAAGAGATATTAATAAATATACACACAATTATATATAATAGACCACATGTGACCCATTGGGTCACTTTCCGTAAACAATATTGAAAAAATATTTTAAATTCTGTCACAGACACTATGTCTTTCTATCTATCTTTATTGATAAAGGTACCCCCCCCCCCCACCACCACCACCAAAATAAGCGTCTCGGGATCCCATGCTCCGATTTACGCGAAGTTTCTTTTATTCCATTTTTATTCTCAGTCACCGGGCAACGTCGTTTTATATAATTTTCCTATTATGTACCGTTTTGGGTGTATTAAATTACAGACCAGAAGCAATGCCAGAGCTTTGTTAGTAGTATTAGTAGTAGTAGTAGTAGTAGTAACAGTATCAGTAGTATATATATATATATATTTATATATATATATATATGTTTATATATATATATATATATACACACATATATATATGTATTCTATTCTATTCTAAGGCGGGTAAAATTCCCGAGATCCATGGACGAGTTCTCTCCAGCGGTCTCTGTCCTTCATTATCGCTGCCATGTCCTGCGTCTCCAATGGACCAGTGTCTGTCCTTAGGTGGATATATATGTATATATATATATATATATAATATAGATTCTGATGTAAGATTTTGATGATGTCACACGCATAACGATGTAACAGAAATATTGTTCAAGCAATAAAGCAATTATGGTGAAATAAACTCGACTGAACTACTTTTATATAATAAATGAATACATCGTCACGCCTAATGACCGACTCCCAGCTGGCATAAGCTACTGACGTGAAATGCTTTTGGATTTCTTGGACTGGCTTATTCTCAAGAATTTGCAACGTAACTGCGTATAAGCAGCTTATCTTCTGAAATATATACATATATATATATAATATATAGTAATATATATATAGTAATAATGATAAATGTGAAGACGAAAATCCAAAGAGGGCTCGTTAGGTAAATATATATCGAAGGGTAAATATATATATCAAGTATATAAGAACCTTATGGCAAATATTTAATCTGTTATTTTAACACACACACACACATATATATAAGAAGAATTTTAGGACAAACAAAAATCATATATAATACACATTATATTATTGTA
>OZ024748.1:45993270-46015770 GCA_964016885.1 Eledone cirrhosa
GAGGATGGCTCTGAACATTAATCAGTATACACTGAGGATGAAAAACTCAGAGCTGTATGGGAGCATCACAAAAGTCAGCTCAAAAGTGACACAGAGGAGACTGAGTTTAGCTGGACATGCTCACCGACATCCAGAGTTGACATTGCACTCAGTGCTCCTGTGGGAGCCCCTACATGGACACACTAGAAGAGGAAGACCAAGGTTAACATATATATATATATATATATATATATATATATATATATAAAAGAGGTTAATATCCCCACAGGTACTAAGTACCCCTGGAAATATATAAGGTGTCTATGATACAGTCGTTGTTCTATGATATTTCAATGTTATAGTTCTGGTATGTCAAATTAATGCCATAGAACAAGCACTGTACCATAGACACCCTATATATTTCCAGGGGTACTTAGTACCTGTGGGGATATTAACGTCTCTTAATATTCTCCGTTATGTAGAGAACAAATCTGTTGTTTTATTTAGCTGCTATTTTTAGTGGCGAGATAGACAATACGTCTATGTTTACTTCCGCTTCTACTAAGGGCTGGTTCATGCATAGGTCAAGTTTATGGCCCCATTCGATCCTGTCCTAGCTGGCAGATGGCAATATATTTTGCTGTTCCCGGGACTTTTGTCCTAGGTAACGAAAATACTCTCTGATGATCCGAATATCTCCATTGGAAGTCCCTAGGGATCTCCAATCTTTTGTAAGGTGAAACGGTCCGTAAAAGCAAATGGAATAGGTAAATATTTAAATTCTATTTTTTAATTTATTTTAAAAAATCGTGTGAATCTTGGTTGCTCCGCTTGTCTCAATCATATATATATATATATATATATATATATATATATATGTGTGTGTGTGTGTGTGTGTGTGTGTGTGTGTGTATTGCTGGTGATTAGCAAAATTAAAATAAAATACGAACCATAATAAAGGCAAGAATTCCTATCGTCTTCGATTTTGTAGTTAGTCCTGCATTTACAGGCATAGGAACCCGCTGTATTTTCACAGAAATGTTCACAAATGTGGCCCTGAACTTTACATTCATCAACATCTGTAGCACGTGGAATATGTAAAAAAATACTTTAGTTTACTTGAAGAAATAAATGTTAAAAAAATGTTTCTTTAGAAGCAAATTTTGACAGTCACAAGAATATCCGTTTCACAACATTGAGTCAAATTGTGTATGTAGCAATGCGGATAGTCTAGAATTATATATAATTCATTTGATTTATTGATTTATTGATTTTTTATCTGAGTGTCCCGAATCTTCCAGATCGCAATTTTTCGGTCGTATGGTTGATTATAGACTTGTTCTATGTGTGACGGTATTTTAACGATAGTTATAGCTCTGATTTATCTAAATTATTGAGCCCTCTGCCGCTCATATCGAATTTTGTTTATCGTGAACTCGTGCGCCGATTTTCCGATACTCGATTATTCTACTATATATATATATATATATATATATATATATATATATATATATATATATATATATATATATATAGTGGTAGAACACTGGAAGGTAATATCCGTAGTGGTAGAGCACTCAGTCCATGGGACGAGTTAGGTAGGAGTGTTTACACAACAGTTAGTTCACCATACCGAGAACAACTGTTTCACCTTAGCGGATCCTCAGCTCGTAAAGGACATGGTTATACTTCCTGTTCCTTATAACCATGCCCATTACGAATTGAGGATCCGCTAAGGTGAAACAATTGTTCTCCGTATGGTGAACTAACTGTTGTGTAACCACTTCTATATATATATATATATATATATATATATATATATATATATATATATATATATAACGAAGGAAGTGTGGTAAGGAAGCAAGTGGACCATGACGCACCAGAGTACTCGATACTTTGGGTAATAGGAAAACGTTCAGGACCCCGACGGCATAATTATAATTTCCCATTCTCAGATTCTTGTTGAAATTCTTTTTTCGCCTGCTTCCTAGCCAGCCTAATTCATCCACAGTCCTTAGAAGTTGCAATATAAATTTACTTTCAACGCTTGACCGGCTTCACCCCCTCCCCCATTGTTCTACAGGCAAGTTCAGCCACCCCCACACCCTACCCACCACCATGACAGATTTAAATGTGTTTAGGGGAAATGTTGACCAATCCTTTTTAGAACTACAACCTTCAGAAATGCATGATCAGCTCATGACCATATATAGAAATATATCCATCGAAAAGTTCGGCTATTACCACGCTGAAAACCTAATTTAGTCCAGAAATAGCCGTCGAAACGGGTTGAGCCCTGCCGCCGGGGTCCTGAACCTTTTCCTATATATATATATATATATATATATATATATATATATATATACATGAAAAGAAAATGTTTTTTTCATTACAGTGTGTTTGTTACCACCAGAGTGAAACGTATATAAACTGCGAATGACACGGGGATAACATTATAATCAAACAGATTAATAAAATGAAAAAAGTACCTCCATATATATGATACTTATACTTTACTCCGTTTCTTCATTTGATAGATATATATATATATATATATATATATATATATATATATATATATATATATATATATATATATATATATATATGTATATATATATATAAAAATTAATAAAAACAATGAATAAAAACAAAGAACATGTTCCTTATATTAAAAAATTCATCATTGTACGATCGTTTCTAGGATATATATGTGTGTTGGTATGTATATCATATAGATCTATGTAAAAATATTACAAACTATCAGAGGAAATATACATACCTTCACATATATATGCTGTCTTCAGAAATTTATCTACATATATATATATGTGTGTGTCTGTGTGTGTGTAAAAGGTAAACAGAAATAACAACACAAACGGTACCGATTATGGAAGGGATATATTAGCTTAACGCTTGATATAGCAGGAAGAGGGTGTTACCGTTTCGAACGCTAGTCCTTCATCAGAAGAAATAATGAGAAATAAGAAAAATTCAGGGGTTGGGCGTGTTGGAATTGGAGGGAACGTGGCTATGAGGCGGGAGATATATACACCACCGATTTTTACGTTAATTGATGAGAAATATACCTTTGAGTATGGCAACGAAAAATGAAGCATATAGCATACCTGTACACTTAAAGCCATCACCTATGTAGCCACTGTTGCAGGAGCATTTGTAGCTTCCAAATACGTTGGTACATGTGGCATCTGCAGAGCATTTGTGGATTCCAGTTTTGCATTCATCGATTTCTGTTGACAAATTATACGGCAAATATATAAAATAGAACTTTCTTACAATTAACAATTTAAATTTTTATGTCTCTATATATGTATATGTATGACTTATACAGAGATATAGGCCGAAGGTTACGTCATGTTCCTTTTTCAATGGGTACGAAATGAATGTGTGTGCATTTACAGTCGCTGCTTAAATCTATTGGCAGTCAACGCTCTGTAAGCCTTACTTCTGGTTGGTGTGTCTACCTTAACATTCTATGATATTTATGTGCTAAGGGGAAATGCTTCCTAATTAAAGTAAGAAAAGTGTTTGCTATTGTTGTGGCCACTTCCATATATGGTATTATTTACCTCGAAATGCCACGAGACCTATTTTTCTCAGGTTTTTGCTAGTACTTAGTGTATTCTACCTTATTTAGAAATCCGCCCCAAACTAGAGCTTCATTGTAATCTGAAGATATACTCATTAGATGATAAACGAGAAAGCCTCAATGAAACGTGTTAGACCAGGTTTTTGTTACCTTGATGGTTAGAATGCTTACTATTGTAATTCTTACATATCATTTGACTTTCTATACGGGTAGTGCAGGCGATTCGACACATATTTAATGTTACGTCTAAGAAATTCACGACAGATAGGATGGCCTTTTGATAACGTTTCTCTTGAATCCCATTGACAATATATTTCGTATGAAATGAATTAGAAAAATAAACAATAATACAATAGCACAAACATACCTTTGCATATAATATTATTAGCATCTTTCTTGAAACCATCTTTACACAGGCACCTATATGACCCCACCATGTTGTTGCACGTTGATGTAGTTACATTGCAGTCGTTACCTGTAACACATTCATCAATATCTTCATTGCATTGATCTCCTTTCAGGCCTTTTTTGCAAACACAACCCGTCGATCCATTGCAAGAATCACAGAACACTGAGTTACACTTATTGGAACAGTTAGTTCCCCACATATTTTTCGAACATTCTGTAATGAAAAATAAAGTTTAGAATAACAATTACAGTTAGGCGTATTGCTTAGTGGTTAGAGCATTGAGCTTGCAATCGAAAGGTTGTGAGTTCAATTCTCGGACCGGGTGATGTGTTGTTTCCTTGAGTAAGACACTTTATTTCACTTTGTTCCAGTTTACTAACCTGTAGAAATGAGATGATATGACTGGGGTCCCTATCATTAAATCACCCAAGACACCTCCAACGAGATATACCTAGGAGGAGGCCAGTTAAACCTGCATAGGTGTGAGCTGTCACACATACACACATTACAGTTAGGAATAGTAATACACGAGTATAGGCTACTAAAAGGGTCTTAGCTTGACTTTGAAGGAGTGATCCTAGAGCTGTGAAATCTTGCATGCATTAATTTCTACTCTTCTTATTAATACTTCCAAGTGGATGCAGTATGAGGATTAGAGACATTTGTAGTGATGGTTAAAGAACCAATAAGAGTAGCCTCAGTAGTAATACTAGGACAATAGTAGTAAGTGTTGTTGCTGTTGTTTAGTCCTGTCTGTTCAGCGGACACATGTCCAAAGTCATATCTGCCATGAGAATGCAATCTTGTTTTTGACATTTTGGATCTAGGATTACATTGCTTTTGCTCGATGCCGGGCTTATAAAATACCAGTAATGTAATAGGGATAAGTATAATCGAGTAACGCTGGTGTCTTACAATGAATTACGACAGAGAGAACCTACAGAGAATACTTGTAATATGTTTATTTTATAGGGACAATCCCTTGTAACTTTGGCTTCCATCCTACCTCGTCTCTGAAGTGCGGAACAGCATAATTAGTCTATGGTACTTAACCTTTTAGTTACCAACCCGGCAAAAACCGGTTCTGGTTCTATGAAATAAAACCATCCATTTTAAAGGTTTCCAATTTAAATTACAATCTTCCAACATACTTTTATACAAGAACCTTACATTAATTTACTATCTTAGTAATGAATAAAATAATAATTTCGGTAAAACACTCAAAATATAGCGTATTTCATTAGAAATATGATCATGAAAGCGTTTAAAAACAACGGAAGAAGAAAGGAACTCACTTTTACACGTTGACGTAGGCTGATCATACTTTTCTCCGTCATTACAATAGCAGACGAAACTACCATCAGTATTATTACAGAGAGCACTTCCACATGCTTTGTTGTTGCATTCGTTGGTGTCTGGAAAAAGAGTGAGAGTAGAATCATATAACATACGAATTTAATTTTATTAATTTAGACAAAGAAGGCAAGATACCACACGTTACCATTTTTAAGGCATCCAAAAATAGTGGGAAAAAGGTAATAGATTATCCCTTAAAGAGAATCCTGACTTAGATGGTTCTTTCCGGAGGTACTCCACTGTATGCTACTAATAAGATTGATAGAAATTCGAAACCGATTGAGGATACAGCATCTAGGACAAGACCAACACATGCGTTTTACTAAGATTGGTAGATTTAGCTGTTCTATTTAGCAGGCTAGGATACATTGTAGAGGAGGCTCGCTGGGCCAATGTCCCACGTTGTTAATATGTCTTGCATGTAATACATGGGCGTGTAGCTAAGGAATTAACCTCATATACAAGTGGTTCCATGTTCAGTGTCACTGCATGGCACTTAGTAAAGAAATATCGTGTATATAGTATTGGCTTGTCAAATGCCTTGTTACTGAAATTTGATAGACAGAAGGAAACAGACGCACACACACACCCACACACACACACATATATATATATATATATATATATATATATATATATATATATATATATATATATATATATGTTTGTCTGTCTCATAACCTGATGGTTTCACTAAAAGAAATCAACAATATAAATACTATACATAAAACAAAATAGTAAGATGGACTATGAAGGCGGTACTCCAACACTTGCTCACTCTAATGATTGAAGCCAGTAAAAGAACAGAAGTTTCCGAAATATCTTACCAATGCAGCCTTTGCCTGTGTTGGTGTACCCAGATTTACAGAAACATGTTCCATTGCTACATCCATCGTAATTAGTGCAGTTTGTATTGCAGGAAACACCGTCTATGAAAAATAAATTGAAACATCAATTAATAATTATTTCTACTTTAGGCACAAGGCCAGCAATTAACCAGTACATTACTGGTACTTTATTTTATCGACACCGTAAGGATGAAAGGCAAAGTTAACCTCGGCGGGATTTGAACTCATAATTGCAAGGGCCGTAACTCTATGCGTCAAAGCATGGTGTCCGACCCTCTACCAATACTGCCAATCCACATTAATAATAGAGAGTTCAATTTCTAGAAGCCTAATCCTTTTTTTTCATTCCCTACAAACGTAAAAGCATATTTATGTGGGGTTACGGTATTTGTTTCACAAATGATGTGGCTGGGGTAAAGTAGTAATAGTCATACTCTATAAATAGATAGATATATTTCTTTATTTACCATAAAGGCATAAAAAGAAGGGACAAATACAAAGGGGGAGTTTACATATAATCGAGTAAAAAGGGTGTAACATGAAAATAATCGAAAATAACCTCAAAAGGGAGGGGACGTGATGGGGTTGCACACACCCCCGAAAAAGTGTGCAATCCTTTGCCCGGGGAGCACATGGAGAAGGTGCTCCCCTCTCCTTTACTTCTTTACCTACAGGATGGTATACAGAGAAGGCCCATTTACACGAGCCATTCTCGCCACTATCACCCACCTTTCATAAAACTGCCTGTGGCCAAGCACCTCTCTCTCCATTCTTATCCTTCTTCCGAAGTGATATCGGAAGAAGTAGACCAGACTATGGCCAGAGAGGAAGTTGCCTGACCTCAGACCTTTCAATCGCGTCCACCAAACAACCTCTTTCAACATGGCTATTACGCACAGAAAAACCGCCTTTGTTTCCTTTGTGAAGAGGGGAGGCGGTTTGATTGTCATCACGGACTCGGCGGTCAATTTAATCGGCGCCACCCGCGACAGCAGTCGTTCGGCGTAGCCCCACAGATCAGCCACGCCCGGATATTGCACCAATGCGTGCGCAACGGTTTCTTCGTGACGCACGCTTTATAAATTCTATAAATAGATAGATAGACAGATATATAGATAGATAAGTGAATTATAAAATATTAGTTGCTTACTTGATTTGCATGTTTTCTTATCCGCATTGAGAATGGAACCAGTAAAGCATTTACACTCATAAGAGCCATATGTATTCTGACACTCATGTTGGCAACCATGTTTATTCGTAAGACACTCGTCGATATCTGTGGGAAAATGATATATATATATATATAGAACGATAGATAGAGTAGGTTTTGATATCCATTATTGATTTGACTAGCAAATATCTAAAAACGGGTTTGTTAATACAACTTGTTTTAGTACATTTCTATTACACACACACACACACGTGCGCGCGCGCGTGAGTCTGTGTGTGTATGGCAACAGTTACAGTTAGCGCGCCGTTGAAGCACTCAATAAAAACATAGTTTGTATATATGTTGCATAACTAACTTCGAATCATGATGTTGATCTGTTCTCCTTTTCGGGTAGTGTTATCGATATGCTCAAAGAGAGGGATTATTCTAGTGGAAGGCCTTTCCCCACTTAAAAAACCTTCAAAGCACAGGCATTGCTTGTTCAGGATCTATTACAGGTTCATATGGCTGGCCGTAGCCTAAAAGTGCACCATTTTCTGTAATGTGACAAGCGATTGCAACACTCTTAGCAGAGTGTTCAGCCATCATATATATGTAGGCAAAGAGAAACCACAAGCCAATCAACACACTACAATAAAGAAATAGCTTATAATTTTTACGCTTGATATAGTAGGGAAAGAATCTGAACGTTTCGGGCACTAGCCCTTCATCAGAATATAGGAAGGAGAGTATGCAGTGACAAAAACGAAAAATAACGAATTTTCTTCGAGAAAAAACAGGTCTGTTCATGGGGCCATGTTTTGGATTGATATAATAAAGAAGTCAGTGCAGTTGAATCTTACGTGATATTATTCATTACATTAGTACTTTTATATATATTTTACTGTTATCTGTTGTGTAATAGAAACGGCATCATCAGACAGCTATTGTCTAATCATTTGGTACATATAATCTCGCGTCCCAAATTATAGAGAACTATAAGCGGAGACGGGTGTGGGGGAAACAGTAATTTTTCAAGGTTGTTTCCGCTGGTGTTTTTGAAACCCAGAATTAGTCGTTTAATTTACATGTTGAGACAGCATGTTGAGACCGCAAATCATCCTATTTATTTTATAAGTTACGAGAGTTCTAGTAATGTACTTTTTTGTCATATATAATGTGTTTTTTAATGTCTAAAGAATATTAATTGTCGCAGGAATGTTACCACATCCTCTTTAGCATTTACATTACTCTGTATTTACTATTGTATTTTCACCGTAAAGGCTTTAGCTCACATAATATCTCGCATAGCATTTACATTACTCTATATATACTATTGTATTTTCACCGTAAAGGCTTTAGCTCACATAATATCTCGCATAGCATTTACATTACTCTATATATACTATTGTATTTTCATCGTAAAGGCTTTATCTCACATAATTATCTCACACAATTTTGAATCTATGAGATTTTGATATGATTTATTTTAAGAACAATACCTTAGAATCAATTTGAGCGGCCGGTTACGGCTAGTTTGAACAGAAAAAGTGGGAGACAATTTTGGCAGCTTTTCAAACTACAACTCCTGAATAGATATTAAATAATTGGTAGTTACCTTTACATTCATGATTGTTGGACCCAGATTTGACAAAGCCTTCTTTGCACTGGCATTCATAACTTCCATAAGTGTTCAAACAAGTTTGGTTACAAATGTTGTAATTGCATTCGTTCTTGTCTGTATGGGATAAAATAATGTTTTAATGCGTGTATAAATTTACATATACATCTGTACACAAACGCACACATACATATATACATATATATGTATATGTATGTATATATATATATGTATGTATATATATGTATCTGTATGTATGTATATGTATGTCTATGTATGTATATCTATGAATGTATATATGTGTATGTATATATATGTATGTATATATATATATGTATATGTATCTATATGTATGTATGTATGTCTATGTATGTATGTATGTTATTTTCTCTTTCTCTTAATTTCGAGTATATTTTTTTGACCGGCCACCTTCCTGGTGGCAAGGCTGTAAAAGAAAAGAAATTGTCATCCCTTGAATCGCAAGAATGTTTTGCAAATTTTGAAGGTGCCAGCTATCGCAGCCATTTGTAGACTATGAATTAGGGAGCTGCGCTTTTTGTCCGCAAATCCAAGTTCAGTCATACTTTGGTCCAAGCGGGTTGGTATATAACCCGTAGCTCCAATAATGATGGGTATGAAGCTAAAGGTGTATCTTGGATACTGGATTTGTAAACTCCTCATCAATGGTCCGTAGATGTCCTCCTTCTCCTGTATTTTACTCACAACGTTTACATCAAGTGGGCAGCTGATCTCCACAACAGAACACGTTTTCATGTATGTATGTATGTATGTATGTATGTATGTCAAAGGGAAAAGGAGCTGTTAAGAGTCAATAGCCATCCAAAATCACCGGGAGAGATGACCCCTTAGCCTTTGTCAAGGCAGAATTCTAGGAGAAGGAAAACTCTGATATAACACCTGCAACCCTCATGGTATCCAATGATGTTGACTTTTCTTCTTTTTGGTAAATATCATCTTGGTTAAGAGAGTGAGACTGGCTTTGTGCAGTGCCTTTGCTCACTATAAAAGCTTCACGGCACAGGCATTGCTTTATATCTGGAGATCTCTCTGCACTTGTCACATGGTACCATGGGCCCAGCACTATGTGTCAATAATTGTCACAAGTGTAGTGTTTCTACCAGAGTTTTCAAGTCGCTGGCTGGACTAAAAAGTCACACTCGTTCAGCGCATCAGTAGGGGTTCTCCTACATGGTTATAAAGTAGTGGCCGTACTCGAAAACGAGTTGGCAGCCACCATATCTATGTATATATGTGTATATATATGTATGTATATGTATGTACGTATATGTATGCATATGTATGATTGTCTATGTATGTATGTCTATGTATGTATGTATATGTATGTACGTATATATATGTATATATATGTATATATATGTATATATATGTATGATTGTATATATATATATGTATGTATATGTATCTATATGTCAGTACGTATATGTATGTATATATATATATATATATATATTATATATATGTATGTGGCTAAAACACCACGTGCTGTGACCAGCGGCGCCTGGTGGCGCCCGAGAGACTGGTCGGTCAAGGTGATCAAGGTGATATATGTATATATATATGTATGTATATATATGTATGTATATATACGTATATGTATGTAAATATATATATGTATGTATATACATGTATGTATTATATGTATGTATATATATATGTATATATATATGTAATTATATGTATGTATATATAAATATATATATATATATATGTATATATATATAGAAAGATTTGAATGGATACAGTTTAGTTGAAAGGAATTTATTGACACGTGTTTCTATAACAGCTACATAACCTAAAACAGCTATCTACAAACTTTTAGTTATGCAGACATTCAATATTTCAATGTTATTATTTACTGTCATTTCATCAGAATAATATTACTGAGGACCTATTTAGTTTATATATATATATGTATGTATATATAAATATATATATATATATATGTATATATATGTATGTATATATAAATATATATATATATATTAAGAGAGTAAAACAAAGAATCCTTTAATACATCAAAAGATTGTATATATAAATATATATATATATATATATATATGTATGTATGTATAAATATACATATATATATATGTATGTATATATAAATATATATATATGTATATCTATATATGTATATATATATGTATATATATATATGTATATATATATGTATGTATAAATATGTATATATATATATGTATATGTATATATATATATATATATATATATATATATATGTATATATATATATATGTATATATATATATATATATATATATGTATATATATATATATATGTATATATATATATATATGTATGTATATATATATATATATATATGTATATATATATATATATGTATATATATATATATATATATATATATGTATATATATATGTACATATATATGTATATATATGTATATATATATATATATATATATGTATAAAATGAGATTTGAGGTAAGTATGATACAAGATAGAAAATGGGAGATTTAAAAGACTTAGAAATATGAATAAGTAATATTACCTGCGCATTTCCCGTCTCTGTATTCAAAACCAACTGGACAATCGCAAATACATAAGTCTTTGGTACTGTTAGCATGGCATGGATACGGTGCACAGCGGTTGTCAACAGAACAGTCATTCCCTACATTTAGAAGAAATATAATATAATATATGTTTTTATAGTCGTGTTTCTTTTAATAAATATATATATATATATATAATAAAAAATTGAACAGGGACAGAACAGAGAGGCAGTACGACAAATGTTTATTAGATTCACGCTCAGGAGAGTGGGGGGTAGGTGGAGGACGACGTTTCGGGCATAAGCCCTTCTTCAGGTAAGAGTTCAAAAGGTGTGTAGGGGAGTGGTGGAGAGACATATAGCGAAAGGAAACGGTGCGAATGAAAAATTAACAAATAAAGACAAAAATATAATAAATAATAAGTAAAAATAAAGCATGATATATATATATATATATATATATATATATATATATATATATATATATATATATATATATATATATATATATACTGCTTTCTCCCTTAAAGGGAGGACTCTTGTACACTCAGTCACTTCAGGCCACGAAACCGAGTTAAGCACCAGCCCTATGATCCTACTGGCTTTAGACTGACTTTAAATTAGAGGAGAATTAGATGTGCGTGTGTGTGCAAATAAGTTCAGCCTGTTCGCTCTTTACGCTAACTCACTTTAACGCGTCGTAAAAAATATTATTACCTATTCATTTGGCGCGAATAAGCCTCTATAACGCGTGTGGTTTTTAATTCTTTATTTATCAGAAATATATTGCATTAGATTTGAATTACTCGAATTTGTTTTCCGAACGCATTTTCGCGTAAAAAGGCGAACAGATCGTATATATTAACATTTTCTCACCTGTCCAATTCGCCGAGCAACTGCATGCCAAATATTGTGAAGAGTTGGTGTATAGTGGCTGCCCATTACAAATTCCACTGTTCTTACATTCCGGGCAAATTTTGATGTTCAAATCAAATATGGGTGTTATATGTCCTATGTTTGTTGTAATGAAGAATCTGTATTTAAAAGAAATTAATACAATATTATTTGATCTGAGATTGAGGACGATCTATTTTAAAAGTAACGGAATTGCTGAGAAACGACTTCATAGTCGTCGTAATTATTTATTAGCCACGAAATGTCTTTTACTAATATGGTATTTGTATTAGATATACCTTCATTTCATAGGTGTAATATCTCAACAGAGGATCTCAAACATGTTTGCCTTCCACCCCACACGGCCGCGTATGACACTCAAGGACTACGCCCTTATTTCCAGAGAAACCTGTCTACATGCAAATAGTATATAATGAATAAAATCGTTAATTTATATATAATAAATAATATAATATATAAAATGTATAAATACATATTATATATTATTTATTTTACCTATATTCATATATATATATATATATATATATATATATATATATATATATATATATATATATATATATATATATATATATATATATATGTATGTGTGTGTGTGTGTGCGTGTATAAATATATATATATATATATATAAATATATATATATATATATAAATATATATATATATCATCAACATCACATTAACTGCTTCAATGTCGCTATCATCACCATTCTCATCATCACTAGCATTCTCATCATCATAATCATCATCATCATCATCGTCATCATCATCAATCATTATCATCGCCATCAGCGTCATCATCAACAACAAGAAAACACCGACGACGTCATCACTAGCATTCTCATCATCATAATCCTCCTCCTCCTCCTCCTCCTACTCATCATCAGCATCATCGTCATCACCACCATCACCAGCACCATCACCACCAGCACCATCACCACCGTCATCATCGTCAACATCACCCCCATCAACATCATCGTCATCACCACCATCACCAGCACCATCACCACCAGCACCATCACCACCGTCATCATCGTCAACATCACCCCCATCAACATCATCGTCATCACCACCATCACCAGCACCATCACCCCATCAACATCATCGTCATCACCACCATCACCAGCACCATCACCACCAGCACCATCACCACCGCCATCATCGTCAACATCACCCCCATCAACATCATCGTCATCACCACCACCACCAGCACCATCACCACCAGCACCATCACCACCGCCATCATCGTCAACATCACCACCATCAACATCATCGTCATCACCACCATCACCAGCACCACCACCACCAGCACCATCACCACCGTCATCATCGTCAACATCACCCCCATCAACATCATCGTCATCACCACCATCACCAGCACCATCACCACCAGCACCATCACCACCGTCATCATCGTCAACATCACCCCCATCAACATCATCGTCATCACCACCACCACCAGCACCATCACCACCGCCATCATCGTCAACATCACCCCCCATCAACATCATCGTCATCACCACCATCACCAGCACCATCACCATGATCATCATGATCATTATGGTCATCGTTAGCCATCACCAGCACCATCACCACCATCAACATCATCGTCAACATCACCCCCATCAACATCATCGTCATCACCACCATCACCAGCACCATCATCATGATCATCATGATCATCGTGATCATTATGGTCATCGTTAGCCATCAGCATGATCATCAACAACAATAAGCAATTAACTATTAAATGACTGTATCAAACTTACTCAGCTGTAACTGGTTTTATTCCATCTTGAATGATGATTACTTCTATTCTGTCACCATTCAGTGTTATTCGAGCCGATTCGTTCCGGTTTATATTTAATGTTAAATTCAGCCGATGATCGTAGTTTATTTCGTAATAAAGAACCACGGATTGATTGGTAACCATTGTGAAATTCTTGGTGCCGTTTATAACTGGTGTCGGATATTCTAAAATAAAACAAAGGAGGATACATTTAATAGATACATGATGTAATATTCATTCATTATATATTCATAGGGTGGTGGATTGGCAGTATCGGTAGAGGGTCGGACGTAACTATGCTTTCCAGCATAGTTACGTCCCTTTACGATCTGAGTTCAAATCCCGCCGAGGTTAACTTTGCCTTTCATCCTTACGGGGGTCGATAAAATAAAGTACCAGTAATGAACTGGATTATTGCTGGCCTTGTGCCTAAAGTAGAAATATTTATGTATTCAAATCCCGCCAAGGTCAACTTTGCCTTTCATCCTTACGGGGTCGATAAAATAAAGTACCAGTAATGCACTGATAATTTGCTGGCCTTGTGCCTAAAGTAGAAACAATTATATATTCAAAGTAATCTAACTTAATTTACAAACGAGATAAAAAAATTATATTCTGGAGGAAGTTGTGCACGCCTTTCTTTATTATAGTTAAGATTCTCCAATTGAAAACATAATGATATGAAAAATAAGTTAGTGGGAATTAATAAAAAGCAACTGACCAGCAAATATATCCAACTTGTCGATATCCTGTACCATTTCTCTTGTATTGATTGCTATGCCTTCACTTTTTGTTTGGAGATAATCAAAAATACAAGTAGATTTATTTCCACAAATCTCATTAACTGTTTCGTTTAGTGTAAAAGATTTGTTCCAGAAATCCGGTACATAGTTTGGGTTTTTGTAACTATCTGCATTTAAGCCATTTTCATAAACGAATATCGAGCTGTTCGTAGCCCCTGTAAAAAAATATATAAATATGATTTAATGACAATTACATCATCACCATCATCAGTTGTTAAATATATATTGGGTTGTAACATAGATTCCCGCCGTTGTTATGAGACTTCATTAATAGGAAACGGCGGGAACTTATGGAACAACCCAATATATATATATAATTATATAATTAGGTGAACAACACAAAATATAACTACTCCATTAGCAAAGGTTTCTGGATTCCAGACAATATTAATATACGTCTGGATCAGTCATCAAACAGAGATGGATCCAGAAACCTTTGGTAATCGAGTAGTTATATTTTGTGTTGTCCACCTAATTAAATAGCTCTGTTCTATACATAGAACACTCTTTTTTCCTTTGTTTTTCCTTCAGAATTATCTAACATATATCTATCTAAAATATATCTAAATAATATAAATAAATATATATATATATATATATATATTCACAGGGGATGTCCAAGGAGGAAATAACATCAAGGAGAAAGAGCAGTCTTCAGAAAAAATCCCTTCATAGTACCTTCTTTGAGAAAACTGAATTTAGAGATCCACAGACATGGAACTGGTTAAAAAGAGGAGACCTTAAAAAGGCTACAGAAAGAATGCTAATGGCTGCGCAAGAGCAGGCCCTCAAAACGAAGTGGCTGAAACACCATATTTACAAGGAGGAGGCTAGCCCACTGTGTAGAATCTGTGGGGAGAGAGAGGAGACTGTGGCTCACATTGTATCCGAGTGTAAACACCTAGCCCATACTCACTATAAAGGCTGGAGACATGATGTGATGGGCAGGGTGATCCACTGGCACCTATGCAAAGTAAACAATTTACCACATTCTGAGAAGTGGTATGAGCATACGCCAGAGTCGGTGATAGAAAACGATCAGGTGAAGGTGCTGTGGGATTTTAGGATACAGACGGACAAGAAACTGGAACACAATAGACCTGACCTGGTGGTTTTGGACACAGGAAAAAAGAACGTGCCTGATTGTGGATGTGGCCTGCCCATTCGACACGAGAGTGCAAGAGAAGGAGAGGGAGAAAATTAACCGATACCAGGATTTAAAGTGGGAGGTAAAAAGGATTTGGAACTGCCATGAAGTCAAAGTGGTCCCGATTGTCATAGGCGCACTAGGTACTATCTCAAAAAGTTTCCAGGGATGGTTAAAGAAAATTGACCCCGCCAAGCTTTTGGGAACGCTTCAAAAGGCATGCTTGCTGGGAGCAGCAAGAACCCTCCGATACGTCCTGAATATCTGAGGCTGCAGGTAGTGGCTTGATATTCATTTCAACAAACTTTCCAGTTAAATAACACCAATGACTGAGACTCAAAGAACAATAATGATAATAATAATAATAATAATAATAATAATAATAATAATAATAATAATAATAATAATAATATATTAATAATAGTGATAATAATAAACAAAAATACAAAATAACAAGCTTTCCACTTACAAAACTTTCCGAACTTGTAATATATCGTCTTCTCGTCTGAATCTATAGGAATGAATGATTTGTCCGGAAGCTGAAAGTCATCAGAAGTATTACCATTGACGGTGCCTAGTAAACCGTTGGTGATGACTAAAGAAGTGTCCAGATCAGCACCCAAGACGATGTCCAAGATAGAGTTGGTGAAGGTAATAGTGACAAAAACTCCTGCAAATAAAGAAAATACATATAGATGCTATTCTCCCGTGATATATTTAGCGATTCTTCCTTTTATAACATATCTTTTTTTCTATATATATAATTTCTGTCCCCCATTCTATCTTCTGATGAAGGCTTAACATCCGAATTATTAAGACTATTTATCTACTATATTAAGCGTTCAATTAATATGTATTTTCGTTGTACTGTATCGTTTTCATCGTTGATTTTTCGTATGCATATTCATATCTACTTACATTCAAGCTGCTTACATACACGCATGATGGCTGGCCCCTAGTTATCGACTATGGCCATTGCACGATATAACATTG
Source organism: Eledone cirrhosa (assembly GCA_964016885.1). Lineage (NCBI taxonomy): Eukaryota > Metazoa > Mollusca > Cephalopoda > Octopoda > Eledonidae > Eledone > Eledone cirrhosa. The sequence goes on from OZ024748.1 coordinate 46,010,468, forward strand.
GTAGTGATTATCAGTTAATGCTACTGTGCAATGCCTATGCGTGAATATTTTTTTAAGTGAAGAAAGACTGTGCACTGAGCCAATCCCCCTCTCTGGGTGAGAGTAGCTATAACCCGAAAAGAAGAAGAAATCAACATCATCGGTAACTACTGAGCCGCAGGTTTTATACATACATACATACATACATACATACATACATACATACATACATACATACATACATACATACATACATGCACAAATGCGCATGCACACATACAGGAATGCATATATAGAATACATCTGGTTATAAATGTATGTAAATATAAGTATATAGACATATATAATATATATAAATACATATATATATATATACATATATATACATATAGATATACATATATATATACATATATACGATATATATATAGATATACATATATATATGTACATATACATATATTTTTCTTCCTAATAATTGTCTTTTCTCCCTGTTTTTCATATATATATATATATTTACGTATATATTGGAGTGGTTGATAAGTTTGGCTACCTGGGAAGCACTGTCAATCGATACAGCAACCTTGATAATGAAATCCCACTCAGGATTAGGAAAACAAGTGATGCTTTTAGAAAGCTAGAAAGGCGACTCTGGGGTCGACGAGACATATGTAATAATACAAAGGTAAAGGTGTACATGGCATGTGTGCTCTCTTCTTTTCTTTATGCCTGCGAGACCTAGGTCACATATCGACACCACCTTAAGCTATTGGATCGTTTCCATCATACGTGTTTCAGACGGATCCATGGCGTTCACTGGAAGGACCACATCAGTGATGTCGATATTTTGGGAAGCTCTATGTGTGACAGTATAGATGCTCTCGTGCTTAAGCAACGACTCCGTTGGAGTGGTCACCTTGCCAGGATGAAGGATTCTAGAATACCAAAACAACTTTTTATGGAGAATTAGTTAAAAGAAAACGACCGCAACATAAACCAAAAAGAGGTATAAGGATTCCTTGAAAGCGTCTTTGAAAGACGCTAACATCTCTGCTGATACATGGGAAAGTATTGCTGCTGATCGTAATAAAAGGAGAAAGACTGTATATGAGGGAAAAGTTGCCTTTGAGGCTTCTCGAATCGCATACGAGAAAGTAAAGAGGGATGTCAGGAAGGGCATTGCTGTTGCATCTCCAGACGGCGAAGCTCCTATGGCGCTGACATGCAGCGTCTGTGGGAGACTCTGCCTAAGCAAAGCTGGACTCGAAAGTCATCTTCGCAGTCATAAAGTTACACCAGTGGTTGACTACCAGGCTGCTGTTGGAGATGCTACTCATCATGCTTACCAAGCATGTGATAGAGAATGTAAATCAGCAGGGTGGGGGGCTCAAACGACATACAAAAGTACAGGAACTCCAACCACAGCCGGCTATTCCCAGTGAATATTTTGGCTGGGCTAAAAAGTCACTTTCGATCGCAGCGCTGTTAATTGCTATCGTGTGTGTGTGTGTAGAAATGTTTATGTGTGTGCGCGTGTGTGTATATATATATATTATTATTATTATTGTTGGTGTTTTCGTTATTATTAATGTTGTTATTATTATTATTGTTGTTATTATTATGGGGTTTGTTTTTTTCTCGTGCAATGGCCATATTCGATAACGAGGGGGCAGCCATCATATATATATATATATATATATATATATATATAGAAGGATTTAAATGGATACAGTTCAGTTAAAAGGAATTTATTGACACGTGTTTCAATAACAGTTACATAACCTGAAAACAGCTGCTATCTACAAAGTATTAATTATGCAGACACTCAATATTTCAATGTTATTATCAACTGTCATTTCATCATTCTGATAATTAATACTTTAAATAAATTCCTTTTAACTGAACTGTATCCATTTAAATCCTTCTATTTTCTCCGGATTACTTTTGAAACTACAACTGGAACCGTCGAGCAAACTCTACGTGGGCTGTCCATCTACTGTGTGTAATATTCATATTACAACACTACGGAAAATACTATATATATATATATATATATATATATATATAATATATATATATATATATATATATACATACATTCATACTTACATAATATATATATATATACATACATTCATTCATACTTACATAATATATATATATATATATACATACATTCATTCGTACTTACATAACTACATAAATGCATATATACATAGATATATATACATACCTACATGCATACATACAAACATACACACACACATACATACCCCACATACATACAGTATATGCTTGCATACAAACATACATAGATACATAAATGTTTATATACAAAAATACATACATACAACATGGCTGCAGAATCTGCTAAGAGTATTGCAATCGCTTGTAACTGATCCTGAACAAGCAATACCTATGATTTGAAGGTTTTTTTAAGTGGGGAAAGGTCTTGCACTCGACCAATCCCACTCTCTGAGCATCGAAAAAACTACCCGAAAAGGAGAACTTGTCATCAATATCGGATGCTTCCGAAGCCGCAGGTTTTTTTTTTCATAGATTCCTTCTCTCAGAAAGGTGTTGTGACAAAAACTGGAGACCTTTCACTCCCAGGTGGAAAAAAGAAAGTACTATTTGGAGGCCATTGACTCTACTGAGTTCCTCCGCCCTTTGCATACAAACATACACACATATAGTATAACCGCAGTTTAATGACTGAAACCAGTAAAAGAATAGAATGGTACCATTATCAAATATGATAATATATGCATTGGTATTTTTTGCGTCTCGCTTGACCACTACTCCATTGCCTGTCCATTTGTAGTCTGCAGTCGAATTAAATCGCGTAAGTTCTGTCCTGTCTCCTAAAACAACTGCATCTGTAAAAAATATGAAATAATCACCAAATTAATAATGTTTTATGATTTTGGTAGAGGGGAAATTCGATTAAATCGACCCCAGTGCATTACCGGTACTTTATTTTATCGACCCCGTAAGGGCGAAACGCAAAGTTAACTTCGCCGGGATTTGACCTCAGAACGTTAATACCAAAATAAAAATATTTGTTATTGTCATTATGTTCGAGGTGGCAAAATGACAGAATTGTTAGCATGTCGGATAGAATTATACGAGGTATTTGTACCACCGAGGTTTTTTCATTCTTTAATCCTATCAAGATCCGTTTTTTTTCTTCAATCTCCTTTCTTCCCTAGAAGAAAGGGACTGTATTGAGACCTGGAAAATGATGGGCTTCATGAGGAGTTACGAGCCAACACCTATGTCATTAGGTTCACGTTCTTCACAGAGCCACAGTAGAGAGTTAGACACCATGCTTTGCAACATAGAGTTATGGCCCTTTACTTCCTGAGTTCAAATCCCGCTGAGGTTAATTTTATCTTTTATGCTTACGGGGTCGATAAAATAAAGCAACAGTAATGTATTGGAGTAATTATTGGCCTTGTGTCAAAAGTAGAAACAATTATTAATAAAACATAAAAATTGCAAACAATGTCCAAGTTTTTCTGCGGACCACCAACATTTTCTCTCGGACCACTAGTTAGCGACCACTGATCTAGATGACTCATTTACTGTTTCATTGTTGTTCTGTGATGGCTTTCCTTCTTACTCCTCTAATACCCGTAAAATTGTTAATAGTAACTCAGGACTGTATTAGGTTTTCAGATCTTTAGAATTCTTGCGTTTCAATCTTTCAACGCAATACAACAATAAAGAAAGAAATGACGTTCCCGTAACCCGTGCACGACCCATATTCTTCTGTTTAGACAACCGTATGAAAAATAGGCCCAGTAGCATTTCTGCTGATATTCATCATTATGGTGATCATCATTATCAGCAGCATCATAACCTAAAAATGGTCAACGTCATCATTATTGTCAACATTGTCATCATCATCATTATCATCATAGTCATCATCATCACAAACCCATTGGAAAGAAAACCAGAATTACTTACTGACTGCGTTTAGGGACGTCATCACTTGTACGTGCGCTGTATTAGTTTCAAAGGCAAAGGCTTCAAAAACAGTTGCAGTTCCAGATGTAATAGAACGGGTTCGACACTGAATTTTCATGATTACATCCTGGCTTGTTTTGTTATAGATGTTCAGCAATTCAAATTCGCCAAGACCATTGAATGTATATAAATGACCATCGAGGGTTCTGAAGTGGGGGTCACCAAACAATACACCTAGAAGTCAGAAAGAAAAATCAAGTTATAGAAAAATTATGGAACTCTTAGCCAAGAAGAATGTCGAAGAAATTCACGGGGAAAATTTGATCTATTTAAAGGAAAGTTACAGTCTACACGAGGAGTATACGACCCCCCCCCCTTTTTTTATTGACAGTCCAATATAGATTGATCAACTCCTTGTATATCTATATAAGCCTGTTGGCGTTGATACATCCATTTCCATATATCATATAGGGATAATGGCTTCGCACATGGGAAAAGAACTCCACGAACTGAAATGGCTGTTACAGCTGTTCAGTCAAACGTTAAAGTAGCGTCATATAGAGTTTTTACTTTTGGCACAATGCCAGCGATTACCCAAGTGTATTGATACTTTATTTTATCGACCCTGTAAGGATGATAGGCAAAGTTAACCTCGGCGGATTTGAACTCAGAACACAAAGGACCCATAACTCTATGCTGCAGAGCATGATGTCTGACGCTCTACAGGGTCATATAGGTGTGCTGGTCATTGACGGAAAACTGCCTTTGAACTAAAGGGAAATAGTTAGAATCAATGACAGAGTATATTTCAGGCACTGTCCTATCTTCACTTGCACCTGGTTTATTTATTTTACCTGGTTTATAAACCAAGTAAAATATGAACAAGTAAAAAAAAAAAAAAATAATTATCGAAAAAAAAAAATGGAAGCGTGCCTGTTTTGCATTGTTTCCGAATACCACATGTATCCTGGGGTCTATTTATTTCATAGACATTGCAATAGTCTGAGAAAACACAGCAGTCGTTATAAGGTTCAGCATCATTTGGTACAAATTCTGCATTGTTTGAGGGTACAGTCGAAAGGGCATTGCCAAATAATAAGAATGAAGATGCTGACTGGCCTGCTACATAACAGCATACCTGAAAAAAAAAAAGCAGCATTTAGTGTCGTTCTGTTATGTAAACATTTAACAAAATACCAACAAAAACGGGAAGATCAAAATCAAAGTACTACACAAGGCATCATAATTTACGGAATGGGTGTACATATTATATATATATTTATACATACATCTATATATATATGTATATACATATATACATACATCTATATACATTTATATATATATATATA
>OZ024748.1:46020770-46030770 GCA_964016885.1 Eledone cirrhosa
GTTTAAAAATATACTGAGAACACTCTCTCGTATGCCAGGTCACTGTTGAGTGCTACTGGTAACATGTAACCCAGTACAACCTGTCGCATGGTCGGGTCGTCGGCGACTAAACCGGCAACCCCACAAAGTTTACTTGCTGAGGAGGGTGATTTTGGATACCCTGCAGGACAAAAATAAACCTGACAAAAGGCGGAAAAATTCATAAGAGCCAACGGCAATCTAAAAAAAAAAGAAAAAGTTTTGCCATATCAATGGGTGGCAGTAGTCTCAGCTACACGCATGGAAAGTCTGGTATAGTGGTTATGAGAACAATGTTGGCTTTGCAGATGATCAATGCAAATTGACAATGGAAAGGTGCTCCCACTCTAGTTGGAAGAGAACTATTGACCTTCAGGAGAAGCAGTGACTCCTAATCGTATTCAACAACCAAAACAAATATGAAGTACACCAAATCCAATGCTCCTAGGGGCGGCCCTGGTTCTTCTTATTTGCGAGTGTAAACTAGGCCAGATTAGATTAGATTAGATTAGATTAGATTTGATTAAATATATAAAATATGTTACAACAGTACTTTTGGAGTTCTCAGAAAATAGCGGAGAGTTCTACAAGGGCAGGTATTCTATAAGTTGCATTTGTAGAAATCTCCGGTATTTTCTAAAAACTCCAAAATAATCTGACCAGGTAGCAATTTTTATTTGATATAACAGGCTGAATGAGTTGGGGTGTATAACATTTGAAGCATTAGATATAATATAATGAAACATTTGGTATAATAAACAAACCTTTTCATTGGTTTTCTGGCGGTGAGGTATGACATTTTCCCATGTTACAATCAAAGCATATACGCTATCGAAGACAAAATTTGCTTTATCTTTAATAAATACGTTTACTTTTTCTAAAAGTTTGTTGTCGTCGTCGCTAATTTGTCGAGAAACGGGATATTTTTGTAATGTTTTATAGTATATTTTGCCATATAAACTAATATCAATATCCGTCCAGAATGGTGCAAACGTGGTACTGTCTGACTGGGTAAGCGCCCTTGGTGAATAACTGAAATTATCTAGTTCGCTTACTAGTCCGTTGGTGTAAATCTAAAAATATAAAAAAATATTACATTTACAATATGTATATAAATATATATAGAAAAGAATGAAATGAAATTTCATTTCTCACTCTTAGTACGGCTGCTACTTAAATGTAAGTATGTATGCGTACATACATATATGTATACAGACGTACAGTAGTATGTATATATATACATACATGCACACATATATATATGTACGTATGGGTTTACCGAACATTTATTATAATGTTCGGTTTGTTTGTAAACAAACAGCCGGAAATAAGCCGTACAGTGTTCGGCAACCATCGTCGCCCTTTTGTTCAACACTGACAAAGGAACGATGAACTCGCTTCAAGCTTATTAGCTATCGTCAGCATCGTATACCTTCCTGTCAGATGATTGAACGTTTGAAAGTATATACTTTCCTTATGCATATTAACGGCTGAGCAGCCTAATTTGCATAACGTGTGAGTTACTCGGCCGGGCGTACCAAAAACGATATATATATATATATATATATATATATATAGTTTATACACCTCAACAACATATGTACTTGTCTATACCACACTAATTCGGACTGCCTGAAGAGGTCACAGCCAAAGATGGCTGTCACTGAAATATATATAGCAGTAATGAACGAAGCTAAATTTTAAACATTTGACTTTTTATTTAACTTTATTTTATATATATATATATATATATATATATATATATATATATATATATATATATATATATATATATATATATATTTATATATATATATATATATATATATATATATATATATATATATATATATAACATTAATTAAATTAAATTAAGGGAGTCATGTCCGAGACATGCGCCATGTCCAGCGTAGAATAAGCTCAAAGATTCCAATGAATAGATCCGAGCATTTTATATCAACTAGAAATTGATTGACATATATATATATATTTAACATAAACACATGAAATAATCACAGGGGATAATTTGTAAAGTGTGTAATCCCACATAGTTATGTAGGTAACTAATTAAAGTTTAACTAGAGCTTCAAATATTACCCTTTTAAAAAATGATTAATCCTCATTTTATATATTTCATTAAAGAAATATATTTCACCGTTTATCCGTAAAGTTATAGTAGTCAAATCTTGGATCTTCAGCAAGGGGAAAGATGTAACGATCTGTGCTTACACATCTAATGTAAATCTGCGTGTGAGCCATCGCACGTGTTGCATTTCTAAAACTACTAACAACATGCTAGCGTCACCACATTGGCGTGAATAGGGTGATCGACAGCTATAAATAGCAGCCGGGTCCTTTCACCTGAATAAACTCTACAGTTAAGGAGCCATTTATATATCTAACGTTAATTTAATTAAATTAAATTTAGTGAGTCATGTCCGAGACATGCGCCATATCCACCGTAGAATAACCCAAAGATTCCAATGAATAGATTCCATTTATTATCAACTAGAAATTCATTGACATATAGATATTTAAAATAAACACATGAAACAATCATAGGAGATAATTTGTAAAGTATGTAATCATACATAGTTATGTAGGTAACTAATTAAAGTTTAACTAGAGCTTCAATTATTACCTTTCTAAAAAATTATCCCCTGTGACTGTTTCGTGTGTTTATTTTAAATATATGTATGTCAATCAATTTCTAGTTGATATATATATATATATACCGTATATATATATATATATATATATATATATATATATATATATATATGCATATAATATATATGTATATATGCATATATATATGCATATATATGTTTATATGTATATATGTATATATGCATATATATATATGTGTATATATGGATGTATGCATATATATATATCATATATATACAGAGGAAAATGTATTACCCACTCTACTACTCTAAGTATTGAGTACTCTTGTGCATTATGGCCCATCTGGTTCCTTACCACAACTCCTTAGTTATATATATATTCATGGCTTGGTGGTAGTGCATTCGATTTACTATCGGAAGTTTGTGAGTTCGATTCACGACTTCTTTAGAAATGCAGATGATGTATGTAATTTTAAAATTTATACTGTGAAATGTGTGTGTATATGTGTGTGTTGGGGGGGGGGGGATTTCTGTATGTGTCTGTGTTTTAGTACCTACCATGTTTTATATGATATAGCAATATGAACGCCCTGCGTATTACTTACATATAGTTTATCCACCAATATGCCACCAACTGGAACTGAGACAGGTAACTGGACTACTTCACGAATATCATCAGCAGTGTTTAATTGTTTACCACCAGTCATAAATAGATCTGCGATTGAGTAAAAGATGAAAATCAAATCCTTGAGCAAAACACTTTATTTCACATTGTCCTGTTCACGTGTGTGTGTGATTGTGTGTCTCTCTCTCTCTCTATATATATATACGTATATATATATATATATATATACATATATATATACGTATATATATATGTAAAAGGTAAACAGAAATAACACAATCGTTACAGTATATGGAAGGGATATATTAGGTTAACGCTTGAAATAGCCCTTCATCAGAAGAAATAATTGTTTCTACTTTAGACACAAGGCCAGCAATTACCCAGTGCATTACTGGTACTTTATTTTATCGACCCCGTAAGGATGAAAGGCAAAGTCAACCTCGGCGGGATTTGAACTCAGATCGTAAAGGGACGTAACTATGTTGGAAAGCATGGCGTCCGACCCTCTACCTATACTGCCAATCCACCCATCAGAAGAAATAATTAGAAATAAGATAGATTGAGGGGATGGGCGGGTTATATATATAGTGAAGGCGTATGGCTTAGTGGTTAGAAATTAAAATTTAAATTGAAGTGAAAGCACTGGTTGCGTGTGTTTCTTATTGGCAACATGACCCTCCCAAAGTATTACAATATATATATATATATATTAGTACAGATTAAACTTTAATCTGTACTAATAATAAATATTTGAAATATTTGCTCTACGGGTTTATATATATATATATATATATATATATATATATATATACGTATATATACATATATATATATATATTCCTTATCGAGCCCTCTTCGGATTATATATATATTACTTACTCTGTGCTGGAACACATTGAGTTGTTACGTAGATTGGCGTCGTTGTATGATATGAAGTGATCATTGTAGAAATAGTTGTTTCCGTGTATATAGTGGTATCGGGTAAGTTCGTAGACCCAGAATATATCACACTGTCGAGTTGGCCATATACAGTTGTAAAAGCATCTGGAAAAGATTAAATGTAACCCCGTCAAATACTGCAATAAGTAACACATGCGCGCCCGCACATACACACACATGCACATGCACGCACACACACTCTTAGTGTTTATGGTATTAAACCCTGTATCATAAGATCCTTGTCTCGATTACTGCACGGTGTGGCGTAGTACTTCACAATAGATCTTTAGATTCATTTATTAAAACAGCCAAGAAAGCTCAAATGAGAGGCCACCTCAAAGGAGCCCAGATAATTATTTATAGGTATTTGCTATTAATTTCATTTTCGCTTTACATATCCCTACGCACGTATATAATGGACGGACATCTGTAAATTTCTACAATGAAAGTTCCATTTTTTAACGTAATGGATTCGTCACGTCGAGATATTAACGTGCAATTATTCAGTACTCCGCAGATGCAGCTACGCAAATACTCCTATTATCATTTTTATATATACTTAATGTAAGTTTGATGTCATTGTGAAGGCGCGTAGCTGAATGATTAAAGAATTGGATTCGCAATCGTAAGGTTGTGATTTCTATTCCCGGATCGAGCGATGCGTTATGTCATTGCGCAAGACACTTTATTTTTATGTTACTCTTTCTGTCTGGAGTTGCGACCGACAGATTGTACTAGCAATTGGAAAGACCAATGGAGACATTTGACGAGCTCCATACCACTCGATAAGCGAATGATATCTGCGATCTTGTCGATCCACTATCGATAATGTCATTAGCACGGTTAGTGAAAAGACTGCTACAGTTTAATTCCATCTTTTTAGTTCCCGGCCAGGTGTAAATGGTCACGAATGACCATGGGGTATCACGCTGTTGAATAGAACCATATAATTACTGCAAACCGAACTTAAACATTTGGCCACGTTTCATTCACCAAAAACACAACGATCCTTTCGCTCTCCCCAACACACATAAGTAAACTTCTTAATGCAACTCCTTCCAAAATCAAAGCTCGTTCCTTGGAGGGGAACATCATTAACGGTCTCATTAAATCATATATAAATATACTGTATACGATTCTCTTCTGCACTATATTCGTCTGCCAAATGTCATTCACAAGCCATTATCAATCCGAGGCAATATAAGTAGAACCACTTGCGCAATGTATCAGGCTGTAGGACTCAAGCCGAAACAGCGTGGGTCGTGGAAAGAAATCCTTTGCCACATTACCATGCCTAATCCTCATTTATAAAGCGAATATTTCAACTGAAAACATTACTTACACACGATAAATAGTAATAGACATGGAGACCGTATTTTTGAGTACTGAAACGAGAAAGAAAATACAATATATTATTTAATTTGCACAGCGTTCTCTTTGGTTTAAGAAAAAACATTAACACACACACACACGCTAACATGCACGAAATGGTATTTTCATGTGGTGGCTGACGGAGAAATTGAATCCTTTTCTTGTATGCCCTCCGTATATATTTGTCCGTTTAAAATTATATATATATATATACATCGGAGGCCATATTCATTTGATTCAGGATTATTTAAAACTCCCTTATACATATTTCACTGAGGACTATCAATAATGATAGCCTGAGCCCTTCAGACGTTATACATATTTCACTGAGGGCTATCAATAATGATAGCCTGTGCTCTCCAGACGGCAAAACCTGAGATGAACATTGAAAGTTTCTAAGAAACCCTTAAATTTGGAAAAAATCCAATAATTTCTCGAAAAAGATTTTCTTTTGATGATATAGGGGGCTGACCAAACGCTTGATGTTGTTTGGTCGACGAGTCCTCAGTTAAATATGTATAACGGAGTTTTAAATACATCTGTATCAAATGAACATCGGCCCCCCATCTTTTATTGATATATAATGCTCCGACTTGAACCTCTGATACATGTCATAGAGCGCTTCTTTTTATCTGCTTCACGACTGACAGACCATAATGTGGTCCGCACATCTCTGTTCGGTTAAACCCATATACTAATATATATATATATATATATAAATATATATATAAGGAAAAGTATGACCCCGACGGCAGAACTCAAGCCGTTTCGACTGCTATTTCTGGACTAAATTAGAATTTTTAGCCAGGCTAAAAATTCTAATTCGAAACGGCTTGAGCTCTGCCGTCGAGGTCATACTTTTTCCTATTTCCCACGCTACTACCCTAAGTATTGAGTACTCTGGTGCGTTACCACAATTCCATCTGGTTCCTTACCACAATTCCTTTGTTATATATATATATATATATATAATTATATATATATATATATAATTATATATATAATATATATATATATAATTATATATATAATATATATATATATATATATATTTATATATATATATAATTATATATATAATATATATATATATATATATATATATATATATATAATTATATATATAATATATATATATATATATATTTATATATATATAATATATATATATATTTATATATATAATTATATATATATATATATATATATTTATATATATATATAATTATATATATAATATATATATTTATATATATATATAATTATATATATAATATATATATATATATATATATATTTATATATAATTATATATATATATATATATAATTATATATATAATATATATATATATATATATATTTATATATATATATATATATATAATTATATATATAATATATATATATATATAATTATATATATAATATATATATATATATAATTATATATATAATATATATATATATATATAATTATATATATAATATATATATATATATATAATTATATATATAATATATATATATATATATAATTATATATATAATATATAATTATATATATAATATATATATATATATATATATATATATATATATATATATATATATATATATATATATATATATATATATATATATATATATAATATATTTAATATAGAAAAGGCTTCTTCAGGACTAGAACTGTTTCATTCGGGCTTCCTTGTGATTTCTCCCGAATGAAACAATTCTAGTCCTGTAGAAGCCTTTTCTATATTACATATTTATACTCTGCTTTCTATTGAGTTTAAATTGACTCACACACGTCACACATACACGCATATATACACATATTCACACATATGCAATAGACGAATAGACAAAAATAAATTCAATTACCCGACATGTTCAGACTTGTTGCATATATGTGTGTGTGTATGTGTTTGTACGTATGTGTGCGCGTGGAACTTTATGTTACAGGGAATACTTTAGAAGAAAGAAACAGATGTAAAATTTCAAGAACATTTGTACGTACAATAATCTCACTATAATCTTTTAAAGAACTATTATATTTGAATAAATATTTCAGCAATTTATATGCCTTAGATTTAGGAACACATTTATCTTTTGTTTTTTATTTGTGCTGGGTTATGCATCCCACTCCCTTCGGTCATGAATGACCCTGTATTTGCACCTGGAAAATACTTTTTTTGATGTGCAGGCCTGGACAAGTTGGTCTTTAAAAAACCACTAGACGTCCATGAAAAAAGTGACCCCTCTCACCGTAACTGTTATTGTTCAAAGCTCGATACAGCTAGGCCCCAGTGACGTGACATCTAAAATGTTTTCAGTTGAGTGAACTGGAGCAACGGGATTTAAAATATCTTGAGGTCTCGATTAAAATTCCGTTGGGGTCACCGTTTGACTTTTATCCTTTGACAGACGATAAGTAAGATACCATCGTAAATGTTAGAGCGTCACCCTGCATTTTCTGTTTCAGGACTTTGCATTCTGAGTTCAAATCCACCAGTATTTTAATGGGTTGTTGCACGTAACCTCTCACTGCTTTTAACCTACCCTTACGTGTTTTTAGTTTAGTCTATGCTGATGTAAAATTCAATCCAGGTCCCGGTTGTGCGGACATTTTTCTCCTTCTATTCTACCTTCCTGGGAGGCCCTGGCATGTATCATGGCCACTGACCGTTCCCGTCCAGACTGAAACAAAAACACTGCTCTAGAGTAAAAAGTATTAGTCCTGTTAGTTATAACTAGACGCCAATAATTATAGGCAGTGGAAACAATGTTTAAATACCGTGTGTTTCCTTATCATATAGAAAACATCAGCATAAATAAAGTTGTAATATTTTCCGTTTGAATTATAGGGCCAGATTCCATCATTCATGTGATGGGTTTCCAAACTGTTTCGGTCATCTCAATTTTAATTTCAAGTCTTGCGTGGACCCGAAAATGTGTTAAGAGGCACTTGCTCAAGATATCACACCGTAAGATCAAATCCGGGATATATTGATTGTAAAGCAAACATCTTAAATATGTTGTTTCCATTAGAGAAAATATGATTTCTAATATAGGCACAAGGCCAGTAATTTGGAGGAGGGGAAAGTCGATTAAATCGACCATCAGTACGTTACTGGTACTTTATTTTATCGACCACGTAAGATAAAAGGCAAAGTTAACCTTGGCGGGATTTGAACTCAGACCGTAAAGGTGTGTAACTCTATGCCGCAGAGCATGGTGTCCGACACTCTACCTATACTGGCAATCCACCTTCCTATTGCAGACAATATAATAACATCAATACGAAATACGAAAAGCGAAAAGTATAAGATTTAAAAAATTAAAACAAATAATATCATGAATAATTTAAAAATACTTACCATTATGTCGAATCCCTTTTTCCCAAAGAAGTCAATAAATAATATGTAATTTATATATATATTTATATATTTATATATGAAGAGGATGCTTATAAATGGTGAATAAAATTAGTTATAGTTGATTTATCGTCTGAAATAGGAAGAGAAAAAACAAGGGAAGAAATAGTAATACAATAACAACAACAATAACAATAATAACATTTGAAAATAACATTAATTGCAAACTTCTATCAAGAAAACCTAAAAATGAGAAATGGCTCCAATAAAAATGGTCTGAACGCTTGTATGTATGTCTGTGTATGTATGTGTGTGTATGTATGTATGTATGTGCGTATGTGTGTGTGCAGGTGTGTGTGCATGTGTGTCTATGTTTTTGTGTGTGTGTGTGTGTGTGTTTTTAGCGTGAGCCTTTTCTTTCAGACACGAAGGTGATGTTTGTTGTTGTGGTGTTGCTGATGACGTTACTGGTGATGGTTGTGGTGCTGTGGTAATGGTTTTTTTTGTTGTTGTTGTGGTGGTGTTTTTTTTGTTGTTGTTGCTGTGCGCCGGTGTTGGGGGTGGCGGTGGTTGTTTATATTTTTGTTGTTGCGGGGGATAATTAGATTCTAGTAGGTTTGAATTTGCTTTTCCCTCTTTCGGCGTCGATAATATAAAATACCAGTTCATTGCTGATAGAACTAACGTTCCTTATCACCGTCCTTCTTGTTCTTCTTCGCCCACATATTGCCGGGAGGGTGGTGGATGCAGAGTCCTTAAGGAAGCCTTCTATTCGCTCTTGTCAGAAGCAACTAACACTTATCGATCCGCCTGATTACTCAAGCGAGACCAGCTGAGTTCATGGATTTTATCCAAAGATCTTGTTCGGGGTCTACCCCTGACTGATCTGCAGGTTAGCTTTAGTCCGGAAAATCTTTCTAGTGATTCTTTCCTGAGATCTTCTAACCGGATCTCCTTTATAACGGACCGGTGATATCTCAATTCGCAGAAGAAACAATTTTACCTGAAATGATTCTCAGATCTCTGAGCTACGCACTCTAT
>OZ024748.1:46043270-46048270 GCA_964016885.1 Eledone cirrhosa
ACTCTTTTATTCCTAATTAAACCATTTTTCAACTGTGAACAATTTGTCAGCATTTTCTATTCCGTTTACCAGTATATAAATATATATATATATATAAATAAACTTTGGCTTCGTTTACTATAAATTATAGATAAACGGCTATATATATATATATATATATATATTTATTAAAATAACAGATTAATGCTCTACGGTTGTTATATATTTGATATACATTACTATATATATATATATATATATAAAATATTAAAAAAATAATGAATAAAACAATGAAACAGTTCCTTATATTAAACAAAAAAAGTTCAAAAACTTTTTTTGTTTAATATAAGGAACTGTTTCTTTGTTTAATATAAGGAACTGTTTCATTGTTTTATTCATTATTTTTTAAATATTTTATCTTGACTCTGTATTCCGTTTATCTTTCACCGAAAGTGATTTTTCATTGCATCTCTTCTTTCCATGATATCCGGATTACATTGAGTTCTTCATACGGATTGGACACTACCGTAAACTCTTGGTAGATTTATCTACATATATATATATATATATATATATATATATATATATATATATATATATATATATATATATATATATATATATATATATATATATATATATATATATATATATATATATATATATATATGCCTCTCTGTTTGGTTCCCAATTTGAACTTAAATGTAAAACAAATTCATTTTTCCCAACTCGGCTCGTTATATATATATATATATATATATATATATATGCAAACGTTTTATTTAAAATTGTTGGGTTACAACGAGTAAATATTTTATAACTGATATAAAGCACTCAACAAGTTTTGGAGTAGATATACGATATTAAACAAATGGAAACTATATTTATAAAACCATATTTATTTCATTATACATATTTCAGGGATACCATATTAAAAATATGGCATGCCTTCTTCAGATAAAATACAATATATAAGCAGTTTTATAAATAAATTTGACGTACCATAAAATATTGAAACTTCCATTTAAAAAAGTTGGTTTGGTAGTGAAATGTTTGTAAATATTTAGTGTTAAATACAGTTAGAAAGAAAGACCGAGAGAAGGAATAAATGTATGTAAAGAAAAACAGAGAGAGAGATAGAGAGAGATATGTTTTTCTTTACATACATTTACATACAACACTAAATATTTACAAACATTTCACTACCAAACCAACTTTTTTAAATGGAAGTTTCAATATTTTATGGTACGTCAAATTTATTTATAAAACTGCTTATATATTGTATTTTATCTGAAGAAGGCATGCCATATTTTTAATATGGTATCCCTAAATATGCATAATGAAATAAATATGGTTTTATAAATATAGTTTCCATTTGTTTAATATCGTATATCTACTCCAAAACTTGTTGAGTGCTTTATATCAGTTATAAAATATTTACTCGTTGTAACCCAACAATTTTAAATAAAACTTTTGCATATATATATATATATATATATATATATATATATATATATATATATCCATGATAAACTTGAACCGTTAAGATCTCCTTCTTGGGTATGTCAATATTTATAAAACAAACTTTCCATTTTATCTGATGAGACCGTACCAAAGTTTTGGTACCCTTGAAATATATATAATAGAATAAATATCGTTTTATATATATAGTTTCCATTTATTAATATCATTGATATTATACTCCAGAAAACTTGTCGAGTTCTTCGAATCAGTTATAAACATATACATTTGTTGAATTACCAACAAATTAAATATCCCTTTTGCTTATATATATATATATATATATATATGTGTGTGTGTGTGTGTGTGTGTGTGTGTGTGTGTGTAAAAGGTAAACAGAAATAACAACACAATCGGTACAGTATATGGAAGGTATATATTAGGTTAACGCTTGATATAGCAGAAAGAGGGTCTTAACGTTTCGGACGCTAGTCCTTCATGAGAAGAAAGAATGAGAAATAAAATAGATTGAGGGGACGGGCGGGATGGAATTGAAAAAAAATGTCTTTAGATAAAAATAACAGGTCTATTCATGTTCACATCTCTTGCAAAACTGTTGGTGCTGGCGTTTTGTGTATGATTTATTTTTTAGAAAAGTGGATGATGGCGCGCGTCTGCCTGAAATAGAAAAAAAACCGTCCAAGAGGAATTTTTCCGTTAAAATCCTGTGGATGGTGCTTCGGGAAACCTCAGGAACCAAAATGCAGAGAGCATCCAGAGTGATCCGCCGATTTTACGCCTGTTTTCCTCAACCTTTGCGACTGTCTCGTCGGAAATTAACGGTCTCCCGCTCCTTAGTTCGTCATGAATTTCAGTACGACAGGCTGTAAATTTTCTACACCACTTGTGAACGTTTTTGACATCCATCAACGACTGTCCATACACTTCCGTCAATTGGCGATGAATTTTAATCGGTCCAACGCCTTTTGCGTTCAAAAACCGAATAATTGCGCGAACTTCCCACTTGGCGGTAGAGTTCAACGGGAGCTCCATTCTCAACGGCTGCCAAGCCAAGATTGAGCATCCCAGCGAAGCGCGCGCATGCTTGTTTAGGAGTGAAGGAAGCAGCAACCACAACAGTGTTGCCAACATCCGTACGAACAGTTTCTCTACGTCCCCATCGCTTTGGAGACCTTACTTTTGGGAATGCCCTCGTATATATGCATAAATGTATGTTTGTGTATATATATATATACATACATATATATATATATATATATACAGAGAGAGAGAGAGAGAGAGAGAGAGAGAGAGAGAGAGAGAGAGAGAGAGAGAGAGAGAGAGAGAGAGAGAGAGGGCCAGTGGATGATGGATCAGCTGTCTCTGAGACAAATATAAAGAATGCAGTTTTGTCCTGCAGAAGAGCCATCAAAATGGGCACTTTGAATGTGAGGACTATTCGAACGCTGGAGAAGAGAGAGGAGTTGGGACATCTGTTCGAGGAGAGTGGTATACAGATACGTGCGATCCAAGAACACAGGATTCTACACGATGAACCCGTGAGGAGTGTGATGATCGGGAGGAAGAGCCAGCTCATCACTACATCGGCAGTGAAGAACACAACAAATGCTGCAGTAGGAGTGGGTTTTGTGTTCAGTGCAAAAACCAATCTGTTGGTGAGGGAAATAATGCCTATCTCCCCGCGAGTGTTGAGGGTGACCTTCAATGGAAACCCAAGACTGACAGTCATCTCAGCCTATAGTCCAACCGAGGGGGACAGTGATGTGAATGCCGAGGAGTTCCATGAGGAGGTGTGTAGAGCTGTCAACACCACTCAGGCACACAATATCCTGCTTGTTTTGGGGGACTTCAATGCACATCTGAGTAAGGAGGGCAGTGAAGATCCTTGCTGGTACTTCCATAACAACACCAACCAAAATGGAAGACTACTGAGAGACACCCTGCTGGAGGCGAACTTGATGGCGACCAACCTAAGGTTTAGGAAGAATCTGGGGAAGATGTGGACCTACATCTCAGATATGCACCTGTCCAAGTCCCAGATTGATTTCATTCTGGTGAGGAAAAAGTGGCGGAATAGTGTTCTGAACACGGAACCATACAGCTATTTCAGTACACTGGGTAGTGACCACCGGCTTGTTATGAGTGAGGTCCGCGTGAGCTTAAGAAAGAGCAAGGCTCAGCCCCGGAGAACAATCTATGACTGGGGAGCTTTAAAGGAAGATGATAAGCTACAGGAGAGGTTCACAGTGGAAGTAAGAAACAGGTTTAGTGCTCTGTGTGGAGAGTCAGAGGAGAGAGAGATTGGATGGACTGAGGAGAGTGTGACGAGGAGGTACGGGCACTTCACCAATGCAGTGGCGAAAGCAAGTGAAACCCTGGTGCCGAGGAAAAAGAACAAAGGGAAGCACGTCAGCTCTGCAAACCCAAAATTGTGTGCAGCCAGAGAACACCTGAAAGCTGCCAGGGACCAATTCTATGCTGATCCTACGGAGGAGAGGATGGAGACTGTGGAGGTGATGAGGGAAGAGCTCTGTACCGCTTACACTGAGGTCAGAGAGGAGGCACTGATAGAGAAGATCAGAAGTGTGGAGAGAGCGGTTGACAGATCTGGATGTAAGGAGAGCTGGATGATCATCAACGAGATCACAGGGAGGAAGAAAAGGTGTTCGAGTCAGATCCAGGGAACGGGGCCCGAGGATAGGAAGAGGAAATGGCTAGACCATTTTAGGACCCTACTAGGAGAGCCACCCTCCACAGCCCAGAGCACTGGGGAGATCAGGCGGCTGTTTGAGGAACTGGATGTTGAGACAGAGCCCTTCACCAGAGAGGAGCTTCAGAGAGCCAAGAAGAAGATCAAGGAGGGCAAGGCTCATGGAGAAGATGGAGTGGCATCAGAGGTGATGAAGAGGTGTGATTTTGATGATATCATCCTGGGGTTCTGTAACGGGGCACTGGAGAAAGGAGTTGCCCCGAATCAGTGGAGGATCAGTAACATCGTCCCAGTGCCAAAGAAGGGAGATCTCTCTAACACCAACAACTACCGGGGGATCTCACTGACGTCACTTGTGGCAAAGACCCTCAACAGGATGATTCTTAACAGGATCCAGCCTGAGATGGAGAAGAAGCTCAGGGACAACCAGAACGGCTTCAGAGAGGGTAGATCAACCACCAGTCACATCCTGATGCTGAGGAGGATATTAGAGGGAGCTAGAGCAAAGTGCCTTCCTGCGGTCATGGTTTTCATTGACTTTAGGAAGGCCTTTGATTCTGCGGACCGTTACTGCCTGATGAAGATCTTACAGGCTTATGGAATCCCCAAGAGGATAGTGGACCTGATATCACTGCTCTACACCAACACCAAAGCCCAAGTCATTACACCTGATGGGATGACAGAGTTCTTTGAGATACTGGCTGGAGTGCTCCAGGGAGATACATTGGCTCCCTACCTTTTTATCATCGTAGTGGACTATTGTATGCGCCTTGCACTGGAGAAACACCAGGACTCTGGCTTTACTGTAGCACCGGCTCAGAGCAGGAGA
>OZ024748.1:46053270-46063270 GCA_964016885.1 Eledone cirrhosa
ACTTTATTTTATCGACCCCGTAAGGATGAAAGGAAAGTCAACCTCGGTGGGATTTGAACTCAGATCGTAAAGGGACGTAACTATGATGGAAAGTATGGCGTCCGACCCTCTACCGATACTGCCAATCCACCAATAATAGTAATAACAGTAATAATATAAAATCCAAAGAGGGCTCGATAAGGATAAATATATATCAAATATATATGAACCGTAGAGCAAATATTTATTAATAAACTTTAATCTGTTATTTTAATATATATATATATATATATATATATATATATATATATATATATATATATATACTGTAAGAAACAAGGATTCGGTGTTGCAACATAACATATTTAATAAAATATTACATATGTTACACTATAGATCAGCTCGAGGCAAGGCCTATCATAGAAGGAACCTGACTCTGTAATCGAAAGGTCGTTAGATATGCTTAGTACATTAGTTTCGTCTACAGAATCGGTGAAGAATTCATATACTAAGCATATCTGACGACCATTCGATTACAGAGTCAGGTTCGATATATGATAGGTCTTGTCTCGAGCTGATCTATAGTGAAACATATGTAATATGTTATTAAATATGTTAAGTTGCTACACTGAATCCTTGTTCCTTATCCCTATAGTATTATATTCTGCTCTGCGCAAGCCTTGAGTGGTCAACCGGCATACAGCCTACGGACTCATGTTATATATATATATATATATATATATACATTATCCTTGTCGAGCCCACTTCGGACTTTAGTCTTCACATTCATTATTATTACTATATATATATATTTACACTCTCCGTGTTCTTTTCAATGGCTGACAATACCTTACCGGCATGGACACACTGGAAGAGGAAGACCGAAGTTAACATATGTTGATGCCCTAAGGGCAGACACGGATCTGTTGGAGATGCATGACATGGCAGCGATAATGACGATGCTGCGTTTAAAATCACCTCTGATCTCAACATCTTGGACGGGACTGAACCTCTGGACCCTATTTCTCCCCACTTTACCCTGAAGGATCATAAATCCAATTTCCCCAACAACCCCTCTATTCGGCTTATTAGCCCTACGAAGTCCGATTTAGTAAACGGATTTTAAATAGAATTATACCTGAAATTAGAAGCTTGGCCCCTCTTGCGCTGTGGAACAATTCTTTCGCGGTGATTGATTGGTTCAACGGCATATGCAACAAAGAACATTGCCGGTTTATCCAATTCGACATCAATAATTACTACCCCTCCATCACTTTACCACTTCTTCTTAGAACTATCAATTTTGCTAAAATGCTCACGGTGGTTAAGGATTTCGAAGTTGAGGTCACCCTCAATGCCCGTAAGTCGGTGATTAATTTCGATGACTCTATTTGGATTAACAAATCTAATATACCCGATTCGATGTGAGTAAGGGCACCAACGATTTTGCGGAGGTTACTGATCTTATCGGCCTTTCTCCTTCTTTTCTCTATCAAGGAAGATTCCACATCTTGGGCGGTGGTTTGTAGCGTGATGACGGTCTTTTGAACATGACAAATTGGGGCCCACGCACTTGCGATAGGTTCAGAAAGAACTCACAGCCTTCTTTAAACGCTTCAACCCCTCCATACAGGCTGAGGACAACCTCTCGGTCATTAATTACCTCGACGTTACCCTCAATTTGTCTAATGGCTTGCACTACCCGTATAGAAAGCCGAATGATACGCTTAATTACATAAGTAAGCATTCTAACCATCCTGCCAGCATAACCAAGAACCTGGTAAGACACGTTTCTTTGAGGCTTTCCCGTCTATCTACAAACGAGCATATTTTCACCAACCATTCCACATAAATATGTGTTCTACGTTTCTTATATATATATATATTAAACCCGAAATTATTTGGGATAGTTAAATTTGCTAAGGGAAGATTCCTTTGTTATATTGGCAAATTAATTATCTTCATAACACATTGTTTTGATCTTCAAAATTTAAATTTGTGACTCCTTTTAAACAATGCTTCGAGCAAGATACAAATCTCTGTTATGTAATCATACACAAAACGCTAGCACCAACAGTTTTCCAAGAGATGTCAACATGAATGGACCTGTTATTTTTATCTAAAGACATTTTTTCCAATTCCAACCATCGTCCCCTCAATCTAACTTATTTCTCATTCTTTCTTGTGATGAAGGACTAGCGTCCGAAACTTTGAGACCCTCTTCCTGCTATTTCAAGTGTTAACCTAATATATTCCTTCCATATACTGTACCGATTGTGTTGTTATTTCTGTTTACCTTTTACACACACACATATATATATATATACGAGTGGATTAAACAAAATCTGATTAAATAATATACACATACACACAAACAGACATATACACACACAAACAAACATATATACAAACACCGCAGGTACACACACATACAGAACTACAATCAGACACCCACACACACTCTCTTTAGTAACTTCAACTCTTTAAGTATATATCTATTAAATATATATCTATTGAAGTATATATCTATTAAATTCGCCAACCAACGTCACTCACCCCCCTTCCGAAACACTCTCTCTCTCTCTCTGTCTCTCTTTCTCTCTCAGTCTCTCTCTCTCTCCCCCTCTCTCTCTCTCAGTCTCTCTCTTTCTCTCTCTCTCTCTCTCTCTCTCTCTCTCTCTCTCTATATATATATATATATATATATATATATATATATATATCCTTGTCTCTCTATCGATCACACCTTTTTATTATAAAGATTAATTACATTTCTCTAGACATCCATCCATTCATACATACATATATTATATATATATATATCGCTCAATGTATATATCTATCTATCTATCTGTATATCTATAAATAGAAACGTATATAAACGTTGGCAGTGAAAGAATCATTTTCATTTTGTTGAACTCAGCATATGGATACAGACAACTGCTCGGGTGAACGCGCGCGCGCGCGTGTTTGTGTGTCTGTGTGTGTGTGTATAAATGTATATATCCTGTATTATTTCCTTACAGAGGTTCGGACGCCATGCTTTGACGCATAGAGTTACGGCCCTTGCCATTCTGAGTTCAAATCCCGCCGAGGTTAACTTTGCCTTTCATCCTTACGGGGTCGATAAAATAAAGTACCAGTAATGTACTGGGTAATTTTCTGGCCTTGTGCCAATAGTAGAAACAATTATTTCCTTATAAAATTATATGTTTTTTCACAAAAAAGTATTCTGTCTCTTATATATTCCATGTGCCATTACCAACCTCAATTTTCTCTATAACCTTCGTTTTGTGTAGTAAATTACACTTTTCATATATATAAATATATATATAAATATGAATATATATATTAAAAATATATATATATATATTTATTAAAATAACAGATTAAAGTTTAAGCAAAGAATCGCTGCTTTCACCCTTAACGGGATCTTCTGAAACTAATTTATTATTATTACTATATATATATATATATATATATATATATATAATATAAGATCAAAAGATGGTTAAAGGAGTTCCATGTATTTTATTATGCGCATTTCAAAAACAAACATCATCATGCAATAATATTTGTGTTTTCATCAGATAAAACAGGAGAACATGATATGAAGGCTAAAAAACACTTGTGGATAGTGCAGTTTTAAATCAACATATATATATATATATATATATATATATATATCGCTCTTCGACAGGTTTTCAGTCGAGCCCCTAGCATTGGGGACTTCAGGTGCCCTTAACTATCGGGCTACCTCCTTACTTACCACCATAGGCGCTGAGCTGGCAACCCACAGGTGTGAGCCTCGCGAGATTTAATAGCTCTTCCAGCGCACCTCCCTTTCCATCCTCCTGGGAAACGCCTTCTCCATACTGCCCGCCAGGGCCGTGGGGCTGCCAGCACGTGGAACTTGATGTACGTGTTAGAAGACAGAGCAGTGTATTAGTAGATCATTGACGTAAGCTCGGTATTCTGATCCTTTCACAGTTAAACCAGGGCTTTTGTAAAATAACTACAGTAGCAATAGAGACCGTTGGAGTCTGTAGTGTGTGATGTACTAGAGCTCAATTATAAGCATATACTGTTCAGAGACAAACTAAGCAGTAGTCTGCCCCCTGCGAATATATATATATATATATATATATATATATATATATATATATATATATATATATATATATATATATATATATATATATGTATATATATATATATATATATATACAAGTGTGTGTGTGTGTGTGTGTGTATGTGTGTGTGTGTGTGTGTGTATAAGCAAAGATATTTAATTTGTTGGTAATTCAACAAATATATTTATAACAGATTCGAAGCACTCGACAAGTTTTCTGGAGTATAATATCAATGATATTCCAAACGGAACCTGAACCGTTAAGGTCTGTCCCTGGGTATGTCACTATTTATAAAGCAAATTTTGTATTTTATCTGATGAGTGCGTACCAAAGTTTTGGTACCATTGAAATATATATAATAGAATAAATATGGTTTTATAAATATAGTTTCCATTTATTGATATATATATATATCAAGTATGAATTTTTAGAATTTTATAGAAAAAAAACAATTTCCACAAATTCCATACTTGACGATCCAATATATATATATATCTATCTAGGGCGGGAACAACATTCCCGAGATCCATGGACGAGTTCTCTCCAGCGGTCCCTCTCCCTCATTATCGCTCCCAAGTCCGGCGTCTCCAAGAGACCAGTCTCTGTCCTTAGGGCATCGAAATATTCTCGGTCTTCCTCTTCCAGTGTGTCATGGGCTCCCACAGGAGCACTGAGTTCATACTATATAGCATATAGCAACACCAGGACTCTGGATTTACTATATATATATGGGGTTTTCTCCCTTGAAGAATTTACACACGTGGTTTTACTACTACATACCACTGCGTGATTCTGCATGCTGGCAAAATACCTGTTGACAAAGTGACAGCCTGGTTCGATCATATACCAAAAGCTTATTATTTTAAGCAGGCGGTATAATTGATTTAGGTCCCGCAGAAACCCTGTACTGGATTATAACATCTTTTCCAAGGGTCCGGGTAAATATTCAATTATTTTGTTTGATCTTTTTGGCTTGCCTCGTCTTTTTGACTTAGGGGTTGATGGCTCCTTGACTGCCGTCTCAGTTTGTTTGGCCTTTATAATCTATGTTTATTGCTCTGGTCTTTATTTTGTCCATGGAGCGCATGTCAGCATAACTCGAATATTGCTTTTCGCTTTGTTTTCGGCCACAGCCGAAATCCGAATCTCGCTGAAATTATATTTATATATATATATATGTATACTGGATTGTCAAGTATGAAATTCGTAGAAATTTGTTTTTTTCTCCCTGGATATATATATATATATATATATATATATATACATTATGAAGAGAGAAGAAACATTCAGATATAATTAGTAATAAAATGTATCATACCTAAACTGCTCCTAAATTCCTCGACTACGTAGTTTCGTGGCATAAACAAAAACAATATATCATAAAGACATAGAGTCCTTGCGAGGTCTGCCGACTTATCAAGAGGATACCTCATTTTACTAGTCTCAAGAACGCGTCTACACGATGTGAGAAAGAATCCCAAAAGGCGGAGGGGGAGATAGTCACGCGATATAACGGTCGAGAAACAGAGCTAAGCCTCTATATATATATATATATATATATATATATATATATATATATATATATAGAGAGAGAGAGAGAGAGAGAGAGAGAGAGAGAAAAACAATTTACGAAATGGAAATGCGGGTATATAGGATTTATTAGGTAACAATTGTTTCTATAGTGTATGAGTTACCTATACTTCGCTATTTGAATAATACACAAATATTATCATAAACCGAAAGTACACTGTAAGCCAACACACCATGTCATCAGACCTTTGTATTAGAATGATATGAAAATATTATATACACTAGATAAAAGATAAAGAAGGAGGTAGGAAGAGAAGGGGAAGAGGGAAGTGAGTAAGGTGGAGGGAGTTTTAGGGTTTAAGACTGTCAGACTAGTAGAGATTGTGAAGAGAGAATGTTTTGGCAGCAGTTAGCTTAATGAGGCGTGCTAAGGTTGGCTGGGAAGTAGATTCTTCTAGTGGTGTTGTTCGGACAAAATTTAGTTAGAGGGGTCAAAGTGGTACAGTGAAACCCAGGTATTCGCTGTCCCAATATTCCCGGAAATTTCCTTACAACCTCATTAATAATTGTTCCTGAAAACCACCACCACATATTCGCAGAATCGTAGATAACTTCCACGATTTTTCAATGGTTTATTTTCGTGGCAAGAAATATATTTTTTTAACGCTAAATTATTAACAATATACCGTATTTGCTGACCTCTTGACACCCCTTCGTATAAGACGCTCCCTCAATTTTTTAATTATATTTTACATTATATTTTGATTTGACGTCTATAGGTATTTTTATGGACTGCGTCCAATATTCGCGGTTTCGGACTTTTGCGACTGTTATAGGAACTTCACCCTGGCGAGTACCGGGGGACAACTTTATTTATATATATATATATATATATATATATATATATATAGAGAGAGAGAGAGAGAGAGAGAGATGTATACATATATGTATATATATATATATATATATATATATTTGTGTACAGAGATATATATGTATATAGATATATACGTATATAGATATATATATGTATACATATAGATAAATATATATATATATATAGATAGATAGATATATATGTATACGTAGATATGTATGCATATACATATGGATATGGATATATATATATATATATATGTATGTAAACATACATATATATGTATACAAGTATATATATATATATATATATATATATATATATATATATATATATATATATATATATATATATACATATATATATAGATATACTTATATATATATATATGTATATATATATACATATATATATAAATATACATATATATACATACATATATATATAAATATACATATATATACATATATATATATATAACGAAGGAAGTCTAGTGAGGAACCAGATGGACTATAACGCACCAGAGTACTCAATACTTTACAGTGGGTATTAGGAAAATGTTTGACACACATATAACCTTTGCACTATATAACCGCTTAATTCCATGTTGTATTTTAACCTGTATTTTTGATTGTATCTTTTAATCTGTTGTATTTTAACCTGTATTTTTGATTGTATCTTTTAATATATCTTCGAAGATAATAGTAAGATATGCACTCAGTATTTTGAATCTGTCTGCAGAATTCTCTAGACCTTTGTCACTTAGTAGAACCTTAATGACTTTAGCTTTTGAAGAATCTCCCTTTTCTTTAATTCTATCGACCATGACTGACCCCCCACTGACTTTATTGACATCTGTTAGCTTAAGAGAAACTTATTGACAAGGAATGGTATGCCATCCGGAACCTGTTTATAGAATTCTGTCTGCCTTTGTTACTCTAAAAACATAAATAAATATAAATAAAAATAAAAATAAACTATAGCTTTGTAGAATTAGCTTTTAATGAATTCCCTTTTCTATCAACCAATGACCTGCACCCATCCCACTCCCCACCCTCTCCTACCACTTGTAGAGACCTATAAATACCATATTTATTTTTTGATACCCAGATTCCTGATGATTTCTAATGAATGAAACAGTTCTAGTCCTGTAGAATCTCTTCTATATTAAAACTATATATATATATATATATACATATAGATTTTGAGTTTATGTTGGTTGTATACCAACACCTCAGTATGCAGGCTGGAGCACTCGACGAAGTGCGCAGGTTGGTTTGGTTACTCCGGAGTAGTGTAAAATAAAGTTAAATAAAAGACAAATGATTAAAATTTAGCTTCGTTTATTACTGCTATATATATTTCAGTGACAGCCATCTTTGGCTGTGACCTCTTCAGGCAGTTTGAATTAGTATGGTATAGACAAGTACATATGTATGGTATAGACAAGTACACATGTACTAATTCAAACTGCCTGAAGAGGTCACAGCCAAAGATGGCTGTCACTGAAATATATATAGCAGTAATAAACGAAGCTAAATTTTAATCATTTGACTTTTATTTAACTTTATTTTATATATATATATATATATATATAACCCAGAAAAAAGAGAAATAAATAAAAAGGGAAAAAAATATGTTTTTCTATCTAATAATCGTCTTTTTCTTCCTGGTTTCATATATATATATGTATATATATTTATATATATATATGTATATATATATGAATATATATATGTATATATATGTATATGTATTTATATATATGCAAATGTATATGTATATATATATGTATATATATATATGTAAATATATATATATACATATATATATATATACATATATATATACATATATATATATACAAATATATACATATATATATACATATATATATATATATAAATATATACATATATACACATATAGTTATGTATTTGTATATATATATGTGTGTATATATATATATATATATATATATATATATATATATATATATATATATATATATATATATATATATATATATATGTATATATATATGTATATATTTGTATATATGTATACATATATGTATATATATATATTTAAATATATCTATACACACATATATATATATATATATATAAATATATATATATATATATATATATAGTGTGTGTATGTGTGTGTGTACAAACAGAAAGACGTATACCAGCTACCTGTCACGGTTGAAAGCCTTTTATTGAAAGCCGCAATGACGTGAATGGAGAAGATATATACGTGAAACTACGATTTATTACACACATATACATAACCATAAATAGTATCCTTAATATTATATATATATATATATATATATATATAAAAGTATGTATACGTACATGCATATAGGCTTACCGATGTACAGTAGTATGTATATACATACATACATGCACGCACATATATATATGTACGTATGGGTTTACCGAGCATTTATTATCATGCTCGGTTTGAACGTAAACAAACAGCCCGAATTATTAGTGTTTGGCAACCGTCGTGCCATTTTTTAAACACTGAAAAAAGAACGATGAACTAGCTTCTAGCTTATTAGCCGTCATCGGCACCTTATACCTTCCTGTCAGTTGATTGAACGTTTGAATGTATATACTTTCCTGATGTATATTGACGGCTGAGCCTCCTAATTTGCATATAGAGTGAGTTAGTCGGCTGGGCGTACCGAAATGGAAAAAATGAAATTTCATTTCGCTCTCTTAGTACGGCTGATACTTAAATATAAGTATGTATACGTCCATACATATATGTATTCAGACGTACAGTAGTATGTATATACATACGTACATGCACACGTATATGATTTTTAATGCGATGAAATACCAATGATGGTTGGCAAATCACTGACGAAGGACTAATTTTATCATATGTAACCCATGTGCAACCACGCAGTATTCTTCTTTCTTCTCATGTTTTTTATATATATTTACCTCGGCTGCGTTTGTCTGTTTCTCTCTTACTGGTTCCCCGTTCTATGTGTTGCTCTCACCTTCTTTCGCCCCCTCTGTCAGTTACACTTTCTCTCGACTGACCTCTTCCTCGCACTTCCACTCACTCACTCTCTGTTTCTCCCCTTCTCACTTCCTCCCGTTTGGCTAGTAGTGGGTTCTTTCTTGCTCACATCTCACTCACGTCGGACGGTCTGTATCTTGATCGGTCATGAAATCCACCCAGCTTATGCTGACCGGATAACCATGTTGCTTGTTAATTTCCATCTTTGCGTTGCTTTCATCCTTCTATGTTGTTTACTTGTCTCACTCGCTGTACGGCTAATAATTCGAGCTGTTTGTTTACAAACAATCCGAGCATTATAACAAATGTTCGGTAAACCCATACGTACACACACACACACACACACACACACATATATATATATATATATATATATATAACAAAGGAATTGTGGTAAGGAACCAGATGGACCATAACGCACCAGAGTACTCAATAG
>OZ024748.1:46065770-46070770 GCA_964016885.1 Eledone cirrhosa
TAAATATATATAAAATATATAAGAACCGTAGAGCAAATATTTATTAAAATAACAGATTAAAGTATCAGCAAAGAATCGCTGCAGAAGATCCCGTTAAGGGTGAAAGCTGCGATTCTTTGTTTAAACTTTAATCTGTTATTTTAATAAATATATATAATATATATATATATATGTGTGTGTGTGTGTGTGTGTGTGTGTGTGTGTGTGTGTGTGTGTGTGTGTGTGTGTGTGTGTGTGTGTGTGTGTGTGTGTTTGCCTATCTATCTGTGTGTAATTGACGGCTGAGATAAAGGAGTACCAATATTGAAATAGAGTTTTCATATTCATATTAAGTGAGTGTGTTAAGTTTGAAACAGCAGTTATATTTCCTTCCAATTTCATCTTAAAGTTTTAAAACAAGACAGTAAGTAGGGTGTCGTCTGCTGTCATAATATGTATGTATGTACGTATGCATATATGTGTGTATGCGTGTTTGTGTGTGTGTATGTGTGTGTGTGTGTGTGTGCGCGCGTGTGTTAGTATGTTTCTCTTTCTCTTAATTTCGAGTACATTTTTGACCGGACACCTTCTTGTTGGCAAGGTTTTACAAGAAAAGAAATTGTCAACCCTTGATTCGCAAGAACGTTTTGCAAATTTTGAAGGCGCCAGCTATCTCAGCCATTTGTAGTCTATGAATTTACGTACGTATGTATGTATGTAAGGATAAGGGTAATGAGCCCTTTTGCACACGTTTAACAATGGGATTTGTACCAAGAATATTTCCAAGGCACAAGTCCATTTGTGGAAGACCTGCAGTCGCCCATGCATACCTGTCTCCCCTCTACATGTTAACGATGTTGCCCAAGGGGAAAGCAGTTGCCGATACGGCTTTTGAAATTGTTTAATTGCCTCTGTGTGTGTAATTGAACTGCATTAAATTTAATTAAATTAAATTAAATTAAATTAAATTAAATTAAATTAAATCAAATTATATTTGATTATTTACTTTGAGTATCTACTATCGTACTATTATTGAGTTTTCGCGGTTACAAAAATATAAACAAGTCGGGCCATTTAAGAATTTAGTGGGATCACCTCAGAAAATGAACACCAATTTGTTACTGTCCACGGAAACATTTGTAACTATATCTGTAATTTTAACCGTTGGTCAATCAATGATAAACATTGACTGCCAAATAAATTAACTATGGTGATATAAAAGATACAGAAGCGAAAACCAACCATGTATATATATTAATATATATATATATATATATATATATATATATATATATATATATATATATATATATATATATATAAGTATGTACACGTACATACATATATGTATACAGACGTACAGTAGTATGTATATATATAAACATACATGCACACACATATATATATGCACGTATGGATTCACCGAACATTTATTATAATGCTTGGTGTGTTTGTAAACAAACATCGCGTATTAAACCGTAGTGTCCAGCAACCATCGTTGCTCGTTTGTTCAACACTGACAAAGGAACGCTGTACTAGTTCCAAGCTTATTAGCTATCGTCAGCAACGTATACCTTCCTGCCAGATTGTTGAACGTATATACTTACCTTATGCATATTAACGGCTGAGTAGCCCAATTTGCATATAGAGTGGGTTAATCGGCCGGGTGCACCGAAAATGATAAACGGAAAAAATGAAACGAAATTTCATTTCCCACTCTTACTACGGCTGTTACTTAAATATAAGTATGTACACGTACATACATATATGTATACAGACGTAATCGTTCCCCTTATTTACGTGTCCCAACGACTTTCTTTAGCCGTTGCTCGCACCAACCGGAAGTATATGGTCTTTAAAGCGATGAAATACCAATGAAGATCACTGATGAAGGTCTAAATGTATTCATATATATATATATATATATATATATATATATATATATATACATTTATTAATATCATTGATATATATATATATATATATATATATATATATATATACATATATATATGTGTGTGTGTGTGTGTGTGTGTAAAAGTTAAACAGAAATAACAACACAATCGATAGAGTATATGGAAGGGATATATTAGGTTAACGCTTGATATAGCAGGAAGAGGGTCTTAATGTTTCGGACGCTAGTCCTTCATCAGAAGAAAGAATGAGAAATAAGAGAGATTAAGGGGACGGGCCGGATGGAATTGGAAAAAATGTCTTTAGATAAAAATAATAGGTCCATTTATGTTGACATATATATATGTATATATATATATATAGAAATATTAAAAGAATGAAATTAAACAAAAAACGGTTAATTCATAGTAAAACTCATTATTTTACGATCGTTTCTGGGGGGTAATTCCCCGTATGTCCATTCTATTATTTACGTATGTAAAATATATTACAAAATATCATAGTAAGAAAATATACATACGTCTTCACTACCCGCCGTCTTCAGAAATAATGAGTTTTGTTTATTGAAGAATACAAAAAAACATACATATGAATAAATCTACCATTGACTGGTAGATTTGTGTGTGGGTGTGTCCCCCCGCAAGGACAGGCCTGGGGTTAAAGAAAACAACCATTAAACCGCAGATGATTTCTATCAACTGACATAGATTTATAGAAGTAGGTATTTATATATATGAACCATAACAGAACGCCGGTTTGAAATCTCGAAATTTTGATATGTTAAGACGTCGAAATTTTGGATGAATTTTTATCTTTTAGCAAGACAAAACATGTTTTACATAGCTAGATATTGTGTACAATCTTTAAATAAACCCCCAACATGCTGAAATGCTCAGCCTGTTATTACTTAATTGAGTAACGTTTGTATGGCAGTGTAATATGAGCTATGGTGTTAACAGGTAATAAACGTTATCATACAATAAATCTTTTAAACTAACGATGCGTATCTTTTCTTCTGCGTTGTAAGTGAAATACACCATTAATTTGTTCTTTAATGTCCATTTTTGTATTTTCTTCTTTTTTAAACATTCTAGAAAAGAACACGACATGTCAGAACTGATATGGCACACCAGAAGCCATTAGTATCACACTGTTACAACAGACTAAATATACATGCATACATATATACATACATATATGCATACATATATATACACGCGCGCGCACGCGCGCACACACACACACACACACACAAATATTTATATATATATAACAAATTATAAAATAAGAAGATGTATTAGACACAGATATATACCTATTTTTTCTTCAAAGTCCCGACTGTATAGTTTAGCTGGTCAGTTTGTAACAGTTGCACATTATAGATGTGCAATGTTGTTGTGAGGTACACCAGCTTTTCAAGGAACTCCTCAGGGAAAGAACACTTTCCACACACGCTAATTTAATTATTTCGATTAATGAGTCTCTCGTAATCATAGAGCAAAATTGGTTACGGTCGAAACCACACACACTCACATGCTTGTGAAAATATATATACATACGTATGTATATATGTATACGCATGTATGTGTGTGTCTCTCATTGTATATATATATATATATATATATAAGATCAAAAGATGGTTAAAAGAGTTCCATGTATTTTATTAAGCGCATTTCAAAAACAAATATCATCATGCAATAACATTTGCGTTTTCGTATATATGTTGATTTAAAACTGCACTATTCACAAGTGTGTTTTAACCTCCATATCATGTCTCCCTATTTTATCTGACCAAAAGGCAAATGTTATTGCATGATGATATTTGTTTTTGAAATGCGCATAATAAAATACATGGAACTCGTTTAACCATCTTTTGATATTATATATTATTTATACTCCTGTCCTAGAAACTGTAGAGTGGTACTTATCGGATATCTGCATTGCTTTATTGTACTACAATAAAACAACTCACCTCCTACATTATATATATATATATATATATATATATATATATATATATATATATATATATATATATATATATATATATATATATATATATATATATATATATATATATATATAGTGGTGGAACACTGGAAGGTAATATCCGTAGTGATAGAGAACTAAGTCCATGGGACGAGTTAGGTAGAAGTTGTTACACAACAGTTAGTTCACCATACCGGGAATAATTGTTTCACCTTGCGGATCCTCAGCTCGGAATGAACATGGTCATACGGAACAGGAAGGACAAAGGTACGAACGCGCACATGCAGAAACCCGGTCACTTCACGCAGGCAATACTAGACTGCGTGCGAGAGGTGTAAGGGAGATAACTGCGAAAGTCGGAAAGGTTTTTAGGTTGAAAATAAAATTACAAAGAATCAGTCCGGAGCCTTGTAGTTATGCAATAGGTGTTTGGCGACGTGTGGACAACGTGTGAAAAATTCATTTCTCGTTTTTAGGCAATCACTATTGCGTAATCTCTTATATATATATATATATATATATATATATATATATATATATATATATATATATAGTAATAATAATAAATTTGAAGACTAAAATCCAAAGAGGGCTCGATAAGGATAAATATATATCAAATATATAAGAACCGTAGAGCAAATATTTATTAAAATAACAGATTAAAGTTTAAGTAAAGACTCGCTGCTTTCACTCTTAACGGGATCTTCTGAAACTAACAAAGTCAATCTGGTTCGTGGAAACGTTCCCTGTCAAAGAACGAAAAAAAACGAATATAATACGTCATTAATACGAGCGGTGAAAAATAATTACACGCAAAGACATGTAGGTATGTGTGTGCGCTTGTTATATACGTATTTATTTATTTATATACGTTTATTTAATTATTTATTTATTTGTATACACGCACACACACACATATTTGTATGTGCGTGGATTTGTATACCTATGGCAAGTGTTTTCACTTATGCTTGTGTATGTACGTATTTGCATGCGTGTATGTATTTATTTAATTTCTATTACCTCTGTATTGTATTATATTTACTTTAATCTTAACTCTGAAGCGGAGATTCATTCGGTTTCCTAGTTAGAATTTTAGTCTACGACTTCAGCTATACCAT
>OZ024748.1:46078270-46100770 GCA_964016885.1 Eledone cirrhosa
AAAATATACAGCGAGGTAACTTTCCGATGTTTTAACGAATAGACAAATTCACATTCTTAAGTATTTTTCTCTACACCAGAGGTTCTCAAACTATTTAGTCCACTCCCTCCCTCATCTGACTTCTGTTATGGTAATAATGTGTGTGTGAGGGGAGGGGTGTCTGTGTGTGTGAGTGATTCCTACAACACATACCAGTACAGGTTGGTCCTAGTTTAAAGGTTGTGACCAGTAAAAAATGAGAGAATAGAAGAATTCAAGAATCAGTTTTAACAATGAATTTTTTTAGAAAACGCTGATTCATTTTTGTCGATCTCCTATAAAATATTTACTCAAAACACACCGGTAAAATCAACAAGTTCCCAATAAGTTCCTACCTAGATTAATTAACGAACTAATAATACTTGTGGTAAAAGACGCTTAATAGAGATTGTTTTTCATTATGTGCACCATGTGAAAAAAATATTTCAGATACGTTTGACAGTGACATTGAAGGAAACGTAGGTGGTATGGAATTTATGACTTTCCTGGGAATTAACTTACCTTTATTTAGTCACTTGTTTTGTTCATTAGAAAGCGGTCATGCTGAGGCAAAAGGATTAGTCGATTATATCAATTTCAGTATTTGTTTTGATTTTTATTAGTTGTTGCTTATCAAATCTGGCACATACTTTATAGAAACAAGGCTAGGTTAGGGGACGTAAGGAAACAGAAAACACACACACACACAAATATACACATACACTCCCACCCCATATATACGGTATATATATATATATATATATTATACAGTGTATATATATATTATACAGTATATATATATATACAATGAACTTATAACATGAAGTTCACATGAAGATATGTCACCAATTATTATATTTTATCTGACGAAAGCGTACTAAAATATTAGTACCTTTGAAATACGTATAATAAAATAAATATGGTTTTATAAAGATATTTTCCATTTATTAATATTATTGATATTATATATATATATATATATATATATATATATATATGAGATATTAGTTTAACAATGATAACAATAACGAAGGCAAGTTATTTTACATATTCATTTCATTGTTTTACGATCGTTGCGGAGGGCTGATCATATTGATATATTGACTGATCTATAATCTATAGCAGTTAGAGAACTGTATTCTATCAGACACAAGCTATAGGTTCGATCATACTGTCTTCTTCGGAAACAAGGAAACAATGACTGATTACATTAAGTTCTAACTACGATATAGCCTCTACCACGAAAAGTGGACCACATAGAATTATATATATATATATATATATATATATATATACATCTTTATATATATATATATATATATATATATATATATACATATTTATATATATATATATATATATAAATATGTATATATATATATAAATATGTATATATATATATATATAAATATGTATATATATATAAATATGTATATATATATATATATATATATATATATATATATATATATATATATATATATATAAAGATGTGTGTATATATATATATATATATATATATATATATATATATATATATATATATATATATATATATATATATACATATTTATATATATATATAAATATGTATATATATATATATGTATATAAATATGTATATATATATAAATATGTATATATATATATATATATATATAAATATAAATATATACATATATATATATATATATATATATAAATATGTAGATAGATATATATAAATATGTATATATATATGTATATATATATATATATATATATATATATATATATATATATATATATAAATGGAATAGAATGAAAAGAAATTTCATTTCTCACTCATAGTACGGCACTTACTTAAATGTAAGTATGTATGTATACGTACATACATATATGTATACTGAACACTGTACGGCGTAAATCTGGCTGTCCGTTTGTTTACAAACGAACAAAGCGAACATTACAATAAATGTTCGGTAAACTGATACGTGCATATGTGTGCCTGTATGTATATATATATATATATATATATATATATATATACCAACACCCCACTCTCAAGAGCGTGAAATTAATAAACATTTGTTGTACTGCCTCTCTGTTTTGTCCTTGTTCAAATTTTTCCATTATATATATATATATATATATACATGCTACTGTACGTCTGTATACATATATGTAAGTACGTATACATACATACTTACATTTAAGTAAGTGCCGTACTAAGAGTGAGAAATGAAATTTCGTTTCATTCTATTCCATTTATCGTTTTCGGTGCGCCTGGCCGACTGAACTCACTCGACATGCAAATTAGGCTGCTCAGCTGTTAATTTTCATAAGGAAAGTATATACTTTCGAACGTTCAACCATCTGGCAGAAAGGTATACGGTGCTGACGATAGCTAACAAGCTTGAAACTAGCACATCGTTCCTGTGTCAGTGTTGAACAAAAAGGTGACGTGGTTGCCTGAACACTGTACGGCGTAATTCAGGCTGTTCGTTTGTTTATAAACGAACAAAGCGAACATTATAATAAATGTTCGGTAAACTGATACGTGCATATATATATGTGTGCATGTATGTATATATATACACATACTACTGTACGTCTGTATACATATATGTATGTACGTATACATACATGCATACTTACATTTAAGTAACTGCCGTACTGAGAGTGAGAAATGAAATATATATATATATATATATATATATATATATATATATATATATATATATATATATATATATATATATATATATATATATATATATATATATATATATATATATATATATATATATATATATATATATATATATATATATATATATATATATATATATATATATATATATATATATATATATATATATATATATATATATATATATATATATATATATATATATATATATATATAGTGAAGGCGTGTGGCTGAGTGGGTAGAGAATTGGATTCACAATCTTGAGATTGTGAGTTCGATTCCTGGACCGGGCGATGCGTTATGTCCTTGAGCAAGACACTTTATTTCACGTTGCTCCTTCTACGCTGTTCTGTCATATATAAAACAACGTGGAATGATACATCTTACTCAATACGAAACTTCCAAGCCAGGAATCGAACTCCGGACCGCACGAATGAATGAAATACTGTCTGACAATTAAGGCACACCTTAAATCAAATGAATAAATAAATGACTTTCTAAAGAAGACTACACCTGTATAAATTAGAGGGTGACGATCTTGAATTAAAATTTCTTTATTGTTGAAACTGAAAAAGCCATGTGAAGTTCATCAGCGTTTTTCCCTTGACTATAGAGGTTATATATTTATTTACCTAGACGTCGAAATAGGCACATTATATTTCATATATATATATGTATATATATATATATATATGTATATATATATATATATATATATATATCATCATCATCATCACTCGTCGACTACTGTCGAGATGATGGATCTCACGCTCATGCCCCAGAATCCCCTGTCCCCCATCGCTGCCCCCAGGTCCTGTCTGCTGATTCCCGTATCCCTAGAAATAACGTCAGGGAATGACAGCTGCCTACTCCTAGTCAGGCTGGAGTCAGGGTTCCAGAGCAAGATATATATATATATAAGAGATATATATATAAGAGATGTCAACATGAAATGGACCTATTATTTTTATCTAAAGACATTTATTTCCAATTCCAACCCGCCCGTCCCCTTAATCTATTTTATTTCTCATTCTTTCTTCTGATGAAGGACTAGCGTCCGAAACGTTAAGACCCTCTTCCTGCTATATCAAGCGTTAACCATATATATCCCTTCCGTATACTGTACCGATTGTGTTGTTATTTCTGATATATATATATATATACGTGTGTGTGTAGGATGTGTATATGTATAAATATAATGTGCGTTATTTGTTTTTGTCCAGATGTTTGTATATACATATATATCATCTGTTTTTACATAATCATTTGTGTCTTTATGTATGTTTTTCTGACAGTCTTATATTAGTATTCAATTCCTGCACCCCTGAAATATGTGTTATATTGTGGTAGAATTACACTTTGATGAAGAAAAGAAAAGTAAAAATCTCCCGTTTTCTTAACCTTGAATATAATATTGACCAATGATTTTTGTGTTGAATGTTGACACTACAACACTTCCTTATATACATAATCCTGTATAAACACGTAAGTGTACCATTTAGATACACACATATATGAACAAAAAAGCTCTGCATATACATGAACACATTAACATATTCGCACATATTCACACACAAAAATACGCGAGAACATACAGCTCACTCCACACTCACACTCACAATTACATATCAACTTACACACACAAACACAAAAACATACACATACACAAACATACACACAAAATTACATTAATACTTAAACATACAGCACACTCCGAACACACGAATTCACACACACAAGGAAACTCACATAGTCTCGTATACATACACACAAAAGCATTAACATTTACGATTTCATATCTGTAACTTAATGGGAATCGTAAACAAATTGAAAAGGGCTTGGGATTGATTTGTAAGGAAATTTGTTGGAGAACTTACGTATGGGGGAAACGAGACAAACCCTGATAGTCTTTAATTCACATAAATAACCTTGTGTGACCTAGTTCACACGTTTTTGAAGGATGGTCATCATTAATATATTACTAAAATAAAACAGTGAAGTCGATCGAGAAGATAGAGAACTTTGATCACTTACTGAATGGGATAGAAATCGACAAATCGTACGAAGAAAAACATGTTTTAATTGATCTTTTCTTATTACTGATAATTGTTTCTACTTTTGGCACAAGGCCAGTAATTAATAAAATAAAGTACCAGTAATGCACTGGCATTACTGGTACTTTATTTTATCGACCCCGTAAGGATGAAAGGCAAAGTTAACCTCGGCGAGATTTGAACTCAGAATGGCAAGGGCCGTAACTCTTTGCTGCAAATCATAGCGGCAGACCCTCTACCGATACTGCCAACCCACCGTCATTACTGATAATATCTACAAGTCCCAGTCGCAAATCCTGACAGAAAGAGGAACGAGAAATAAATTGTCATGCTCAAGGTCATAACACATCGCCCAGTCCGGCAATCGAACTCACAATATCACGCCTGCAAATTCAATTTTCTAATCACTAAGATTAAATAGTGGGAGTTATATTTTCCTTTTTATCTATTTTGAAAATTATGTTAGATC
Organism: Eledone cirrhosa; assembly: GCA_964016885.1. Classification (NCBI taxonomy): domain Eukaryota; kingdom Metazoa; phylum Mollusca; class Cephalopoda; order Octopoda; family Eledonidae; genus Eledone; species Eledone cirrhosa. Next base: position 46,083,504 of record OZ024748.1, read on the forward strand.
TACATTTGACTCGAGGATGCTCAGAGATAATATTAATACAGGGTACACCAGACCTGTAGTTCAATGTCCAGTCGTATTGCATTTTATATCAGTTAACATATATAGAGATAAACGACAGATAGCTAGATCATGCCGGGGATTTTACATACAGTCGTGAAAAAAATATAAAAAAAAACAATTACAACAATCGAAATTCCCAATAGGGGGGAGGCGCCACAAATGGGTTGTTTAATACCCCGGCGATAGAACAACCCTCAACTCCAGGAGCGTGTTGTGCAAGTGCTCCTTTCTTCCTTTTGCTCTCTTCCTCAACCTACAGGCTTATAAACAGAGAAGGCCCAATCACTCGGGCCATTTTCGCTTCATTCACCCACCTTTCAATAGATTTACTGGGGTGCAGTGCCTCTCTCTCCACCCTGATTCTCCTTCTAAAGTGATACTTGAAGAAGGGAATCAATTGTTGTCCGGAGAGAAAGGCATCTGTCCTCAGTCCTCTCAACCTCGTCCACCATATAACTTCTTTTACCATAGCCACCGTACAGAGGAAAACCGCCTCTCTTTCGATTTTGAAAGAGGCTGGCGGTTTGATCCTTACTATGGACTCGGCAGTCAACTGGATTTGTTCCATACGCGACAGTAGTTGTTCTGCATAGTTCCACAGGTCGGTTACGCCAGGGCTGTGTATAATTGCGTGCAGGACTGTTTCAATGTCCTGCGCGCATCTTGGACACGTCCTCCTGGAAGGATCCTTGCCGGGGCGTCCGTGCCTGTAGATCTTGTCCTCGGTAGCACTGCCAGGCCAAGGACCTCTGGAAGTTGTCCATAGGTCCCGGGCTGAAAGTCCTACCAAACAGACTGGTGAGCTCATCGTCTTCGGCGCTCAGAGTCTCTCCGAGCACGTCGTCGCCCTTGTAACGTACAATTCCTCTATAGAATGTCGAAGTGGAGTCTCCACTGATTGCTGTGCCCGCTCGCCAGAGGACTGTGAGCACCAGAGCGCATTCAATGTGCCAGGCGCTCATAGTTTTCGGTCTTTTCTTGACACAGGACTGCAGCTCCGTCAGCGAGACGAGCTCCCACTTGTTTAATTATATTATACGTTATATTTTGCCATTTATAGGCATTTTTATGGACCACGTCCAATATTCGCGGCTTTTTCCACTTCCCTTGGTTCCTCTAGGAACGTAACCCCCGTGAATGCCGAGGCACAACTGTATATATATATATATATTTAAAATTTCTAATGTTATAAAGAGAAGGAATAGAAATGTTCTTTTGTTGGTTTTGACAATTAGCAGTTCCAGTTTTTCGATCAATGGAACAGCCTACTGATGCATATAACATGCATGTACGTGATTGAGCATTCTACACACGTATCTATGTATGTATGTATGGTCCCGTATTTCCTGATAGACTCGTAGGGGCCCCGTATCGACCTAGGGTGTTTCTCCGACATTTTAAGCCAGGCGGAGCCCATCTCTCTCCAGGCCTGAGTTCAGTAGATTTCTTCCAGAGAAAGACAGAAAGTGAGAGAGAGGAAATGAAAAAGAGATATAGAGGAAGAATTAACCCCAGTACTAGACTGTTACTTTTTTATCGATATCGAAAGGATGAAAGTCAAAGTTGACCTCAGCGGGATTTGAACTCAGAGAGCAGAGGACTGGAATGAATACCATAGAGCATTCTATCCGAGGTTTTAACGACTCTGCCAATTCGCCACCTATGTAAACACGTGTAGTATTTAAATTAATTCAGCATGATTCTGTGTGACAAATTGGCCAATTGAATCACAGGTACAGCTCAAATTCTTTTTCGGGGTTTCGTTCAGCCAATTTCACTTATAGGACTTGAATCGTCGCCAGATCACGTTAAATGATACTAGCAGTAGTATCGAACATATGTCGAAGCTCTTATGATTGTGAGGCGATATTCTTAACCATTCGGTGGAACTGCGTATACATATCCGGCAAAGGCAAACATTCCAGTGAGTTTCAGAATCGTCGCTTCTTGAGAATTAAGTAAATAAGAAATGTCAGAGGACCAGACAGCCCTCAGTATTAGCCCTCGCTGCACTTAGATACGTCAAATGGTATGGACACCTCCTAAACCTCCCTCCTAACCATATCACTCGTGCCACCCTTGTCTTCGACCCTCGAGCTGCAGGATGGAGACACCAACGAGGAGCCCCTCGCACTCAATGGGTGGATACTCTTGCCAAGCACAACAACTCCCCAACGAACGAGGAGGAGGGAGGCCCCTGGTGGACATGGTTGGCTCAAAGTGGTGGCTTGCAGCGCGCAAGTGAAAAGAAGAAGAAAAGAAGATTTATGAATGAAACTTTTATTTCTGATGGAGTCGTAAGGGCCCCGCCCTTGACCATCGGCGAGTGGTGTCGGTATATTAAACTTGGAGGAGTCTATCACTCTCCGGGTCTGAACAGTCGATTTCTTCCAGAGTAGAAGAGAATGTGTGTATGAGAAAGAGAGAGAGAGAGGGGGAGAAGAGAAAGAGAGAGAGGGACAGACAGAGAAACAGAGAGAGAAGAGAGAGAGAGAGAGAGAAGAGAGAGAGAGAGGAGAGAGAAGAGAAGAGAGAGCGAGAGAGAAGAGAGAGAGAAACAGACTGACAGACAGACAGACAGACAGGCAGACAGACAGACAGGCAGACAGAGAAAGAGAGAGAGAAGAGAGAGAGAGAGAGAGAGAGAGAGAGAGAGAGAGAGAGAGAGAGAGAGAGAGAGAGAGAGAGACAGACATACAAAGAGAGAGAGACGGACAGAGAGTGGAAGTGAGAAATACATAGAGGAAAAATCGACCTCAGTACCAGAGTGTTACCTTCCTTCATCGATCTGGAAACGCTGAAAGTCAAAGTTGTTCGTGGCGGGATTTGAACTCAGAGAGGGCATAAAACCAGAAAGAATATTGCAAAGCATTTTATATGTCGTTCTAGAAACTCAATGTACAACCTTGAAATATCCGGAAACTGAAGAAAAGACTACAGAAATGTATTGTGATATACAAATAAGGAAAGATAAGTGAAGTTTTCTTTATAAATTTCAAATCTTTCCTGCATTCTTTTTTCTTTTAGTTTAAATAACATTGCTGTGTTCTTAAGGAGATCGCTTTGAAACAATGTGATTGCTGAATCAATCCCAACTTGTGTCACCTTGAACACATGCCTTCTGCTATAGCCTCATATTGACCAATGCCTTCCGATTTACATACCATGTAAGTCCCGGCTTCAATCGGGGAATACCTCAATAAGGTACTCAATACATTAGCAGAGTGTAAACATATATATTAAAGTTGAAATATACATATATTTAATTGAATAAACAAGAGAGATGAACACTAATATAAACATACATGTGTTCGAATCGTAAGGACTAGGTTTGCTAGGGTGAAAAAATACTAACTACAGCAATATGGTTTGTCAGACTAAATTTTAAGTAGTAAATTAAGAAAAATAATTGTCCTATATCGGGAAAACCCCTGGTAACAACTAGACAGTTTTGGAAACTGTTCCGCAACATCTTATTAAGTCAAGTCAACACTTTTCTCTGCTCCTCAGTAGTTGTTGAGAAATTAGCGATCCTTTCACTTCTAAAAATATTAGAAGACTGATTAGTGTGCGATAAGAATTATCGCAAGTGTCTTCGGAACCCAGCTTGTCTCGAAATCCTATACCGTTTAAAATAGCAGCCTGGTTAACAAGACATTAAAATTAGCTCTACATGATGGAGCCGACAAATATATAGTGAGTTAGAAACATCAGTAGTAGTACTATTATGTTTCCTCCAGTCGTATTGTATGTCTACGTGAGTGTATTCTGTTATTATTTCTGGCAATATTATTACAACAATATGACTCTCCCCATGTATATCGATATATATATATATATATATATATATATATATATATATATATATATATATATAAGATACAGAAGCGAAAACCAACCAAACAGTGAGTGTGCTCTGTTAATATTTCCGGCAATATTATAAGAATATAACCCTCCCCAAGTATAACAATATATATATAAGTATGTATGTATGTATACGTACATACATATATGTATACAGTCGTACAGTGGTATGTATATATATACATACATGCACACATATATATATGTACGTATCGGTTTACCGAACATTTATTATAATGCTCGTTTGTTCGTTTGTAAACAAACAAACAGCCCGGATTACGCCATACAGTGTTCAGGCAACCACGTAACCTTTTTGTTCAACACTGACACAGGAACGATGTACTAGTTTCAAGCTTATTGGCTATCGTCAGCATAGTACACCTTCCTGCCAGATGGTTGAACGTCTGAAAGTATATACTTTCCATATGCATATTAACGGCTGAGCAGCCTAATTTGCATATTGAGTGAGTTTATACATATATGTATACAGACGTACAGTAGTATGTATATATATATACATACATGCACACATATATATATATGCACGTATCGGTTTACCGATTTGTTTACAAACGAACAAACCGAACATTATAATAAATGTTCGGTCAACCGATACGTGCATATATATATGTGTGCATGTATGTATATATACACATACTACTGTACGTCTGTATACATATATGTATGTACGTATACATACATGCATACTTACATTTAAGTAACTGCCGTACTGAGAGTGAGAAATGAAATTTCGTTTCATTCTGTTCCATTTATCGTTTACGGTGTGCCCGGCCGACTAAACTCACTCGATATGCAAATTAGGCTGCTCAGCCGTTAATATGCATAAGGAAAGTATATACTTTCAGACGTTCAACCATCTGGCAGGAAGGTATACGATGCTGACGATAGCTAATAAGCTTGAAACTAGTACATCGTGCCTGTGTCAGTGTTGAACAAAAAGGTGACGTGGTTGCCTAAACACTGTACGGCGTAATTCGGGCTGTTTGTTTGTTTACAAACGAACAAACCGAGCATTATAATAAATGTTCGGTAAACCGATACGTGCATATATATATATATATATATATATATATATATGTGTGTGTGTGTGTGCATGTATGTATATATATATACATACTACTGTACGTCTGTATACATATATATATATATATATATATATATATAAGTTCAGAATAGATTGTTCTGTGTAAAAACAGAAGCAAGCAGGAGAAATAATTATAATGATTAAACGATCTATGTAACCTCGGCATCTTATTTTGTTATTTATATAAATATATATATATTTAATATAATATGCTTAATGTGGTAACCCCCGATTGAACTCGGGATAAGAACAGATTAAAGTTTAAGCAAAGAATCGCTGCTTTCCCCTTTAAACTTTAATCTGTTCTCATAATAAATATTTGCTTTACGGGTCTATATATATATATATATATATATATATATATATATATAAAGAGAGAGAGAGAGAGGGAGAGATTTATAACCCTCATTGAGCCCTCTTCGGATTTTAGTCTTCACATTTATTATTACTATATAAGGGAATGATCGTAGCATATTCTACATTTTTATGAGATTGGCACCTTCCAGCCCTTTTAAAGTCGAGCACTCTTCAGTCAATAGGATTTTAAACCAATACTGAACATGGATAAATATACTTTGGATTACTCTATCAAGAATATCCCAACACCTTCTAACACTTCCTACACGAAAATGCTGATAGACAAAGTAGAGAAAGTTGTTAAAAGAATGAGATGGAAAGCTTTGATTCTCGATGGACACTTTAACACGAACTCTACGGAACATTTTGATATCAAAACTCATAAATACCTGCAAAGAGTAAAAGATATGACCGCTTTTGAACTAGACTTAGTTAATCTAATCAACAATATCAATTGTCGTAAGTACTCTAACCCTTTTCAATCTAAACTATCTAATGATATTTCAATATTCAAATCTTCTAAAAATAAGTTCATTTTCTCTGACAAAACTAAAAACTTATACGAAGCTAATAATAATTTACATGACCAACTTTTAATAGATAACATCACCTCTAAATGCCAAATAGCTAATATAAACACGTATAATAATATAAATAAGGAAGCTAAAGAATTAGCTAGTTCTTTGAAAATAGATAATAGGACAGAAAAACTTGCTAAACGTAATGCCTATATCACCCTTAAAGATCACAAACCTGACTTTATTAATCGTCCTTGTTGTAGATTAATCAACCCTGCTAAGACTGATATCGGTCTTGACAGCAAAACAAATTTAAATAATATAAACACACAGATTAGAAGTAAGTCTGAATTACTCCAATGGATAAATAGCTCTTCCGTAGTACATTGGTTTAATAATATTAAAGATAAAAATAGTTCTAGATTCACCCAATTTGACATTGTAGATTTCTACCTGTCTATCACTCAGACTCTTTTAGCTAAAGCCTTAAATTTCGCTAGAAAGTTTACCAATATTTCTGATATTGAAGAGAATGTCATCTTGCATGCTAGAAACACTCTACTCTTTACTGATAATGACACTTGGATAAAAATATCTAACCCAGAGAACCCATTCGATGTCTCAATGGGTTCTTTTGTTTGTAATTTAGTCGGCCTATTCCTCCTACACACACTTAAAGAAAAATTCCCTAACCATATTTTTGGGCTTTATCGCGACGGTGGTCTAATACTTTCCCAAACCACCATAGGCCATAACTTAGATAGATTAAGGAAAGACTTAATAAAAAACCTTCGCTAGTTTTAATCTTAAAATTACTATTGACACTAACCTTTCCAATGTTAATTTTCTAGATATAAACATAGATCTGCCTACTGCTTCTTATAAACCGTACCATAAACCTAATGAAAATTTAAAATATATAAATAAAAGCTCTTGCCATCCCCCTATAGTTTTTAAAAACCTTATCCCTAATATTAGCCGTAGTATCTCCACCCTCTCTTCCTTAGAAGCTATTTTCAAGGCATCCCCCTACTATAATAAATCCCTTCAAAATAGCGGATTTTGCGAACCGATTAAGTACATACCCAACAATACTAACTCTTTTAAACATAATAATAGGAAAAGAAAAATAATCTGGTTCACACACCCCTACTCTCTAGCAGTTAAAACTAATGTAGGCAAAAACTTCCTAGAGCTCTAAGATAATCATTTCCCTAGAACACATAGATACTATAAGATCTTCAATAGAAACTGTGTCAAAATTAGCTACTCCTGCGGTCCCCCTATTAAATCTTATATCATCAATAAGAAATCACACAGAGAACATCAAAATTGCTCCTGTAGAGTCAAAAGTGAATGCCCATTACAAGGTAAATGGAACACCAAAGCAATTGTATATGCGGCTAAGTGACAACCATCAGCAACAACCTACTAGCCACCAGCGTACGATATGTGGGTATGACACAAGACAAATTCAAAACGCGTTATTACTCACATGTCGCATCTTTCCAATATCCAGAAAAAAGATTCACAACAGCTCTGGCTAGCAGAATATGGGATTTGAAAGACCAAGGTATACAATATAAATTGGATTGGTCAATTTTGAACCAATCTAAAGAATATGCAAGAGGAACAAGAAGATGCACACTCTGCATAAGTGAAAAATATTGGATTTTACAGAACCTTAAATCACCAAAAACATGCCTAAATACAAAAACAGAAATTTTCACCAGTTGCCCACACATGAAATTACACTTGCTTTCCAGCTCATATAAACTTAACTCACTTTCAGATACTTATCCTTCATAAACTCTTATTCTTCACTTTCCTTAAATTATCCTCTTTACAGACTTCTCTTTCTGATTTACTTTCATTTTTAACTTTATTTTTAATTTTATTTTTATTTTTACTTCACATCCACCAGTAACCCCCTCCCCCTACTTTTCGATTCACTTACCAAATTGATTTTTTGTGTGGTTAATTATGCTGATTGGGAGGAGAAATACTGTATATATTTTATCAAATGATTCTATGGACTTACTTTCTTATATATATATATGAAAACAAAAACTGGAAAAATATTCCCAAATGCAAATATGAACTGCAAAAGCAGAAATCTAATTTACTGCATTAAATGCCCGAATTGTGAAGAACTATATGTCGGTCTAAGTGGAAATGCACTATCGGAGCGTGCACGGGTACACCGATAGCAAATTAGATACCCAAATGTCCGTCAGATACCCCTAAGTAACCATCTAGCAACATGTATAATTTGTAGAATGGGAATATTATAAATATTCCCATTCTACAAATTACACAGCCCAAGTGAAATCAAGAGAAAAATCAAAGAAAAGAATTTTATTGATAAATTCAAACCCAAGCTAAATGAACAATAATAATGGGGTTTTAATCCTACTATGACTATGACTACGACCACTAACAACAACAACAATAATAATAAAAAAAGTGATGTTGATGGTGATGATTACTAGAAAATGCTATTTCCATCATTTCTAAAAATAGCAAAACAATTGATGCTTTGGATAGGGTCAATTAGTAGTTGTTAGACATGCTCAACCAACCGTGACGCCTAAACCAATCAGCTTTAGTAATCCAGTGAAACTACACACCGATTGGTCGAAATACAGTTTGCAAGATTTAGCATTCTGGAGCCACTTTTCACTGTATATAAGGCACAAAATTTACCCATCTCATTACAGTTGAAAATTGCAAACTTGACTGTCACAATATAATATGAACCTGAAGATTACGAAAACATGAATGTACTTGTTCAATTAACACTTAGCATTTAATATTCTACCATACTATTTAATTCTAATACCATTATAAATTTTAAAGGATTGTAAATAAAACGAGTAAATGATACAAAGTTGGAATTCCTTTTATTAATATAATCTTCTATACACAATCATACACACCCGTGTATATATATATATATATATATATATATATATATATATATACGTGTGTTTAATGGTAGCTATAATGCTTCCATAGGCGGTATGCCAGTTGAACACTAAATGTTCTTATAGATCAGAGTATGAATAATATAAACAAACGAAAAATCAATGTTGAATCTAGACTCACTTTATTGCGTGTTATAATTGTTTCGCCGGCAGGTAGCTCGAGACATGATCATTGTATGGATCTGCCTGATTCTACAACTACAGGTTCTTCGGACACATGCAATGCTTGCGGAGAAAATTTGCTCCGAACGCATTGCATGTGTCCGAAGAACCTGTAGTTGTTGAATCAGGCAGATCCATACAATGATCATGTCTCGAGCTACCTGCCGGCGAAACAATTATAACACGCAATAAAGTGAATCTAGATGTATCATTGATTTTTCGTTTGTTTATATATATATATATATATATATATATATATATATATATATATATATATATATATATATATATGGCTTAGTGGTTAGAGCAATGGGCTTGCAATCGAAAGGTTGTGAGTTAAATTCTCGGACCGGGCGATGTGTTATTTCCTTGAGCAAGACACTATATTTCCCGTTGCTTCAGTTTACTCAGCTGTAGAAATGAGTACCGGCCTGCCCGCTCAGCCAGTGGGATGGCGTTATCTTATGGCTGAAACAGCACGACGTGCTGTGACCAGCGGCGCCGAATGGACGCCAGACAAATTTGAGATAGAGTGCTCGTGATTTTTGCCAAAAATCACGAGCACTCTATCTTCAAATTATTTTTGAAAAGCATAAGAAATGCGCAATCGGTAAAAACTTAAAATTAAAACTGAATACTAACTAATACTTATTACTAATTTATACTTATTCCTAATTAAACTATTTTTCACTGGGAAATATTTGTCAGCATTTTCTTTTCCTTTTTACTAATATATATATATATATATATATATATATATATATATATATATATATATATATATATATACAGAGAGAGATCCTCCTATATTTTTACATAGACAGCATACTGGTGTGTATCTTTGTATGTGTATGTGTTTGTGAGTGTATGTTAATGTGTGTTTGTGTGTATTGGGTGTGTGCTGTATATTTACGTGTTAGTGTAGATTTGTGAGTTAACGTTCGAATATGCTAATATGTTCATATATGTGTGTGTCTATGTGGTACATTTAAGTGTTTATATATGATTATGTATATAAGGAGGTTGTGTATGTGTGTGTGTTTGTGTGTACGTTTGTGTGTAAGTTTGTCTGTGGTTGGTGTCGTGGAGAATCATCTGAGAGTTTGAGTGAGATTACTTTTGTGAGTTTGTGTGTGTTTTGGTGTGTTTCCTTGTTTTCAGTGTGTGTATGTTTAGTTGTGTATGTTTGTGTGTGTGTGTGTGTGTGTGTGTGTGTGTGTGTGTGTGTGTGTGTATGTTTATGTGTTTGTGTGTGTATATGTGTAAGTTGATGTGTAATTGTGAGTGTGGTGTGAGCTATATGTTCACACCTATTTTTGTGTGTGAATATATGCAAATATGTTAATTCGTATGTGTGTATATGCAGAGCTTTTTTGTTCATATATGTTTAACTAAGTGGTACGCTTAACTCTTTATACAGGATTATGTATATAAGGAAGTGTTGTAGTGTCAACATTCTACGCACAATTCATTGGTCAATATTATATTATATATTCAAGGTTAAGAAAACGGGAAATTTTTACTCTTCTTCATCAAAGAGTGATTTCAACAACAATATAACACAAATATTTTAGGCGTGAAGTAATTGAATATCAATACAAGACACAAAGCCACGCACACATGTTCACGTACACAAACTTGCCAATGTCAAAATTGAGGTGATATACAATTTAACCACCAAAATAAATAACGTACCAACACACACGTATGCATATACTCTCCCCGTCATATATTATGGGGTCGTCAAGTATGGAATTTGTAGAAAAATAAACAAATTCCTTCAAATTTCATACTTGATGCCCCAATATATACATATGTCGCTGCGGATCCACCGTGGACTCTTTAGGCTTCTACCCGCTTTCCTGGCGCCACAGTGCCGGCCGCCTTCCAAGCCATGCTGCCCTCAACGATGTTATAAAGCATGGCTTGGACACTGCGGGCTTTCCTTCCCAGCTCGAGCCGGTGGGGATGGACCGAGGGGACGGCAAAAGGCCAGATGGCATGACAATCTTCTCATTCCGTGGTGGTAAACCCCTAGTCTGGGATGCTACTTGCACCGACACTTTCTGCAGCCGCAACCTGGTGCAGTCTGCGACTAACCCAGGTTCTGCTGCTCGTCGGGCTGAGGAGGCCAAGCTCCTCAAATACCAGTCGCTCTCCGACAGGTTTGCGGATGTACCACTGGCAGTGGAGACTTCTGGTGTCCTCGGCACCGGGGCTACCTCCCTACTCACTACCATAGGCGCTGAGCTGGCCAACCGCAGGTGTGAACCCCGTGAGTTGGAGTGGCTTTTCCAGCGTGTCCCCCTTGCCGTCATTCGGGGAACGCTTTCTTTATGCTGGCTGCCGGTGTCTGTGTGTCTGGGTCATCGCGTAACATTCCATATTTAGGTATCTGTGTTCTCACATGTAGACGCACATCCTTTACCATAGTGTTGTATCCCTAAACGAAGTTTATTTGCTAAGCTGTATCGGTTCTGTAGTTGAAGGCTGAGAGGAAGGCTCTGTGAATTGCAGATGAAACTTCAGAAAACTATAGGATATTTTGAGAATAGAATAGTGATTATTATATAGATTGGCAGTATCGGTAGAGCATCGCATAACGTGTTGTGTGGCATAGAAATTTGGCCCTTTGCATTCTGATTTCAAATTTCTCTGAGGTTAGCTGAGGTTAACTTTGCCTTTCACCTTTATAGGTTCGATAAAATAAAGTACCAGTCACGCACTGGGTTAGATTTTATTGACTCCCCTCTTCCCTCTAATTTGTTGGCCTTGTGCCTAAATCAAAAATATTTTATAGTATAATTAGAAAGGACATAAGACACATTCATCTCTCTCTCTCTCTCTCTCTCTCTCTCTCTCTATCTATCCCTCTCTCTCTCTCTCTGTATATATATATATATATACATATAATATAAGATCAAAATATGATTAAAAGAGTTCCAAGTATTTTAATTTACGCATTTCAAAAACAAATATCATCATGGAATCATATCTGCGTTTTCATCAGATAAAATAGGGATACATGATATGAAGCTTAAAAAACCCTTGTGAATAGTGAAGAACTGAGAAAAAATATATATTGTCTCACAGAGAGAAGTTAAAAAGCCGTTGGATGATAATAGATAATTTAAAAGAATTTGAAATTAAAAGTTGAAAAGAAAAAGGGATTAAGAATAATATTAAATTAAGGTTTGTATATTGAAGGGTTTAATAATATGTGCGAGGAAAAGAAATTATTAATATGTATTATTAAAATAAAAATATTAATGTTATTAAGGATCTACAATAAAACTCACCTCGTACATATATATATATATATATATATATATATATATATATATAGAAAGAGAGAGAGAGAGAGAGAGAGAGAGAGAGAGAGAGAGAGAGAGAGAGAGAGAGAGAGAAGAGAGAGATTAAATTAACAGATTAAAATTTAAGCAAAGAATCGCTGCTTTCACCCTTAACAGATCTTCTGAAATTATATATATAATCCTTATCGAGGCCTCTACGGATTTTAGCCATCACATTTATTATTATTATTATATATATATATATATATATATATATATATATAGGAACGAGTAGGACCCCGACGGCTCAGCTCAAGCCGTTTCGACGGCTAATTCTGGAGTAGAATTAGCCGTCGAAACGGCTTGATCTCAGCCGTCGGGGTCCTACTCGTTCCTATTACCCACTCTTCTACCCTAAGTATTGAGTACTTTGGTGCGTTAGGGTCCATCTGGTTCCTTACCACATTTCCTTCGTTATATATATATATATATATATATATATATATATATATATATATATATATATATATATATATATATATATATGAAAGAATATAAATGTAAAATGGCGTTGTTGCAAATGGGAGACATGAATAAAATTAAAGCGGAAGATAAGGCGTGCGTCATCAGTGATCTTCCAACCGTTGTTGCTATTTCTTGGCCTTAAAGATCATATACCTCTGGTCGGTGCGAGCAATAACTAAAAAACGTTATTGGGACACGTAGAATAACTTTAACGCGAAGAAATACCAACGTCGGCTGGAATATCGCTGACGACGGACATAAATGTAGAAATGTGTGTGTATAAGGTACAGTGTGAGTACATGTGTGTGTGTGAGTTTGTGTATGTTTGTGTGTGTGCTTACGTGTATGTGTTTGTGGGTGTGTTAGTTTGTGTGTGGTTGGCGTCAGACATTTACCTGGGAGGTTGTGAATGTGTCTGTGTGTGTGTTTGTGTGTATGTGTTTGTTTGTGTGTGAGTTCGTGTGTGGTGGTGTCAGGTATTTATGTGGGAGGTTGTGTAGGTGGCTGTGTGTGTGTTTGTGTGTATGTGTTTGTGTGTGTGTGAGTTTGTGTGTGGTTGGCGTCAGGTATTTATCTGGGAGGTTGTGTATGTGTATGTGTGTGTGTTTGTGTGTATGTGTTTGTGTGTGTGTGAGTTTGTGTGTGGTTGGCGTCAGGTATTTATCTGGGAGGTTGTGTATGTGTATGTGTGTGTGTTTGTGTGTAAGTTTGTCTGTGGTTGGTGTCGTGGAGAATCATCTGAGAGTTTGAGTGAGATTACTTTTGTGAGTTTGTGTGTGTTTTGGTGTGTTTCCTTGTTTTCAGTGTGTGTATGTTTAGTGTGTGTGTGTATGTTTAGTTGTGTATGTTTGTGTGGGTGTGTGCGTGTGTATGTGTGTGTGTGTGTGTGTGTGTATGTTTATGTGTTTGTGTGTGTATATGTGTAAGTTGATGTGTAATTGTGAGTGTGGAGTGAGCTGTATGTTCATGCGTATTTTTGTGTGTGAATATATGCAAATATGTTAATTTGTATGTGTGTATATGCGCTTTTTTGTTCATATATGTTTAACTAAGTGGTACGCTTAACTGTTTATACAGGATTATGTATATAAGGAAGTGTTGTAGTGTCAACATTCTACGCACAATTCATTGGTCAATATTATATTATATATTCAAGGTTAAGAAAACGGGAGATTTTTACTTTTCTTTTCTTCATCAAAGAAGAGATGTCATCATGAATGGACCTGTTATTTTCATCTAAAGACATTGTTTCCAATTCCAACCCGCCCGTGCCCTCAATCTATCTTATTGCTCATTTTTCTTCTGATGAAGGACTAGCGTCTGAAACGTTAAGAAACTCTCCCTGCTACACCAAGCTTTAATCTACTATATCCCTTCCATATACTGTACCGATTGTGTTGTTATTTCTATTTAACATTTAAATACATATATATATATATTTAATTAGAGAGTGAACAACAGAACATATAACTACTCCATTGCCAAAGGTTTCTGGATTACAGACGGTAATAATATATACATTTGTATCGGTCGTCAGATGTTATAATATATATATATATATATATATATATATATATATATATATATATATATATATATATATATATATATATATATATATATATATATATATATATATATATATATATATATATATGCATATATATATATATATATATATGCATATATATATGTATATATATATGTATATATATGCATCTATATATATGTATGTATCAATATATATATATATATATGTATCGTGGATTGGCAGTATCGGTAGAGCGTCGGACACCATGCTTTGACGCATAGAGTTACGGCCCTTGCCATTCTGAGTTCAAATCCCGCTGAGGTTAACTTTAGCTCTCATCCTTACAGGGTCGATAAAATAAAGTACTAGTAATGTATTGGGTAATTGCTGGCCTTGTGCCAAATTTTTCCGAGACGTGAGCTAGAATTTTGGTATTCCACTTCACAATTAATATTCCGAAACAGTATTATCAAAACTGTCCGGGTGATTGGTAGTTACCACAATTCTGGTTTGTATTTATTTTTCTTGATTTATTCTTAAATTGAGTCTGGCAAACCCTATTGTCTATAGTTAGTATTCTTTTCACCTTAGCGAATCTGGTCCCTTACGATTTGAACACATATATGTGTATGTCTGTGTTCGGTTTTCTTTTGTTCAGTTTTATTATACGGCTCGGAAAAATCTCCCTCCTAGAGCTAATTTATTTGTAAGAAACTATTTTGGGTTTCTAACTCAATATATGCCTTTAATATATTCGGCTCCGTTAATTCGTCGAGCTAATTCAAATGTCGAGTAAACCCGGCTGCTATTTTTAGTGGCGTGAGTTTGCGAGACACGCTAAGTTCTGGTACCATGCGCGTTGTTATATATAAGTACACTATCCAGTATTTTAATATACTTAGAAGTGACCAGGATACTAATAATTCTTCACCCGCTGATGAGCTAGAATTTTGCTATTCCTCTTCACAATTAATATTGCGAAACAGTGTTATCAAAACTGTCCGGGTGATTGGTAGTTACCACAATTCTGGTTTGTATTTATTTTTCTTGATTTATTCTTAAATAGAGTCTGGCAAAACCTATTGTCTAAAG
This sequence comes from Eledone cirrhosa, assembly GCA_964016885.1. Classification (NCBI taxonomy): domain Eukaryota; kingdom Metazoa; phylum Mollusca; class Cephalopoda; order Octopoda; family Eledonidae; genus Eledone; species Eledone cirrhosa. The sequence continues at coordinate 46,098,998 of OZ024748.1, forward strand.
TTAGTATTCTTTTCACCTTAGCGAATCTGGTCCCTTACGATTTGAACACATATACGTAAACGTCTGTGTTCGTTTTTCTTTTTTGTTCAGTTATATTATACGGCTCGGAAAAATCTCTTTCCTAGAGCTAATTTAATATAAGAGACTATTTGGGGTTTCTAACTCAATATATGCCTTCTATATATATATATATATATATATATATATATATATATATATATATATATATAACGAAGGAAATGTGGTAAGGAACCAGGTGGACTATAACGCACCAAAGTACTCAATACTTAGGGTAGTAGAGTGGGTAATAGGAACGAGGAGGACCCCGACGGCTGAGCTCAAGCCGTTTCGTCGGCTAATTCTGGACTAAAATATTAGCCCATTTTAGTCCAGAATTAGCCGTCGAAACGGCTTGAGCTCAGCCGTCGGGGTCCTACTCGTTCCTATAAATATATATATATATATTTATTTATATATTTACACATACATATTTATATATATTTTATATATATATACATACATATTTATATATATATATATATATATATATATATATTTATTTATATATTTATACATACATATTTATATATATATATTTTATATATATATATACATACATATTTATATATATATATATATATATATATATATATATATATATATATATATATATATATATATATATATAGAGAGAGAGAGAGAGAGAGAGAGAGATAAATATATATAATATTTATATATATGTATATATATTTACATATATATTTATATATATATATGTTCATATATATATATATATATATATATATATATATATATATCAACTAGAAATTTATTGACATACATATATTTAAAATAAACACATGAAACAATCACAGGGGATAATTTGTATAGTGTGTAATCACACATAGTTATGTAGGTAACTAATTAAAATTAAGGAGCCATTTATATATCTAAAATTAATTAAATTAAATTAAATTAAATTAAGGGAGTCATGTCCGGGACATGCGCCATATCCACCGTAGAATAAGCTCAAAGATTCCAATGAATATATCCGAGCATTTTATATGAAATATATACAAGGAGGATTAATCAATTTTTAAACTAATTAAAGTTTAACTAGAGCTTCAAGTATTACCTTTTTAAAAATTGATTATATTTCATATAAAATGCTCGGATCTATTCATTGGAATCTTTGAGCTTATTCTACGGTGGATATGATGCATGTCTCGGACATGACTCCCTTAATTTAATTTAATTAAATTAATTTTAGATATATAAACGGCTCCTTACCTGTAGAGCTTATTCAGTTGAAAGGACCCGGCTGCTATTTATAGCTGTCGATCACCCTATTCACGCCAATGTGGTGACGCTAGCATGTTGTTAGTAGTTTTAGAAATGCAACACGTGCGATGGTTCACACGCAGATTTGCATTAGATGTGTAAGCACAGATCGTTACATCTTTCCCCTAGCTGAAGATCCAAGATTTGACTACTATGACTTTACGGATTAACGGTGGAATATATTTCGTTAATGAAATATATACAAGGGGGACTAATCATTTTTTAAAAAGGTAATATTGAAGCTCTAGTTAAACTTTAATTAGTTACCTACATAACTGTGTGTGATTACACACTTTACAAATTACCCACTGTGATTGTGTTTATTTTAAATATATATATGTCAATCAATTTCTAGTTGATATAAAATGCTCGGATCTATTCATTGGAATATTTGAGCTTATTCTACGCTGGATATGGCGCATATCTCGGACA
>OZ024748.1:46105770-46125770 GCA_964016885.1 Eledone cirrhosa
GGCGGTTAAAACAGGTGGCGCGGCGGGCCCCGGGGCAAATTGACCCGCTCCGAGTAGTTTCGTTTACCGAAAGAGGGGAAAATTTATTTTTCCAAGCACATCAGTCGAAAATGGTAAAACCCAATGAAAAGTGCCAATAGACTATAATTATTTTTAAGTCCCAGTTATTCCAGGTTATAAGTAGTGTGGTTCTTTGGTGGGTAGGGAGCTATGAATGGTGCATAATGACCTGAGTAAGGAATAGTAAGCAGAAAATCCCAAATAAATAAAAGCAGGATACAAAGATAAAAATACAAAGATAATAAATAAAAAAATATATAAAAAATACATTAATAAAAATACATTAATAAGGTAAAAAGTAAAATACATGAATAAAACGCCGTCATAGCTAGGGTAGTGATGTAGTAAGACGGAAATATATAAGAACATATCGGAGGAATCAAGGCAGAGGGGAAATACAAAATAGATCAAGTTGCAGTAAGATAATGCAAGGTTGTACATATAAATATAGAGGATGGAAGAGATGGAATGGTATCAGGTGGTACCTAGTGTAAAGTTCGAGTCTCCGAATTCAATGCGAGTCACAAAAAGGTCCTGAGGTATAGAGTAGAGAATTCAGTCAATACAATACATGCTTAAGTATAATTCGTAGAATTTTGTCGAACTCCGAATATTCACGACAAGGAAGCAGCATTGGATAGGGTGGGCGCTAGAAAAAGCACAGAGCAGCCAAAATCCGAATGGTAAGTAGATCAGTTAATCCCATGCTGGCAATAGCTGTACACTGAATTCAGTGCCGCTGTTCAATATTACATCTGGAAGTGCTCAACATTATTGGAGCATTATTTATTTAGGTTTGTTGGTTCACCACTGGATAGAATTGGTCATTCCCTATGATCAATCTTGATGTAATATTATGGAAAGTACTCAACGTCGTGCAGTTCACCCGTCTTCGTTTGTGTAGTTGGTGGTGCTAATACGGAGTTAATTATTATAAATAAAATAACAGGAGGCTGGACTGGTGTAAATCCTTGAAAAGTGTATTATACTATGATCATAAACCTAAATAAATATATATATATATATATATAGAGAGAGATATATAGATATATTTATATGTTTATATACATATATATTTATATGTATATTTATTCATATATATATTTATTTATGTATTTATATATATATTTAGCATTTTCTGTTTTTTTTCCTTTACTAATTATATATATATATATATATATCGTATGTAAGTATAAAAAATAAATTCTCAAATCACAAAAATTATATTTTATATTTTATTAATTCAAACATTACATTTTATCTTGATCTTTAAAAACACCTTTATTCTCAATAAAGGATCCAGTAGATATAAGTAAAAATAAAATTGCAAACAAAAAATATATAATTGTAATTAAAGGAAATTGAAATGAAATAAGACAAAATATATAAGTAAAATATTATATTAAGGAAGATAGCTTATGTGGAAATGCATACCGAGATACTATATATATATATGTGTTTGTAAATATATATATATATATATGTATGTATACATATATATATATATATATGTGTGTGTGTATGTCTATATATGTGTGTGTGTGTATATATATATATATGTATGTATGTCTATATGTCTGTGTGTATATATTTATATGTGTGTGTGTATACATATATGCGTGTGTTTATATATATATGTGCTTGTGTGTATGGCTGTATGTGTGTATACTTATATGTAGATACATATGAGTATATGCATATATGTATATACACATGTGTATGTATGTGTATATATATATATATGTGTTCGTGTATATATATATCTATATGTATGTGTATGGCTCTATGTATTTGTATAATTATTTCGGGTTTTTATTAAACTTTCCTTTAGGAGGGATATAAATGTATCATTTTCAAAAGTTTTGCATTCAAATATATCTTCATATATCAATAAAAATAATAAAAATAATAATAATAATAATAATAATAATAATATTATTATTATTATTATTATTATTATTATTGTTTTTATTGATATCAGTAAAATTACTGTCTTTGACAGTAAAGTATTTTAGACATTTTTAAAATATAATAAAACAGAGTTGGTTGCTGCATGCATTTTTGTAAGTTAAAACAAAACGGTAAGAAAACCTACCGTTTTGTTTTAACTTTTAGGTATAAGGTTTAAAATCAAATTTTTATTTAATTTATTTCAAAATTATGTAACGAAATATAAGGAAGGTTTTACCCGAATCATAAATATATACACATATATATTCGAAATTGTTTATTAATTTTCTTATTTTAAAATATAAGATGCAACAAAATAGTCAAAACGAAATTTTAATTAATTACTAAAAAAATAAAAATAAAAACAGTAACACTCGAAATACATTGTATTTAGTAAGGATATGCGTGTGTATATGTATATACATATACATATACACACACACATAGATACACAGACACAAATATATGTGTGTGAGTGTATGTGTGTAAGTGCGTGTATATGTATTTATAGATATGCATTTATATATATTAAAAAAAACACAATAGAAACAGTAAAACTCGAAATACATTATATTTATATGAATATATGTGTGTGTATAATTATATTTATATGTACACATAGATATACAGACACAAATATATGTGTGAGTGTATGTGTGTAAGTGCGCGTATACGTATTTATAGATATGCATTTATATATATTTAAAAAAAAACAGAATAGAAACAGTAAAACTCGAAATACATTATATTTATATGAATATATGTGTGTGAATATTTATATTTATATGTACACATAGATATACAGACACAAATCTATGTGATTGTATGTGTGTAAGTCTGTGTATATCTCTATGTGTATATGTATGTATAGATATGCATTTATATAAACGTCAACAGTTTTATTCAAATTCATTCCCCTACAGAACATTTAATATTACATCAGATGCTCTGTCAAAATTCATATTTAATACAAAAATATGTTTAGGAATTGTATGCATTATGAACACTTCGTATTACTCTCTGTTTACGATTAAATTCATAAAAGTTTGAAATGTTCTTAAAAGGTGCTCGAAATTTCTGTTAAAACACTGAACTGTTTTTCATGTTAGGGTGACAAGAAATATTGTTCACTTCCTCTTTCAAACTTTAGTTGTTTTAGGAGATGACAAAATTATTCAATTGCTAAATATTTATCTTGCTTTCCATTTCCTGCAAATGAAACAAAAGAATAAGGAAATTAGAATATATATATATATATATGTATATACACACACACAAATATATATATTTACATGTATATATGTACATTTATATACATATACATATGTATATGTACATATAGATTTATGTACATATATATACGAGACAAACCAGAACAGAAAAACAAAACCTCCATCTAAACTTTATTTTTGAAAAGCATAAAAACTGTGAAACAGGTAAATAAATAAATATTCTTAAAAGTGTACAGTTGTATTTTTAATTTCTTTTCCTTACACTTTCACCCGTGGGGGACATCTCTTTAAAATAAAAAGAACTCATTTATATATATATATATATATATATATATATATATATATATATATATATATATATATATATATATATATATAATAAAGAAAGAGAGGGAGAAACTAAAAAGGAAAAAAAAATGTTCTTCCTCATAATTGTCCCTTTCTCCTTGTTTTCATATATATATATATATATATATATATATATATATATATATATATATATATATATATATAAAACCAAAGATTAGTATGGTTCGTTGATTACTCCACGAATACAATTTTACAATAGATTAGAAGCACTCAACTAGGGGTTTTTCTGGTGTTTTTAATATTATTCAAAATGTTAACAAATGAAAAATATTCTCATAATAAAAATATATACTTTATTATACATATTTCAAAGGTACTATGGTGTTTAAGTACGTTTTCATCAGACAAAATATATGATTTGATATGTGACATACCGCTACGGTTTTCATTATTCAATTCCAGTACTGCCAATATTGGAATTGAATAATAAAAACCGTAGCGGTATATCAAATCATATATTTTGTCTGACGAAAACGTACTTAAACACTATTGTACCTTTGAAATATGTATAATAAAGTATATATCGTGATTATGAGAATATTTTCCATTTGTTAACATTTTGAATAATATTATATATATATAGACACTTAAATTTAATTTAATCGCATCAAATTCAGTTGCCGTTTATAAAGTGACCTTTATGCTCTGAGTACTCTATAAAACAATACCACAAGGTATGTTTTCACCTATTACACACTACTTCAAACTAACAACCATCTTTTACATAATATTACATAATAATAAAATATTATATTTACCAATCTCTTTGATGTAAAACAGCCTCTAGATTTCTGTGTAGTTTTCCTCGGATCTTCCATACATTTCTTTATAGATTTGGGCAGGAATGTACTACTCTATCGTTTTTCATTGGAGATTTTTGTAGCTTTTGCTACTTATTCTAATCCATTGGATAGTAAAATACAGTCATAATTATTCACAAATGTTAGCGGTGATATGCATTGTCAGCAGGTGTGTTAAATAGTTGAACTGTTTTACAACTTGACTGACGATGTTCAATAAAAATATAACCACTTTAAGATTCATGGAATGTTTCCTGGTAAAAATACTATAATGTTAAATGGAATAATTGTTTCTACTATTGGCACAAGGCCAGCAATTACTCAGTACATTACTGGTACTTTATTTTATCGACCTCGTAAGGATGAAAGGCAAAGTTAACCTCGGCGCGATTTGAACTCAGAATGGCAAGGGCCGTAACTCTATGCCGCAAAGCATGGCGTCCGACCCTCTACCAATCCTGCCAGTTCACCGCCCTTTAATGTTAAATGGAATAATAGTATTTTTTCTGTGATCTTATTCTGTATTTTGGTTGACAAACACCAGAATCGGTAGAACTGTGAACGTCATTATATACACATATATCAGCACAAACTATATACATATAATCATGTGTGTGTGTTTGTTTCTGTGTGTGTGTTTCTGTGTGTTTCTGTATATGTGTATATATAACAGTGCTTAATAGAGAAAATATTTTCAGATGTACCGAAAGGTGGTTCTTAGTTTGATGGACACTTGGTGTGTAATATCCTCCTTTTCTTATTTTCGGTATTTCACTGATTGTATTGATATACGTTAATATAAACTGAGATTGTTTTTTTTTTTTTTCCATGTTTACTTACACAGATGATAAAGGTCACCAAAAACGAAAATACTGTCCATGGCAGAGTTTGAACTGTTGAACGTTGTTTCAGTATTTCAGCATTATTTCTATATATTTAGTACAACATTTTTTTTTTCATTTTCCTGTGTACTGTGTGTTATTTCTGCTTCGATTGGTATGTTAAATTGTGTGAAGATTATCACACGGCAGTGTTAGCAGAAGAAACATTTGTCGTTGTTTTAGAGCGTTTGATCGTTGTCTAAAACAGAGTATCACTATATCTGGTGTAGCCTACATTAAGGTATGTGGAGTGAGTTGTTGAAAGTTAAATGCTGTGGTAATGAAAACAGCACCGAATAGCAGACATGGTAAGAAATGTTCGATTCTTAACGTGGTGTTTCTTCCATAATGTATCCATTTTTACACCCTTAGCTTCTTCAATACATTTACATGTGTTGCCTCAGTTTTCTTAAAGGATCTACGTCCCAAACAGATTTGTAGATGATATAAGGGAATACACCATGTAGAGCTACATATTAATAGTCCTCTGAGCCTTGCAAAAATTTACCTCAGCTCATGTTAAGGGCTCATTATTGTAGAAGTTATGTTTTAGTCATTAGTTGAGTTGAACGTTAGTTGTTAAGCAGTTATATTTCTTTGAAAGAGAATTCATTTTTAATTCTCAATAGAAATATCAAACACTCTGACAAGTATTGAGGCACTGTCTGGTTAAGATATGGTGCTGCCATCGTAAGCCATATAAAGCTTGGAGGGCCCTTGTTAAAATGTTACAGAAAGTCTCACTCAAATTCAAAACATGACTTATAATTATTTGAAGATTTCTTGTAAATTATGGGGCCCTAAACAGTAGCTTTTGGAGCTGTTGCATAAATCCTGCCCCGTATCTTGGTTTCTTCAAGATTTCTTCAAATAATCATTCTACCGTTCATAGTTTAAACAAAGGTTCGCCATTCTTGCACAATTTACTCAACTTTGTAAATGAAAAACAGTACAACATCCTTTTTAAAATATTTCAATTTCTCTTTCATTTTTTCTTTGTCGATCTTGTTCCTCCTGGTTGAGTGTTAATGCCACCTCTAACACGGCGCAAATGTTGGGCCGGAAGCAATGACCAAATATTCTGCCAGAAACAGCTGCCAGATTTGCCATTTGACCGGAAACATCGCGCAGTTCTGATTTTGAATCAGATTCAAGGAACAGCTCTAGTCTTCGACTGGAAGCAACCGCAAGCTCTGATCCTGAACTGGAGGCACGGAAAAGCTTTGACCTTTGGCCAGAAGCAGCCAACAGCTCTGCTAGAGTTAACTCAATCTTCAGCTAGCCAAAGCTAATCACATGAAAAGCCTTTGCCTATTTCAGTTGAGACAGGGTTATTGGTATTTGGTGGCTATTGTAAACCAATGTTCAATAACCTGGCGATCGCTGTACTCAAATAAGATGAAATAGCAAATGACATTTCATGTAAAATACATGAAAAGTAGTAGAATTTCTCTACTAAGCTCATGTTGCTCAGAAGAGATAATCCCATGAAATGTTCTGTGTATGGTCTCCATTATCTTTTAGTCGTTCTGGAAAATAGAAAATAAAAAGACAAAACAAATTATAATAAATATTTTACGAATTCACAATTCAACAATTATTACAAAAAATAACGAAAAAACTAACGAAGGGTCTTATATAGAGTCTATTAATATTTTAGAAACAGAAGTCGAATTATCTCCACCTCACCTTTTATAAACATATTTATTCATATATTTATGAAATTCATTTATATTTAGTTAACAATTTGATACACATTTCATACGGACCAATCATATCTGTTAAAATCTGAGTTTTTAGTGAAACACTACTTGGATTTGGTTTTGGTAGCGCACCACAGGAGACTATATACATCTCATTCTACGCCAAATTGTGTAGGACATAAAAAAAAAAGACACACAAAATAAAAATTCAATCACTGATAATATATAAACAACCGTCCAGTTGTTTATATATTATCGAACCAACCAACCGGAATTTTATAATAAATTGAAGTGAAATCTAGCAGGTGCGTGTGTTTTTATTGCCACATGACTCTCCCAAAGTATAACAATATCTGTTTCAACACATATTTTCAGATAAGAAATCTTGCAAAACAAATTCAAACACACATACATATATATATATATATATATATATATATATATATATATATATATATATATATATATATATATATATATATATATATATTAGAATTGGTGCTCTGAAATAGCGATATATATATATGAATGTATATATAGTGAATTTTGCAATACACTGTATGCTTAATTAAAAGCATTTTGAAGACCATATCTGTCTGCCGAAAATTTAAGTAAGCGACAATGTCGCTACTTTAAAACGATAGCGTATGGTCTTAAAAATGCTTTTAATTAAGCATACAGTGTATTGCAAAATACACTATATATACATATATATATATATATATATATATATATATATATATATATATATATATAAATATATATATATATATATATATATGTCAGTACCTGGTTCAATCAGAGGTAACCATAGTAATAAGGTACTCAACAAATTAGTAGATTGTAAACAACAAATTTAATATAAAAACGGCATCTACAGGTCTAGAACTGTTTCATTTGAAGGAAATCACCAGGAAAACCTGATGATTTCTTTCGAATGAAACCGTTCTAGCCATGTAGAAACAGTCTCTCTCTCTCTCTTACAAATACATACACACATCTCTCTCTCTCTCTCTCTCTCTCTCTCTCTCTCTCTCTATCTATATATATATATATATATATATATATATATATAAAGATCAAAAGCTTGTTAAAAGAGTTCCATGTATTTTATTATGCGCATTTCAAAAACAAATATCATCATGCGATGACATTTGCGTTTTCGTCAGATAAAATAGGGAGACATGAAAACACTTGTGAATAGTGCAGTTTTAAATCAACATATGAAAAGTAGTTTAAGATTGATGTGTGATATTGGGAAAACAATGAGGGGGGTTGGAAAGGATGAAAAAGAGGAGGAGATGAGAGTAAAGAATGGAGGGGGAGAAGTATAATAAGGAAGGATGAGATAGGAGGAGAGATGGTTGATAGAGAGAGAGAGAGATAGCTTTTATAACTGAGAAAAATATATTGTTTTACAGAGAGAGGTTAAAAAAACCGTTGGAAGAAAATATATAAATTAAAAGAATTTGAAAATTAACGAAGAGAAAAAAATTAAGAATAATGTTAAATTAAGGTTTGTATATTGAAGGGTTTAATAATATGTGCGATGAAAAGAAATTGCTTTATCGTACTACAATAAAACTCACCTCCCACACACACACATATATATATAATAGTAATAATAAAAAGGTCGCTTTGTTATGTCTTCATTTTGTTTATTGAGTAATGACGCGAGTTTCGCTATTGATCAGCTCAAAGTTCGATCTGTAACAACCTAGCTACGCCCCCCCCCCCCGACTCTTGAATTAAAAGCTTACTCTGGTGAACCTACATTAACTGGACGTTACATTCCCTATATATATATGTGTGTGTTTGTGTATATATATATATATTAATAAGAGGAATTCCAACTTTGTCTGATTTACTCGTTTTATTTACAATCCTTTAAAATATATATAATATGGTATTATAATGAAATAGTATGATAGAATATTAAATTCTAACACTTAGAATTTAATATTCTATCATACTATTTCATTATAATACCATATTATATATATATTAAAGGATTGTAAATAAAACGAGTAAATCAGACAAAGTTGGAATTCCTCTTATTAATATAATCTTCTATACACAATCATACACACCCGTGTATATTTACCTATCTATATCTATCTATATATATATATATATATATACATACACACACACTTCTAACACACTATATATATACATACACACACACTTCTAACACTTAGAATTTAATATTCTATCATACTATTTCATTATAATACCATATTATATATATTTTAAAGGATTGTAAATAAAACGAGTAAATCAGACAAAGTTGGAATTCCTCTTATTAATATAATCTTCTATACACAATCATACACACCCGTGTATATTTACCTATCTATCTATATATATATATATATATATATATATATATATATATACATACACACACACGTGTGTGTGTGTGTGTGTGTGTGTGTGTGTGTGTGTGTGTGTGTGTGTGTGTGTGTGTGTGTGTGTTATATTTCCCTCGAGAGTGAATATATCTTGACTCCATGAACCATGGAGACTGAAGTAGAGAGAGAAATAAACACGAGACAAACGGTACCAGAACAACAACAAATAAATAAAGACAATAACAACAAAAAATAAGAACTAATCCAATAAAAGAAATAAAACATAGGAATAAAAGAATATAAAAATATCTTACTTTGTGTATTCGGAATAAATATAAAATCGCCTTCGGAGGAGAAAATTTCTTGACTCACTCGTCGTATGCTGTCGCTGGTAATCTTCTGCCAGTTTCGTTTGTACTTCAGTGGGAGATGTTTGTTACTGTAAGCACTAGAACAAGTACTCTTAGAGGTGGTAGTACCATGGCTTTTAACTGAGATTGCCGAGCTCCTGTTGATGAAGAGAAAAAACAAACATCGTATAATATATATATATATATGATGGCTGCCCCCTCGTTATCGAGTATGGCCATTGCACGATATACATTATTAATTAATTATATCGTGCAATGCCTGTGCGTGAAGATATTGTTTAAAGAGAGGAAAGACTGTGCACTGGGTCAATCCCACTCTCTGAGCGACAGTAGCTATAACCCGAAAAGAAGAAAAGATCAACATCATCGGTAACTACTGACCCGCAGGTTTTATATGGGAGTTATCCCAGTTTTCTGAGTTGCCTTCTCCTAGAAGAATGCCCTTACAAAGGCTAGGGGTCCTTCACTCCCAGTGGTTTAACTGCGCGATAGGGTGTCCAGCCCGACTATTTCCATGTTCCCACGCATATACATACACATGCACCCATGATATACACATATACATATACATACCTATGTACATGTGCATATAAATATTTACACACTTTTGGATGGCCGTTGACATTGTCCTGCAGGCTGTCCAAAATCACCCTCTTCACCAAGTAAACTTGGTGGGGGTTGACGGTTTAGTCGCCGACGACCGGACCATGCGACAGGTTGTACTGGGTAACATGATACCAGTAACACTCAAGAGTGACCCGACTTAATATATATATATATATACATTTCGAGTATATGTTGGTTGTATACCAACACCTCAGTATGCTGTTTTTTTTTGTTTTTTTTTTCATTTTATTGCCTTCTATTTCTTCATATACATGGCAGATGGTGGCAGGAGTGATGAGGAAACACACACACAGATATTTATAAATGGTCAGCAGCAGCAAGACATCGGCTGACCACAACACCAACAACACTACCAAAATAAGCGTAGATGTCAGATGTACTTAACAATAGCAAACACAAACACTACAGGGAGCTTTACCCCAGAAAGAATTTCTATAGACTTTTGACTGACGAACGCTCTCAAAACTGACCAATGGGAAGAGTGACCTTACAAATCTTTATAACATTGAGATGGGTATAACACACACACACACATTTTATTTGATTATTTTATTTTATTTTGTTCCTTTACCATCTTATTCCTTCTACCACTTAATCATTTTTTTTAGATGACTCCAACAACAACACCACTACCAACATAAGAATAGAGGTCAGATGTACCTAACAATAACAAGAACAATCACTACAGATTGGCTTGCCTCAGAACGAATTTCTATGGATTTTTGACTGACGAATGTTCTAACAACTGACCAATGAGAGGAGAAGAGGCCCTTTGACGCTGAAATTCGTTTGTTTAAATTCATATGATTCCAGTTCCTCAGTGAAATAACAACCCGACCAGGAACTGGGCATATCAGAGTATTGACAAAGTTAAACACCTCAACAACATGTGTACTCGTCTCTACCACACTAATTCGGACTGCCTGGAGAGCTCATAGCCAAAGTTGAATTCAACTGATAAGGTATCTTTTCCTTGACTATGACAACATTTATAAAACACTCCTTGTATTTTATCTGATTAAAGCGTACCAAAGTTGTTGGTACACTTGAAATATATATAATAGACTAAATATGGTTTTATAAATATAGTTTCCGTTTATTTAATATCATTGTGTATATATATATATATATATATATATATATATATATATATATATATATATATATATATATATATATATATATAATATGATTCCAGTTCCTCAGAGGGATAACAACACAACCAGGAGCTCGACATATCGATGTATTGACGGAGTAAAACACACTTCAACAACATGTGTACCTGTTTTTTCCACACCAATTTGGACTGCCTGAAGAGTACAGCCAATGATGGCTGTCACCGAAATATATATAGCAGTATATCTATAATTTATAATAAACGAAGCCAAATTTTACATATTTGACTTAATTATTTTACATTACTCCGGAGTAAACAAACTAACATGCGTACTTCGTCGAGTGCTCCAATCTGCATACTAGGTGTCGGTAAACAATCAACATATACTCAAAATGTATATATATATATGTATGTAAAAGGTAAATAGAAATAACAACAGAATTGGTACAGTATATGGAAGGGGTATATTAGGTTAACGCTTGATATAGCAGGAAGAGGTATATTTAAATATATGTAATCCATAAAACAGTAGAATAACCCTGTGCCAACTTGTTTTTCTCATAAAGAAATAGAAATAAAATGGTCATACACAGATCATTAATTTTCCTCTATAAACTCAGCATTAATTTTTTTTCTTTTTAATCTAGGGAAATCCGTTAATAACTTCACAAAGGAGAGCAAATTAATACTCGGGCAAAGACGCAGAGAAAGCCACCAGGTGACTTTTACTTACAAGTGACTGACCAGCCCTTTCTGGGTTATGTGGCCAAGAATATGTCATGTTTAAAGTGTCGAAAGCACCAACGTGTCCCCACTCACACGACATGTGAAGCGTCACGGCTCATATATAAGCATTTACCTTGTATATTTTCGTGGGATATTTTAGATTCGAATGGCAAATATTCCAGTTGTTTTACAAATAGAAAAGCCTATTCAGGAAATTATTATTCCCCTGGCTGACAATTCCACAGACACATATAGAATGTTTCTTGAACAATAGGGAGCATTCGACATTCTAACGACATGCAAAATACTGCAAATTCGCCGCCTTAATAAGGTATATGTTTATATGTGTTAGAGTATAATGCTATATACTATATACTACAGTATATTGCTATATACAGGAATGGGTGGTGATCTGTCACAAAAAAATACTTTATTGTATTTATTCCGATTCTATATGCTCTGTGACCAATTTCTACAGAAGTGAACTTAACATTTCCTTCTTCTCGAGTGAATAAAAAAGAACAATCTAGAGCTGATTGATTTGCAGAATTTCTAGAGCCTTTGTTGTGATTTCTGTGTATCAATATGTATGGACCTGATATTTTTATCTATTTTTTTCCAATCCCAACCCACCGTCCCCTCAATCTTTCTTCTGACGAAAGACTAGCGCCTTGAAGACCCTCTTCCTGCTATATCAAGCGTTAACCTAATATAGCCCTTCCATATACTGTACCGATTGTGTTGTTATTTCTGTTTACCTTATATATATATATATATTATGGAATACTGTTAGCTTCTCGCTACAATAATTTCTATACTTTTCATTTATATATATATAAATTTATATAATATTACGTCAATACTAATCTTTTTCAATTTCTCTTAGGGTTCTACACCCCAATATCAGGCTAAAATTTCTTTAGTCAAAAACCCGAGGAAAGCTTCTATTTCTAATTTCAAACTAGCTCGCTGTTTCATAACTTAATTACCTGATATATATATATTTATATATAGTATTATGTATATATATTTATTATGTATATATATTATATTATGTGTGTGTATATATATAACAATGACATGTCCCACTTTTTCTAATTTTCTTCTGATCATTCCACTTGTATTGACGAAGGGTTAAAGCACGGTACGTTGAACTTTTTTTCTTTTTTCATCCAAATCATGAACCTAATAACACTAATTGTATTTGTATCTCTGAGTTTGTCATTTTTAACACACACACACACGCACACACGCACATACACACACACACACACACACACACACACACACACACACACACACACACACACACACACACACACACACACACACACATACACACACACACACACACACACACACACGCACACACGCACACACACACACACACACACACACACACACACACACACACACACATATATATATATATATATATATAGTTATGTAATAAACAACATAAGATAATTAATTCATTTACCAAAGGTAAATCATGAATTCGTTCTGATGACTGAAGGCAGACATAAGCTCGTCTGTCTTCAAGAAAACTTTGGTAAATGAATTAATTATCTTATTTTGTTTATTACATAACTAAACAGCTCTGTAGCCTACATAGAGCACTCTCTTTTCCTTTACCTTTCCTACGGAAATACTTCATTTATATATATATATATATATATATATATATATATATATATATATATATATATATTGTGTGTGTGTGCTTATCAGTGTTAGCGTGAGATGGGACAGGACTTTGGCATTTCCTTATACAATTAATTACATATTTTGAGGACATCAAAGACAGTCTCACCCCAGGCAACATCAGTCAGAACAACAACGTCAACAACCCCAACAAAGATAATCATGAGAGCTACTCATAACCAACTATCTTTAAAAAGACGATATCAAAGCACCAGTAATTATTGACCTATCCCAACCTAAGTACACCTCTCTCTAAATATATATATATATATCAAATATGTCATAAAATATATTAATATATATATATATATAGTTATATAACTTATATATAAAATATGTGTATATATATATATACTTATATAACTTATAAAATATGTCTATATATATATATATATATAGGAGTAAGTAAGACCCCGACGGCTGAGCTCAAGCCGTTTCGACGGCTAATTCAGTACTGAATTCAGTACTGAATTAGCCGTCGAAACGGCTTGAGCTCAGCCGTCGGGGTCTTACTTACTCCTATTACCCACTCTACTACCCTAAGTATTGAGTACTTTGGTGCGTTATGGTCCACCTGGTTCCTTACCACTTTTCCCTCGCTATATATATATATATATATATATCACGATAAATTAACGGAGCCATAGACTCTTGCTATACCCTGTCAATAATGTGCTCACAGGAAAAGGAATCCTGAGCTCTTTAAAATACAATATCTTGACAAGGTAATACACTACAGAGAGTTGTTTATTAATGGCGCACTATCTCTTTCTAGTGTGTTAACTTTTCAACATATTGTATTTTAAAGAGCTCAGGATTCCTTTTCTTTGAGCACATTATTGACAGGGAATAACGAGGGTCTATGGCTCCGTTAATTTATCGTGATATTTCGCTCCTTATAACAGTCTTTCCTCTCTCTCTGTTTCGTTGAGCACACTTCTTTGATTGGTTTTTGGGCTGCCCTTTCTAGCAGCTGGTCCCTCAAATACCACTGGTTCACTGCCCTAAACACACTGTGACATCTCTCTGTCGCGTGGCTGGAAGGTCGCTTTAGATTCTCTTAGAGTTGTCTGAAATGTATGGCCTTGCACGCGCTGATGAACCATAGGCTATTCCATTTCAGTCAACAACTTCCTGGCGAAACAGATCTCTTTGGATTTGTACGTGTGTGTTATATAGTTATAGAGGTGTGTATATATATTTTAATTTATACTTTTAATTATTGTGTATCTACCCTGCCTTCCATAGATTATAGACTCCATACACTGGTGGTTTTTGCCTGTTTTATATATATATATATACTTATATATCATATAAAAAATATGTCAATATATATATATATATACTAATATATAAAATATGTATATATATATATATATATATACATATATATACATATATATATATATATATATGTATATATATATATATATATATATATATATATATATATATATATATATACAAGTGTAAGTATGTATGTATACGTACATACATATATGTATACAGACGTACAGTAGTATGTATATATATACATACATGCACACACATATATATGTACGTATGGGTTTACCGAACATTTATTATAATGTTCGGTTTGTTTATCGGGCAGTGGATTGGCAGTATCGGTAGATGGTCGGGCGCCATGCTTTGAAGCATAGAGTTACCTCCCTTTATGATCTGAGTTCAAATCCCGCCGAGGTTAACTTTGCCTTTCATCCTTACGGGGTCGATAAAATAAAGTACTAGTAATGCACTGGGATATTTGCTGGCCTGGTGCCAAAAGTAGAAACAATTATTATTATTTGCAGCAAAGAGCTACGGCCCTTTATGGTCTGAGTTCAAATGTCACCGAGGTTAACTTTGCCTTTCATCCTTACGAGGTCGATAAAATAAAGTACCAGTAATGCACTGGGATAATTGTCGGCCTTGTGCCAAAAGTAGAAATAATTATTAATATTCGAAAAACTCACATTACATTTATTGTAGTCAGCCATGTTGAGCGAAATTTTTTTTTTATATATATATATATATATATATATATATATATATATATATATATCTATACATATATATATATATATATTATAAAATATATGAAGACGGCCGTCCTGACTAGAAACTGCTAAATGTGTGGCCGCCTTCTTGTCTCTGCCTTTTCAACCCCATGTATTATATTCCTTTGTTAAATTTTGAATACCTGATGATGTCACCGGATTTATACTGAACCCGGTCATTGAAATGTTCATAGTATAATAAACCTTTAAGGAATTACACCAGTCCAGCCTCCTGTTGTTTTATAATAATTACCTCCGTACTTGCACCACCAACAACACAAACGAAGACGGGTGAGTTGCATTACGTCGAGTGCTCTCCCTAATACTACATCGAGGTTGACCATACGGAATGACCAGTTCTATCCAGTGGTTAACCAACAAACCTAAATGATTATATATATATATATATATATGTTTATCCCGGGTTCAATCATGTGGAAATCATCAGGGCTTCCTGATGATTTCTCCCGAATGAAAGAGTTCTAGTCCAGTAGAAGCCATTTCTATTTTAAATAAATAAATAAATATATATATATATATATATATATATATATATATATATTGTTCTGGTCTCTATTTGGTCCATGGAGCGCTTGCCAGCATATCTCGGATATTGCGTTTCGCCTTGTTTTCGACAATAGCCGAAATACGAATCTCGCTGAAAACATATATATATATATATATATATACTCACACATACATCTATATACTTATATAATTCTCATTGAGCCAACTCTGACCCAGACACTCAAATATAAACAAGAGGCATAATAAGGAAGGTGTAGAAAATTTGCTAAACTTACAAATCTTCTTCAGTTCGTTGGTAACTGTTCCGATGTACATAGTGATTACGATAATACCAATATCCTGCCAGACCTATTAATATTACTGCGACCAATGTAAACAATATCGACAGCACTTTTGTCACAGTACCTGAAACAAATGTATCACAATCGCATAAATATTTGGTTAAATATATACACATGGTTTCATAATTACGTGGTTTTGGAAAAAGACTATAAATTTCAACCTAAAGAATATAAATTTCATTCTAAATTTGCTTTATGTTATCATACTCAGTAGCATGAAATACAGAGCTTAGAAGCCCCCAGAAGATCTGAACTTCAGATAGTATTCACAGAAGAAACGTCCCATCCTCAAGCGAGTGTTTCGGTCCTTAACTTTTACACTCTAAGTGGACCAGGTTGCATCCATGTCATAACTCCTAGGTGCCCTTCTGCTGAAATTTAGCCATTCAGAAATCGGAGAGTTTCTCTTCATTTAAACCGTATAGAAATTTTGTTGACATGAACGTAATTTGAAGTCAGAACATAAAGAGACGGATGGAATACTGACCCTTCAACCTTTCTTCTCGTGCCCTCCCCTTAATCATTCTTTACATAGGTATAGAAAGTCAGACATTGTAAGAAATGGGAACACTCGATTATATCTTCCCCAGCACGTGTGTGTGTGTATGTGTGTGTGTGTGTAACAATATAAATATATTTTACTTACTGGGGCCAGAATTTGAGTTTTCTGCTACTTCTCTGGAAAACAAAAATGAAAAGAAATATGTTGAAGTTTCAAGAAATATTAACCCTTTATATTCTTTGCTTAAACTTTATATATATATATATATATATAAACACACACACATATATTTATATATACTATTATATGTTCGTGGTAAAGGCTTTACCTCATAATATCGAATCTATGAGATTTTGAAAGTATTTATTTTGAGAACAATACCTTAACATCAGTTTGAGCGACCAGTTACACCCACTTTCAAAAGAAAGAATTCTGGCCGGTTTTGGCCGGTTTTGACCGGTTTTGGCCGGTTTGAACATTAAAGGGTTAATGAATATTAATTATGCTTAATATTTACCTAACAATCTCTCTCTCTCTCTCTGTCTTTCTCTCTCTCTCTGTATATATGTATGTATATATATATATATATATATATATGTGTGTGTGTGTGGTTATATATATATATATAAAGTTTAAGCAAAGAATTCTTTGTTTAAACTTTAATCTATATTTATAATGAATATTTGCTCTACGGATTTATAATACATATATATATATAATCCTTATCGAGCCCTCTTTGGATTTTAGTCTTCACATTTATTATTACTATATATATATATATATATATATATATATATATATATATATATATATATGTATGTATGTATATATATATATACATTCATACATACATACACATATATATACATATATGTGTGTGTGTGTGAGTGTGTGTCTGCAAAGAGAGAAAGATGGAGAGAAAGATGGAGAGGGAGAGGGAGAGAAAGAGGGAAAGAGGGGGATGGAAAGAGAGCAATAACGTACTATAAATTCTCAGAAGAATTGATTAATGATAAGTGATACACTGTTCGCTTTTTACGCGAATTTGAAGTACGCGAATTCGCTTTAACGTGGTTTGAAAAATATCATTAATTATTCACTTTGCGCGAATAACATACTATAATGCGTGTGGTTTAACATTATTTTCTTTATCAGAAATATAATATAACATTTGACTTGAATTACGTGAATTTGCTTTACGCGCCGCTTTCACGGACGCATGTTCACGTAAATAGCGAACAGATTGTATTTACATTCTCACAAACCTGCAAAAGTATCCTCCGTTTTGTGTTTGTACACAGGTATAGCTTACACAGTTACAAAAGACGTCAGCTGGTAGGGTTGAAATAGATAAGAAAAAAATTATCACATAGTATCAGGTGAATAATAAAGAGATTTAAGTGATACACAAAAACAAAATATATTTGATATATATAAGAAATTTTGGGGATATTCCGGAGCATGTAATTATACTTATACCATTACATATCAGTTTCCGGATATACAATTATGTCATGAATAATATTGAGGCCGATTTTCATATATATATATATATATATATATATATATTTATATACAATATTAACTAAATGGAAACTATATTTATAAAGCCATATTTATTCTATTATATATATTTCAATGGTACCAAAACTTTGGTACGCTCTCTTCAGATAAAATATAAAGTTTGTTTTTGTAAATATTGACATATCCAGGAATAGTATCTTAACGGTTCAAGTTATTCCAGTATTATCCAGGAATAACTTGAACCGTTTTGGTACCCTTGAAATATATATAATAGAATAAATATGGTTTTATAAATATAGTTTCCATTTATTTAATATCATTGAATATTATACTCTAGAAAACTGTTGAGTGCTTTGAATCAGTTATAAACATATATATTTGTTGAATTACCAACAAATTAAATATCCTTTTTGCTTATATATATATATATATATAGGGTTGTAACATATTTTCCCGCCGTTCTTATAACAGTTCTTAATAAGAAAACCGCGGGGATTTATGTTACAACCCAATATATATAAGTTAAAACAGGTCCTGACTCTTTTCTTATTACCTACTCTACTACCCTAATTATCGAGTACTCTTGTGCGTTATGTTCAACCTGGTTCCTTACCCCACTTCCTTCGTTATATATATATACATTTAGGTTTGTTTGTTCACCACTGGATAGAACTGATCATTCCGTATAGTCAACCATAATGTATTATGAAGAAATGCACTCGACGTTATGCAACTTATCCATCTTCGATGTTGAATCTTGTTGGTGGTGTGAGAATGGAGTTGATTATTAGTTCAATGATATATATATATATATATATATATATATATATATATATATATATATATATATTAAAATAACAGATCAAAGTTTAAGCAAAGAATCGCTGATTTCACCCTCAAAGGGAACTTCAGAAGATCCCGTTAAGAGTGAAGGCAGCGATTCTTTGCTGTTATTATTAATAAATATTTGCTCTACGGTTTTATATATTTTTATATATATATTATCCTTATCGAGCCCTTTTCGGATTTTAATCTTCACATTTATTATTATTACTATATATATATATATATCCTTATCGAGCCCTCTTTCGATTATAGTATTCACATTTTTCATTATTACTATATATATATATTTATATACTCGCATACATATG
>OZ024748.1:46138270-46145676 GCA_964016885.1 Eledone cirrhosa
TAGAACACGTAAATCTCCCTTCTTGCTTTCTTTCCTTAGGCCTCCAAATCCAGATAGAGTCATTAGCAGGGCCGATGAGAGGGGAGCCCAACTGGTACATTGCTCTGCGTCCCAAGAGCTAAGAAGGCCCCACAGTAATCATGCAACATCCATTTTTAGGAAAATTCTTTGCATGCTTCGGGTCCCAAAGGGTTCTTGTAACGCCTTGCAAAATTTCTCTTGGAGGCCCTGCTTGTAAGGGTATTGCAGAAACATTGGAGTGGTGTTTGACTATGTTTCTACCCTACCAGGTTGATACCAATCCGCCTGACAGGGTACATCGTTATCCCGTTGTAACAGAACCCAGTCGAAATCTTGTTTATTAGCATTGCAAGATTAAATGAGAAAACATGAGCGGAATTTGAAACTCATCAAACTACCTACATAACAACAACAACAGCAACAACAACAGGAGCACAAAAACAACAACAGCACTACAGCAACAAATATAGCACTACCACAACAACAGCAACAACAACAACAGCAACAACAACAACACAACAACAGCAATATCACAATAGCAGCAACAACAGCAACAACAATAGCAGATAAGTATATACCATACCATTTTTCCTCAAGCCTGACATCAAGAAAACCATTCAGCTCCCCACTTCTCTTATAGAATTGCTGAAGCTTCAAAAGAGACAATAAGAAGATTTCATTATGAATCGATGTTGTTCGATAACTTGAAATACAAATCAATAAAATAATTGGGAAACAAGTACTGCTGAAAAAATAATTGTGTGTGTGTGCGTGTGTATATATATATATATATATATATATATATATATATATATATATATATCGTCTGCGACTTCACAGAACTTATGTTTACCGAATTCGCAGACCAGACCCCTTCTTCCTCCCGTTAGACCTGTGCGAAATTCCTTCCTTGCTCACATTTCAACCAGGTTTGATGGTCTTTATTCTCTCGTTCACGATTCCACCGAATTTATATTCATAGAAATCTGGGACTTGTTTCCTTCATCACTTTCTGCTGCTTAAACCATTTTGTTTGTTTACCCTAGCGTCCCCTTTATTTACGTGTCCCAACGACTTTTTTTTAGCCATTGCTCGCACCAACCTGAGGTATATGGCCTTTAATGCGACGAAATGCCTACGACGGTTGGATGGCCACTGATGAGGACAAACTTTTTCATATGTAACCCATTTGCAGCGCCGCAGCTCCATTATTATCATATTTACATATATATATATATATATATATATATATATATATATATATATATATATATCACTCTCGCCACGCCATCTATACTTCCATCTTCTATAAACCGACTGACCCCCACTCGTAGCTCGGCTTCACCTCCTCCTATCTAACCTACACCAAACACTCCATACCCTATTCCCAATTCCTCCGTCTTCGTCGTCTCTGTAGCCAGGGCCACGATTTCGAGGCCAATTCCCTTCACATGGCCTCCCGCTTCATCCAGCGTGGATATCCCCCCCTCAACCTGATCCAAGCTGTTCTCAACTGCGCCCGTGAAACTGTACCGTACCACATCCCTCTCACCTCACCAGCGCCCTCCCAACACCCGCCTCTCTTTCCCTCTCACCTATCACCCGACCACTCCGGCGACATATTCTCCGTTCCTATATATATAATGAATTTAGAAATGAAAGTATTTACCATTTTCTGGAGTAACTTGGGTATAATATCTTCAAAACGTATCGTGACAGTGATGAAATTATCTGTTTCGTTATAAAGAACAAAAGAAAAATATGTTTTATAAATAAATGATGACAATGAGATGTTTTGACGATCAAAAATATTAACAGAGAATACAACAATTGGAAAATAATTTACCTCAGTAGTATAGCTAGAGAATGAGGAATGGTGGGCGAGGGTTGTCCTTCTGTGTAACACCTTTATGAAAACGGCATGGGTTGTATATTTTAATGGGTGTGGAAGGGAGTACAGCAACCTTAAGGGTTACTCCCGGGCGGCACACACTCTTACAATTATACTAATGGACTTCCGTTGAATTCGGCGATGACAATGACAGTTCTTCAATCAAATCAACAGAACAATCTACTCCTGGTATTAAATAACAAGTAGTTTGAGTATTTCACAGACACGTGTACTCTTGACCCAATTCTCAGGGAGATTCAGCGCGACATTGTTGTGTCATGGAACGTATGGTCTATTTTGTTTTTATTATAACTTACGTAGCTTAACACCCCACTAACACGTGGACCCTCAGTAATGAAAGAACTCTGCTTTATCCAGACGTGGAGAGAAGATGGGCCCCACTACATAAAAACATAATCTAGAAACGCCGTGAGTCGATATGGCGCATCTACGACTCCCTCGGGAGTTACGGGTCCATACATATATATCTTTTTAACGTTATACTCTATGAGATTTTGCAGGACACACAAGGTGACTAAGCTAGTACTTTGAAATCCAGCTACAATCCACCCGACGGGCTTCCATACAGTTTCCGTCTGCTCAGTTCCACGCACAAGGTTTTGGTTGAATCGAGTCTATTATAAATGATACATGTGCAATGTGACAATCAATTCCTTAAAATGAACTAAAAAGGTATATTTTAGATTGTTTTTATTAAAAAATAATATTTTCAAACACAAATTAATAAGATATTTTTTATAAATAACTATACTGAATTTTATTATTTTAAAGATTTTTCTAAATAATTTTATTAACTTTCTTTAAACTTACAAAAATATTTGATGAAACTCTTTTTTACAAATTTATTTCAAATAATTATTTTAAAAATGATTATATTTATTATATATTTTAAAAAATGTTTTCTGATAATATATAGATAATTATATTTGACATTGTTTAAATTTTTAGAAAAAACTTATAGGACACGTGATTTTTTTTCGATAATTAATAAAACGATTTAAAATAATGAAACCATTTTTTAATTGTAAGGAACCCCACTGGAATTATAAGCAATATTGGTAAATAGATTAAAATAAGAAACATTAAGAATGAAAATATAAGACATACCTGATATTATCGTTGCCGTTTCTAATGGATCTGTTGTCGTTATTGTTGGTGTTGATGATGACAACGCTTGTGATGATGATGATGATGATGATGATGATTGTGATGATGTTGTTGATGATGGGGGTATTGTGGGTGATGATGGTGTTGTTGATGATGGTGATGATGATGATGATGATGATGATGTTGTCGAAGACGGTGTTGGTGGTGATGGTGTTGTTGATGATGGTGATGATGGTGTTGTTGATGGTGATGATGATGATGATGATGATGATGATGATGATGATGGTGGTGTTGCTGGTGATGATGATGGTGTTGTTGGTGACGAGAATGTTGACGATGGTGATGATGATTGCAAGGCTGTTGGTGTGCGCAGTTTCATTGTTCTTTGTGTTGCTGTTTCTGTTTCTAGTGTTGTTGTTGTTGGTACTGTTGGTGCTGTTGCCATTGTTCGTGTTGTTGATGTTGTCGGTGGTTGTGTTGTTGTTGTTGTTGTTGTTGTTATTTCATCTGTTACTGGTTTCAGTGAATTTACCAGGGTTGATAATATTGTGTTGTTGTTGTCCGTTGTATGTGAAGGAACTTTGGTTGTACCAATATTCGTTTCTCTAGGTCCAGTTGGAGATACCAAGGTGGGAATGGGGGTTTTCGTTGAATCAGGTTTTCTGAAGGATAAAAGTTCATTTTAAGTTTCTCTGTTACATATTTTCAATGTTATTAATCCTTATTACATATTATATATGTGACTTTACTGTTTCAACAACGGGGTTCACGTTGCTGTAAAAAAACATTGGTAAAATCCCTTTGATGATAGGCTTCTTAGTCATATCTAGAATATCTTTGATCATAGGCTTGTTAGTCAGAGCTAGGACCCATTTCTTGTGCTAGTCTGGCCTGTTGTTTATAGCTAGAAACCTTTTGATCATAGAGTGCTTAGTCGTAGCTAAAACTCCGTGATCATGGGCTAGTGAGGCATGGCTAAAGGGACTTTGATCATAGGTCTGTATGTCATAGATAAAAAACTCTCTAATCTGGTCATAGATAGAAACGTCTTTATCATAGGCCTGTTGATCATAGATAGAAAGACTCTTCGCTGGTCATAGCTAGAAACTCTCTGATCATAGGCCTGTTGGTCATAGATAAAAAGACTCTTCGCTGGTGATAGCTAGAAACTCTCTGATCATAGGCCTGTTGGTCATAGACAGAAAGACTCTTCTCTGATCACAGCTTGAAACTATCTTATCATAGGCCACTTGGCCAT
This sequence comes from Eledone cirrhosa, assembly GCA_964016885.1. Taxonomy (NCBI): domain Eukaryota; kingdom Metazoa; phylum Mollusca; class Cephalopoda; order Octopoda; family Eledonidae; genus Eledone; species Eledone cirrhosa. Next base: position 46,142,569 of record OZ024748.1, read on the forward strand.
ACGTTGAGTGTTTTTACCAAAGGGTTTCAGGTCAAATCTAAAAATTATCTGGTCTTAGACATGCTTTTCATAGCTATGTCTCTTTATTAGCAACAGGGGCACAAAAGAAGGGGACGAATACAAAGGGGGATGTTTACATACAATAAAAACGTGTAAAATACTATCACAAATACAATTTAAAAGGTAATCGATTTTCCCCAATAGGGGGAGACATTATATATGGGTAACACATACCCCCGAAAAAAATGTCCAACCCTCATCTCCAGGAGTACGAAGAGTTTATCCCCCTTTCCTCTCCTCCTCTCTTTCCTCAACCTACAGGCTGATATAGAGAGAAGGCCCAACCACTCGGGCCATTCTCGCCACTTTCACCCACCTTTCATAAAACTTGCTGGGGTACAGCACCTCTCTCGCCATCCTGATTCTTCTTCTAAAGTGGTATTTGAAAAAAAGAATCAGTTGTTGGCCGGAGAGAAAGGTGTCTATCACACAAAGGAAAACCGCCTCTCCTTTGTTTTTGAAGGAGGGTGGCGGTTTGATCATGACAATGGACTCGGTGGTCAACCGGATTGGTCCCACCCGCGACAATAGTCGTTCTACATAGCTCCACAGGTCGGTAACGCCCGGGCAGTGTATGGATGCATGCGGGACGGTTTCTTCGTCTCGCACGCACCTCGAACAGATCTTTTTCGAAGGGTCCCTGCCCAGGCGCCCATGTCTGTAGAGCTTGTCTCGAACTGGTAGAGCTCCTCGGTAGCACTGCCAGGCCAGGAACCTTGGAGATTGTCCATCGGTCCCGGGCGGAAGGTCCTACCAAACAGACTGGCCAGTTCGTCTTCCTCTACGCCCAGAGTTTCATCGAGCGCGTCGTCGCACCTGATGCGGATCAACCCTCTATAGAATGACGAAGTGGAGTCTCCACTGATCGCCGGGTCCGCCTGCCAGAGGGCTGTGAGCGCCTGAGCACATTCGATGTGCCAGTCACCCATTTTCCTCGGTCTTTGCTCGGTCTTTTCTTGACCCAGGACTGCAGCTCGGACAGCGAGACGAGTTGTGGGAAGGCTCGCCTCACGAACGGGGCCCACACCGGTTGTCCGGTGAGGAATACGTAGAGATGCCGCAGCCTGAGCGCGTTTTTGCGCATCATCAGCCACGGCATCCCCAGCCCTCCATTGGAAGGGTGTTGGCAGCAGATGGATCTTCTTACCAAAGGAGCCCGCCTCCTCCAAAGGAATTGGAAGAGCACGCGCTCCATTTTGGTGAGTATTTTAGCTGGACAAGGCACGACGGTCAAGCGGTAGTAGATGGCGGACGCTATAAAATTGTTCGCAACCTCCGCTCGACCTTTCAAGGATAGTTTGCACTCGGCCCACTTCTGGGTGAGTGCAAACACCTTGGCCGTCATCTCGTTTCAGTTCTTCACCTGGAGGTCCGGACCAAACCAGACCCCGAGCAGCTTTACCGGTCCTTCCGTCCAGCGTCCGACGACGCCATCGGAATGCATCAGTTTGCCTCTCCACGATCCGAATTGCAAACCGATGGACTTGTCCCGGTTCAGCTTCACTCCTATGAACCTTTCGTATTCCTTCAGTAAGGTGCCGACTTCCTCGATTTGCGAGGGCTCGGCACCATTACTGTTACGTCGTCGGCGTAGGCCGACGCCGCTTTCCGCAGTTACGGTTCTAGCGGGATGCCCTGCAATAGCTACAACTTCGGTAGTAGTGGCTCGAGAGTCAGTACGTACAGAAGGGAGGACGGAGGGCATCCCTGTCGAATGGATCGCGTGATATGGAACGGCTCCGAGAGGTAGCCGTTCACCTTGACTCTTGAGCAGATGTTGATGTTGTGTATTGCAGCAATCCAGCCCCTGAACATGAGTCCGAAGCCTGTCGCCTCGAGCACCGCATCCAGGTAACGATGGTCAAACCTATCGAAAGCCTTAGACTGATCCAAGTTGATAAGGGCCCCCACAGAAGCCGGGTTTACACCATACCCTCTCTATGATGTATCGCATGAGGTGGAGGTTGTCGTGTATGAACCTGGTCGGGATTGCGCATGTTTGCGCTTCTCCCACTAGGTTCTCGACGACAAGCGCCAGCTTCGTTGCCAACACCTTGGCCAAAATCTGTAACTCTGTGTTTAGCAGAGTTATGGGCCGGAAGTTGCCTATGTCATCACGCTTATTCTCGTCCTTCCTGAGTAGTGTGACTACACCCCCGGTCACAGAACTGGGAATTCTCCCATTCTGTTGCCAGTTGCAGTAGACCGCGTCCAGGAGACCGGAGAATAAGTCCGGCATTACTACGTAAAATTCGTAGGGTAGACCGTCTAGACCTGGAGATTTGCGTTTGCCGCATTGGCTCAGCGCGTCCCCTATCTCAGCGGCTGAAATCGGCTTTTCGCAGAACTTCGCCTCGCTGTCCGAGAGTCGCGGTAGGCCGTCAAGGTACGGACCGAAATCCATAGCCCCTCCCGACGCGCCGCCCTGCCCGAACAGTTGAGCAAAGTGCCGCTGAAAGGCCGCATACATCTGCTTCGGCTCACGTATCACGCGTCCGTCTTCGTCCTTCAAAGACCTAATCGTGGACTTGTTGCCACTTTTTTCCCCCGTCACTCGGGCACAGCTAACAGCTTTCGCTCCCTCGTTTCCCAGAGCACGTATTTTGCTTCTGACAACGCAGCCCTCGTGCTTTGCGTCGAAGAACTGGTCCAAGGCCGTTCCCGTTGCTAGCACGCTGGCTACGTTGCCACTTCTAATTGCCTCTTCTACTTTATCTACCAGTTCCTTCTCGGTCCTATTTCTATCTAACGCTAATTCTTTACTAAAAACTAACGAGTCTAATCTAACTGCCCTCTTGAGAGAGTACCACCATCCGTTATTGACAATGGCGCCTGTCAAGTGCTGTTTAACTGAAGTGCTCTCTCCGTCGCTCTTCCCTCTCTCTATAATAGATCATCCTCTCTCTATAATTTAACTGCTTTACTCTCTCTCTGTCGCTCTTCACTCTCAAATATTATAAAGCTGAGCGTCGTCTCTCTCTCCCGCTTTCACCCTCTCTATAATTTAACTGCTTTACTCTCTGTCTCTCTTTACTCTCTATATGACAA
>OZ024748.1:46145876-46150876 GCA_964016885.1 Eledone cirrhosa
ACACCATTTTACTAACCCATACAATCACTAATACTCTTTTATTCCTAATTAAACCATTTTTCAACTGTGAACAATTTGTCAGCATTTTCTATTCCGTTTACCAATATATATATATATATATATATATATATATATATATATAAAGAAAAAGAGATGAAATCGAAAATGCAACTGAAGTAATATTTTTTTTTTTTTAAATACATATATTTATTTGGTTCCTTTACCGGTTTCGAAGTTCTTCTGCTTTTCAAAAGGTGAGTTGAGATGGAGGGTCTGTGGTTTTTCTCACATCTGTGAGGAAAACCACAGACCCTCCATCTCAACTCACCTTTTGAAAAGCAGAAGAACTGCGAAACCGGTAAAGGAACCAAATAAATATATATATTTAAAAAAAAAAAATATTACTTCAGTTGCATTTTCGATTTCATCTATTTTTCTTTATACTTTCACTCGTGTAGGACACCTCGGTTATTTTTCATCTTGTAAAAAAAACCTCGCTTTCTAATATATATATATATATATGTATATGTATATATATATATATATATATATATATATATATATATATATATATATGCATATATATATATATATATATATATATATATATATATATATATATATATATATATATATATATATATATGTATATATATATATATATATATATATATATATATATATATATATATATATATATATATATATATATATATATATGTATATATATATATGTATATATATATATATATACATATATATATACATATATATATATATATATATATATATGTATATATATATGTATATATATATATACATATACATATATATATATATATATATATATATATATATATATATATGGCCTGTGGCTGAGCGGTTAGAGAATTGGATTCACAATCGAAAGGTTGTCAGTTCGATTCCTGGACCAGGCGATGCCTTGTGTCCTTGAGCAAGACACTTTATTTCACGTCGCTCCTTCTACCTGGAGTTGTGACCAATAGATAGTATTAGCAATTGGAAAGACCAACATTGTTTCCTCGGTCCGATTTGACGAAAGTCAATCGTCCAAACAACATATATATACAGAGAGAGAGAGAGAGTGAGAGAGAGAGAGATTTTAATATTAAGTTGTATATTTATATAAATGAAAATATAAATACCAACGTTTACTAATAGGGTTAATCCTGCATGTATCAGAATTATATTTAGTATGTATATATATAGCCTCATTGATTGGTACTCGAGGGTTGCCAAGCCAATGAGGCTATTATATAAATATATATATATATATATATATGTATATATATATATATAGAGAGAGAGAGTGAGAGAGAGAGATGTGTGTGTGTGCGTCACGAGGTAACCCTAGTTAAAAATAGTACTCAATACATTGGTAGAGTGTAGGGAGCTTTATTACATATAAAACTGTTTCATTCGTAGGAAATCGTCAGGAATGATGATTTCATATGAAAGAAATATATATATTATTTTAGGGATTACCATAACAATAGTTCGACCAGATCGATACAGATCGAGCCTTGAGCTCACCAATCCCGAGTCACACCTCAATAAAATTAATGAATATATAGCAACTTATACTTTATATATATATATATATATAACAAAGTACATTATCATTATTTAACCCGAAGTATCCTTCAACGCAACATATATATATTTAAGCATGTCTATATAAAATGGAGTGTGTAATATAAAGGATTTGATTTGCAAAGTGTGTTACACTAGACACTTAAAACCCGAGACGCTTTATGAACTAAATATCGGGCTTTGACCAGCCCTTCTTAACTGTGGCTCTGTAAAGGTAGAATTAAGTTCAAATGTAGGAATTAAATTCAGAATTCGAACTACTTAGTTGAAAATATCCAATACACACAACATTAGGGTTCCCTTCTTCTCTAAATCGGAAAATTGCTTCCCTTCATTCGATTATTATTCTCACTGTGTAACAAATTAGAAGTGATGTGACTGTATTGGGGAAAATTCATGTAAATATAACTGGTTCTTGATTGTGAAAATGTTGGAAACTAACACTTGAGAATGTCTTTTAATTGGGCATCCAATTCAACAAAGAATCATCTTCCTTTTTCAGAAGGATCATAAAGAACAGGTTGAATGTGGGTCTTTATATGTATTAAACTTCCAGTCAAAAACTAAACAGCAAATACTCTCGGCTACATTTCCCTATTTTCTTCTATCTGTAATTCAATCTTTCGATGAAGAATTAACTTCCTAAATTAATCTTGATATGTTAAACAGTATTAGCCGATATTAATCCCTTAAACGTTAGATAAAAACAGCTAAATAATTGATTAGCATTTAAGTTAAAAGTCTGTCTAACTGCTATTTATTAATTCTTTCAATGTTTTGATATATACCATGGAGTTCTTGTCATCACATGTTTTATTATCGGTTCGTATATATGTTTGCTAATGGTATGTGTGGTTTCCTTGTTGTTTTGTTTCAACTCGCATATCATTCTAGTTTATCTGTGAGTAAAACCATGATTATTATCCCCATACAATCTTCTCTCCGTGGACTAGATTTGTTGATGCATCTAGCTTTTTAAAAAGCCATAATAGGACAGCGGCATAATGGTAGAAAGTATAAAATTACTTTACAAGTGTTACGTTTGTCAGTAGAGTATTAAAAAAAAAAAAAGGCTCGGTCGACTTTCGTCAAATCGGACCGAGGAAACAATGTTTCCGTTGGTTTTTCCAGATGCTAGTACTATCTATCGGTCGCAACTCCAGGTAGAAGGAGCAACGTGAAATAAAGTGTCTTGCTCAAGGACATAACCCATTGCCCGGTCCAGGAATCCAATTCTCTAACGAGTCAGCCACACGCCTTCACTATTTCTAAAAATATCGATGAATAAAACGCCAAATAGAAATATATTCCCACAGTCTGAGGATACATTTCCCTCCCCTCAAGTGGTAACCCAACTGTCTATGCGTTCTTTATGCGAACTAAGTAGCTAACAAACACAAACGAGCAGAAAAGCTCATTGACCCAAAATCAAAATAGCATTAAAATCAGTTTAGGAAAAAAACCGCCAGTAATTGAAAATTACTGAAGAGCAATTATACAGTGAAGCATGTTCTTGAGATATACATATATATATATATATAAGTATGTACATGTATATATATAAGTATATATATGTATATATATATATAAGTATGGGAAATGAAATTTCGTTTCATTTTTTCCGTTTATATATATATATATATATATATATCGAAGGAAATGTGGTAAGGAACCAGGTGGACCATAACGCACCAAAGTACTCAATAAAAATAACAGGAGGCTGGACTGGTGTAAATCCTTGAAAGGTTTATTATACTATGATCATTTCAATGACCGGGTTCCATATTAATCCGGTGATTTCATCAGGTATTCGAAATATAATAAAGGAATATGTAAAAACCATGGGTCCGAAATCAGAGACAGAGAGGACGACTGACCAACTATCTGCCTTCACCTCTGCCAGTCGCCCTCAAAGTTCTGCTAATGGCCATCTGGTGAGAGGGCGAAGGCTTATAATGTACTACCACCTCTCCGCCAAAAGAATAAAAAAGGGGGAAGAAAGAAAGAAAGAAGAAAAAGAAAGAAGTCAGCGTAAGGGTCACACTACAGTAAAGCTACAGTCACACATTAGAGCATACAGACACCCATTATATATGCCTTTGTTAAAATATAGATTCTTTAGAATAACATTTCTCGCGGCGTTTTCTAGCTTGACTGTAGTGTGACCCTTACGCTGACTTCTTTCTTTTTCTTCTTTCTTTCTTTCTTTCTTCCCCCTTTTTTATTCTTTGGCGGAGAGGTGGTAGTACATTATAAGCCTTCGCCCCTCACCAGAGGGTCATTAGCAGAACGAGTAGCCATCACTTTGAGGGCGATGGCCGAGGTGAAGGCAGATAGTTGGTCAGTCGTCCTCTCTGTCTCTGATTTTTCGGACCCATGGTTTTTACATATTCCTTTGTTATATTTCGAATGCCTGATGATCATAGTATAATAAACCTTTCAAGGATTTACACCAGTCCAGCTTCCTGTTATTTTTATTGATAATTAACTCCGTATTCGCACAACCAACTACACAAACGAAGCCGGGTGAACTGCACTACGTTGAGTACTCTCCACAATATTACACCAAGATTGACCATACGGAATTCTATCCAGTGGTGAACTAACAAACCTAAAGAAATATATATATATATATATATATATATATATATATATATATATATATATAGTATATTCCAGAGTGACAAGACTCCCTATTTAGACTTGATTAAATAAACGAATATCCAAACTATTTCGTTATTGAGAACACTTTTCTCACGAGGGTCAACCCCAAACAGATATATATATATATATATATATATATATATATATATATATATATAAGCAAATATTTGGTAATTCAACAAATATATTTATAGCAGATTCGAAGCACTCGACAAGTTTTCTGGAGTATAATATCAATGATATTAATAAATGGAAACTATATTTATAAAACCATAATTATTGTATTATATATATTTCAAGGGTACCAAAAAACCCTGGTACGCTCTCATCACATAAAATACAAAATTTGTTTTATAAATAGTGACATACACTGGAATCAGACCTTAACGGTTCAAGTTCCGTTTGGATAGTGAACCGTTAAGGTCTGATTCCAGGGTATGTCACTATTTATAAAACAAATTTTGTATTTTATGTGATGAGAGCGTACCAGAGTTTTTTGGTACCCTTGAAATATATATAATACAATAATTATGGTTTTATAAATATAGTTTCCATTTAATAATATCATTGATATTATACTCCAGGAAATTCTGTTGAATGCTTCGAATCTTGTTGAATTACCAACAAATTAAATATCTCTTTGCTTATATATATATATATATATATATTATTATTATTATTATGTAATAAACAACATAAGGCAATTATTCCATTTACCAGTG
>OZ024748.1:46155876-46160876 GCA_964016885.1 Eledone cirrhosa
ATATATATATATAGGAACAAGTAAGACCCCGGGTCTTACTTGTTCCTATTACCCACTCTACTACCCTAAGTATTGAGTACTTTGGTGCGTTATGGTCCACCTGGTTCCTTACCACATTTCCTTCGTTATATATATATATATATATATATATATATATATATATATATATATATATATATATATATATATATATACATGCATATTTCTCTATGTGTTGGTAATTTAACGATGGTTATAGCTCTGATTTATCCAAATTATTGAGCCCTCTGCCACTCATATCGGATATTGTTTATCGTTAATTCGTGGGCTGATTTTCCGATACTCGATTATTCTATTATATTTAGCTCTAGACCTAGCTATTGACCAGTTAATTTTATTGATCATTTTTGTCGATTCTATTGACTGATGAATAGCTCCTGTTTATTTTAACATGTCTATTGAGCACTCTGATTCGATATGTGATATTTTGTATTCTTACATGATTTCCACATTACCGAAAATTTTTTCGCTAATATAGAGGTTATCTCCCTTGCTGGGCACCATGTGCGTGTCTGGCTAAAGGTCACTTCTTTATTATCGGACGGAACCCGTTGATAAAGCTCTTCCGGTCCACTCCTTCTCTAGAAGTCTTATATATTTTTTATGTGGGCTGATAGTGAACGGATTAAGGAATTGCAGAAACCCAAGAAGCTAGATTTAACACCCTTCTAGCGGGTCCGGGTAAGTTTTTTTACATTCATTTAAATTATTGATTTATTGATATTTTATTTGAGTGACCCGAATCTTCCTGGTCGTTCTTTTTCGACTGTACGGGTGATTTTAGGCATAATCTCTATGTGTTGGTAATTTAACAATGGTTATAGCTCTGATTTATCCAAATTATTGAGCCCTCTGCTACTCATATCGGATATTGTTTATCGTTAATTCGTGGGCTGATTTTCCGATATATACATATTTATATAAATATATATATACATATTTATATAAATATATATATACATACATATTTATATAAATATATATATATATACATATTTATATAAATATATATATATATACATATTTATATAAATATATATATATATACATATTTATATAAATATATATATATATACATATTTATATAAATATATATATATATACATATTTATATAAATATATATATATATATATATATATATATATATATATATATATATATATATATATATATATATATATATATATATATATATATATATATATATTTATATATATACATACATGCATGTATACATACATATACGGACTTAGGTACATACATACATATATATATATCCAGAAATATTACTGCTCTGTATCTATCCTACCTTCAACTCCTGCAGTGTTTCGAAATGAAGGTCCCTTGTACACCAAAATAGAGGCTTCGTTCTCATCCAGGAAACCTTTATGGTAAATTTCCTTGAGAAGGGTTTTAATATCAGCCAAATTAGAATCCGTTATTTCATTGGAAAATTGAAGAACTTGTTTCGTGTGCAAGATTTGATGACTGGGGAAGAAAAGAATCGAAAGGGAACTATTAATAATAATAATAATAATAATAATAATAATAATAATAATAATAATAATAATAATAATAATAAATGGTATGAGCATAGGCCAGAGGCGGTGATGGAGAACAATCAGGTGAAGGTGCTGTGGGATTTTAGGATACAGACGGACAAAAAACCGGAACACAATAGACCTGACCTGGTGGTTGTGGACAAAGAAAAAAGATCGTGTCTGATTGTGGATGTGGCCTGCCCGTTCGACACGAGAGTGCAAGAGAAGGAGAGGGAGAAAATTAACCGATACCAGGACCTAAAGTGGGAGGTGAAAAGGATCTGGAACTGCCATGAAGTCAAAGTGATCCCGATTGTCATAGGCGCACTGGGGACTATCTCCAAAAGTTTCCAGGGATGGTTAAAGAAAATCGGCCCCTTCACGCTTTTTGGAACGCTTCGAAAGGCATGCTTGCTTGGAACAGCAAGAACCCTCCGATACGTCCTGAATATCTGAGGCTGCAGGTAGTGGCTTGATATTCAATCCAACGGACTTTCCAGTTAACCAACATCAATGACTGAGATTCAAGGAATAACAACAATAATAATTATAATAATAATAATTATAATAATAATTGTTTCTATTTTAGGCACAAGGCCGCCAATTACATTGTTTTATCGACCCCGTAAGGATGAAAGGCAAAGTTATAATAATAATAATAATAATAATAAAAATAATAATTGTTTCTACTTTTGGCACAAGGCCAGCAATTACCCCAGTGTATTACTGGTACTTTATTTTATCGACCCTGTACGGATGAATGGCAAAGTTAACCTCGGCGGGATTTGAGCTCAGATCATAAAGGGGCGTAAATCTATGCTGCAAAGCATGGCGTCCGACTTTCTACCAATGCTGCCAAAATAATAATAACAACAATAATAATAATAATAATAATGGTGATTTCATTTATTGGCCAGAAGGGCCGACATGTAGGGGACAACGCACGGACAGTAGGGGTTTACAATAAACTCGAGTAAAAGTGCACAATAGCAAAACCAATTTAACAATGAAAAATATAAAATAAACTATGTATAAAGATAACAAAATAAATTCCCCAATAGGGGGGTGAACCAGCCAGGGGCGACTCAGGTACCCCACCAATCCTGAACCACCCGACACTTTAGGACACTTGAGAAGGTCACCCCTCTCCTCCTCAAATTAACCCGTCTACTGTCTGAGTAGGCCCACTCACACTGGACATTCTCGCCACATTCAACCACCTTTTAGCAGATGTACTTGGCAGCACTTCTCTCTTCATTATAATAATTGTTTCTACTTCAGGCACAAGGCCAGCAATTACCCAGTGCATTACTGGTACTTTATTTTATCGACCCCGTAAGGATGAAAGGCAAAGTTAACCTCGACTGGATTTGAACTCAGACCATAAAAGGTCGTAACTCTATGCTGTAAATCATGGCGTCCGGCCCTCTACCGATACTGCCAATTCACCGCCCTTATAATAATAATAATAATAATAATAATAATAATAATAATAATAATAATAATAATAATGCTTTCTTTGTTAGCCAGACAGGGCTCACATTAAGGAGACATTAAAGACGGTACAGGACGATACAATGTGGGGTCTTTTGTGTTAAATAAAATTTATCAGATTAAAAAATAAACATTTAAAAAAATAAACATAACAAATCTCCCAAAGGTGAGGAGACGCGAAGGGTTACCCGTGGAGAAAGCCAACAAAAGCCATGGTCTCCCTGACTGGTAGGGCAAGTGCCCTCTTCCAGATGTCCTCCTTCAATACTACAGGCACACAGATACTAATAACCAAGGTAGATGGTTGACATCTTTTGTTTGGATTTCCAGATACAGATCTGTCTACGGCTATGTCACAATCTTAAAGTAATAATAATAATAGAGTTACTACTTTTGGCACAAGGCCAGCAATTACCCAGTACATTACTGGTACTTTATTTTATCGACCTCGTAAGGATGAAAGGCAAAGTTAACATCGGCGGATTTGAACTCAGAACGGAAACGGCCATAACTGTGCTGCAAAGCATGGCGTCCGACGCTCTACCGATTCTGCCAAGATACGTACATTGAACAAATACGGATTGCAATACAGATGGAACACTTACAAAAAGAGCATTGCTTGGAACAGTTCAAATACTCCGCAGGGTAATCGATGAATAAGGGGTGTCACCTCAGTTCACTTGTAGTGAACAGCTAACACTGTAATATATCTCCAGCGTTAGAAGCTGATCGAAGAAACAATAATAATTATTTCTAATTTTGACATAAGGCCAGCAATTACTCAGTGCATTACTGGTACTTTATTTTATCGACACCGTAAGGATGAAAGGTAAAGTTAACGTTGGCGGGATTTGAACTCAGAAGAAACAACAATAATAATATTGGTTTCTGATTTAGGCACAAGACCAACAATTTAGGGGCAAGGTAAAAGACGATTAAATCAACGCCAGTACATTATTGGTACTATACTTTATCGACTCCGTAAAGATGAAAGACAAAGCTAACATCGGCGGGAATTGAACTGAGAACGTAATTCTATGCCATAAAGCATGCTGTTCGATGCTCTACCGATTTCTGTCAATCCATTTCCCTAAGAATAGGAAATATTGCACTAGATTACCTGCTCTTAATGTCTTCCATTTTCCAAAATGACATAGTAGGGAGCCGAATATAGAATTCGTCCAACTGAAAATATATAAAAAGAAATAGTTTAAAGGCGATGCACTGAGTATCGAATGTCAAAAGATAAAAAAAAGAAAAACAATTAAAGAAAGAAAAAGCTTATAGTGCGATGCTCTACAAATATAAGTGTGTGTGTGAGTGAGTGTGAGCATGTGTGTGTGTGAGCATGAGTGTGTGTGATGTGTGTGTGTGAGAGTGTGTGTGTGTGAGAGTGTGTGTGTGTGTGAGAGTGTGTGCATGAGTGTGTGAGTGCGTATGAGTATGTGTGTGTGTGTGAGTGCGTGCGTGCGTGCGTGTGAGTATGTGTGTGAGTGTGCGTGCGTATGTGTGTGCGCGTGAGTGTGCGTGACTGAGTGTGTGAGTGTGTGTGTGTGTGAATGTGTGCGTGTCTGCATGCTGAATAAGAATAAGAGATCGTAGTTTCAATTTGACTTATTTTATTCGTAACTAGCCCGGCGTTGCTCGGCGCTGCTCAGTAGCTGTGTTAAAGTTACAATGTTAAGTTCCTTTCTTGGCTTAAAAACTGTAGAGTCTACAGTGTAGACTTTCATGTGGTACTTTTGATTAATATTCCTCAACCAGCAGTATGCCTTATGAAGTTAAGAAAACATAACCATAACCCGAATGTTAAAACAAAAGAGGATGCTGGGGATAAAAACTGCACTGGTAATCTATTAACAAAAATCGAAAATGTAAACACTGCAACACTTGTCTCAGAGAAATACATCAGCGTAACCAAACTA
>OZ024748.1:46163376-46173376 GCA_964016885.1 Eledone cirrhosa
TTATAATCAATGTACCATATATGTATATATCTGTGTATATAATCTCTTTATGATATATATATATGTATATATATATATATATATATATATATATATATAGGAAAAAGTAAGACCCCGATGGCAGAGCTCAAGCCGTTTCGACAGCTATTTCTCGACTCAGAATACGTTTATATATATATGCGTTTTTATGTGTGTAATTATAATTTTGCATTCATACATGCGCACAGTTATACATAAACATACGTACATACATAGATATATATATACATACATACGTACACAGATAGATATATACATATACACGTATGTACATACATACATACATACATACATACATACATACATACATACATACATACATACATACATACATACATACACATAAATACATACATACATATGGTGGCTGCCAACTCGTTTTCGAGTACGGCCACTACTTTATATCCATGTAGGAGAACCCCTACCGATGCGCTGAACGAGTGTGACTTTTTATTCCAGCCAGCGACTTGAAAACGCTGGTACAAACACTACACTTGTGACAATTATTGACACATAATGCTGGGCCCATGGTACCATGTGACGACAAGTGCAGAGAGATCTCCAGATATAAAGCAATGCCTGTGCCGTGAAGCTTTTATAGTGAGCAAAGGCACTGCACAACGCCAGTTCCACTCTCTTAACCAAGATGATATTTACCAAAAAGAAGAACAAGTCAACATCATTGGATACCATCAGGGTTGCAGGTGTTATATCAGTTTTCCTTCTCCTAGAATTCTGCCTTGACAAAACATAAATACATACATACATACATGCATACACATACATATATATAATGAGAAGAGTGGGGGTATAAAGAACAGTGAAAATCTACTAAACCATCAACATTTATATACACTATAAACAGGTGTGTCATGAAATTTAAGAACATCTTTATACTTAGTACAACTGAAAGGTTGAGAATGACTCATTGGAAATCTTCATGTTTCGATAGAGGAACTCGTTTTGAGTTGATTGAATCTAATCTTATAAAAATTAATTCACATCGTTGGTTTTATTGTAAAAGCACTTAGGCTCATATTTACTTCATGTATATATTGGTGGCGTATGTATACAATATATATATACAATATATACAATATATACAATAGTACACATAATTCTCAGAAATGCATACACACACGTATGATATAATATAATTGTTTCTAATTTAGGCACAAGGCAAGCAACATACCCAGTACATTACTGGTACTTTATTTTATCGACCCCTTAAGGATGAAAGGCGCAAAGTCAACCTCGGCGGGATTTGAACGCAGACTGTAAAGGGACGTAACTATGCTAGAAAGCATGGCGTCCAACCCTCTACCGATACTGCCAATGATATATATATATATATATATATATATATATATATATATATATATATATATATATATATATATATATATATATATATATATATATATATATATATATATATATATATATATATATATATATATATATATATATATATATATATATATATATATATATATATATATATATATATATATATATATATATAATATAAGATCAAAAGATGGTTAAAGGAGTTCGATATATTTTAAAATATATATAAAATATATTATAAAATATATTATAATATATATTATAAAATATATTATAATATATATTATATTTTAAAATATATTATAATATATATTATAAAATATATTATAATATATATTATAAAATATATTATAAAATATATTGAACTCCTTTAACCATCTTTTGATCTTATATTATGCATACTCCAGTCCCACAAACTGTAGAGTGCTTCTTATCCGATATCTGCATTGCTTTATTGTACTACAATAAAACTCACCTCCTACATATATATATATATATATATATATATATATATATATATATATATATATATATCTGTTACCCCGTATATATATATATATATATACATACATAAACATACAGAAAGTGACTGAAGGGGACGTATTTATGTATATTTGAAATGTCTAAATACATGTATGTAGTGAAATGCGTATATATATATAAATATATACAGAGTGCCCTCAAAAGTGTATACACAACTGCTGTGCATTCTAATAAATATTGCCTATTCAGGTCATCAACGTATGTATACATTATTATTTTTTTTTTGGGGGGGGGGGGACACACATATTATGTGTATATATAAATACGTATATATATACGTATATATATACGTCTATATATATATATATATAAATTATACATTATGAAGAGAGAAGAAACATTTAGATATAATTAGTAATAAAATGTATCATACCTAAACTGTTCCTAAATTCCTCGACTACGTAGTTTCGTGGCATAAACAAAAACAATATATCAAAGATATAGAGTCCTTGCGAGGTCTGCCGACTTATCAAGAGGATACCTCATTTTACTAGTCTCAAGAACGCGTCTACACGACGTGAGAAAGAATCCCAAAAGGCGGAGGGGGAGACAGTAACGCGATATAACGGTCGAGAAACAGAGCTAAGCCTCTTATAACCACGAAGAAAATACCACGGAGGCGGAGGGGGTATTCATATCGAGGCCGTAGAAGAGGTAGTGAAGAAGGCGAGAAGTATGAGTAATGGAAGCTTTCCAGTTGTCCCCACACTTCAAAGATTGCTCGACCAGAGGGAGTTATTAATATATTTAGAAACACACAGATACATGCGGACACACACATATATACATGAATGCATCCGCACCCAACTGTGAGTTAAGGGTGCCAACTTCACCGATGTTGCTCAATGAATGACTGGGACAGACTAATTCAGTTTGAACCAGACTGAACCAGTATCAGAGTTAAAAATACATTATGAAGAGAGAAGAAACATTTAGATATAATTAGTAATAAAATGTATCATACCTAAACTGTTCCTATATATATATATATATACAAGAACCATTATACAATGCCTAATATACAAATATTCTATAATAAATTTCATAGATGTTTTCTTCACGTGTGAATATATATATGTGTCTGTGTGTGTGTGTCTGTGTGTATGTGTCTGTGTGTATGTATGTGTGAGTCTGTGTGTATGTCTGGCTGTCTGTGTTTGTGTGTGTGTGTCTATCTGTGTGTATGTATGTGTGTGTCTGTGTGTGTGTGTCTGTGTGTATGTGTCTGTGTGTATGTATGTGTGAGTCTGTGTGTATGTCTGGCTGTCTGTGTTTGTGTGTGTGTGTCTATCTGTGTGTATGTATGTGTGTGTCTGTGTGTGTGTGTCTGTGTGTATGTGTCTGTGTGTATGTATGTGTGAGTCTGTGTGTATGTCTGGCTCTCTGTGTTTGTGTGTGTGTGTCTATCTGTGTGTATGTATGTGTGTGTCTGTGTGTGTGTGTCTGTGTGTATGTGTCTGTGTGTATGTATGTGTGTGTCTGTGTGTATGTCTGGCTCTCTGTGTTTGTGTGTGTGTGTCTATCTGTGTGTATGTATGTGTGTGTCTGTGTGTGTGTGTCTGTGTGTATGTGTCTGTGTGTATGTATGTGTTTGTCTGTGTGTATGTCTGGCTCTCTGTGTTTGTGTGTGTGTGTCTATCTGTGTGTATGTATGTGTGTGTCTGTGTGTGTGTGCCTGTGTGTATGTGTCTGTGTGTATGTATGTGTGTGTCTGTGTGTATGTCTGGCTGTCTGTGTTTGTGTGTGTGTGTGTCTATCTGTGTGTATGTATGTGTGTGTCTGTGTGTGTGTGTCTGTGTGTATGTGTCTGTGTGTATGTATGTGTGTGTCTGTGTGTATGTCTGGCTGTCTGTGTTTGTGTGTGTGTGTCTATCTGTGTGTATGTATGTGTGTGTCTGTGTGTGTGTGTCTGTGTGTGTGTCTATCTGTGTGTATGTATGTGTGTGTCTGTGTGTATGTCTGGCTGTCTGTGTGTGTTTATCTGTGTGTATGTATGTGTATGTCTGTGTGGTGTGTGTGTGCTTGTGTCTGTGTGTATGTCTGTGTGTCTGTCTGTGTGTGTCTGTGTGTGCTTGTGTCTGTATGTGTGCCTGTATGTATGTATGTGTGTCTGTCTGCGTGTCTGTCTGTGTGTGTCTGTGTGCTTGTGTCTGTATGTGTACCTGTATGTGTGCCTGTATGTATGTCTGTGTGTATGCCTGTGTCTATGTATGTATGTGTGTATGTCTGTGTGTGTGTCTGTGTGTCTGTCTGTGTGTCTGTCTGTGTGTATGTATGTGTGTGTCTCTATGAACGTCTGTGTGTGAGTATATGTGTGTGTGTATGTAGGTGTGTATATGTGTCGGTATGTCTGTGAGAATATGTGTGCGTGTATGTCTCTGAGTATATGTGTGTGTGTATGTCTGTGTGTATATGTGTCTGTATGTATGTATGTATACCTGTATGTATGTTTATATTTGAATCTCATCATACACCTATGTCCACTCACATTTAACTAGGAGGGGGGGTGATAAATATGATTTTTTCCGGGCCCCCTTTAAAATATGTAGTGACCCATACCATTCACTGAAATCATCTTAAAAAATGTTCTCGAGGACCGGAATCCCCCTGTACATAGTCCCCGAAGTTAAGGATGGTCGAAAACAAGGAAAAGTCCGCTATTATTGCACCTATACTCGATATTTTTTCGTCACAATGGAGGTTTTTGGGGTCAATAAACTCCTTTATGGTATTGTTTTTCCATTACGACCCTATTTTAACAGCCTTAGTAGATATATTCCACAAGTGACATTATAGTTAACCTATTCATAACTGACCAAATCACAAGTCAATGAAAATATCGATTAGACAAGTTCCTGTTTCTGATAACACACTGGACATTGCGCAGATATCTTCGGAGAATCCACACTAGCTAAACGACGTACCTACCTACCTACCAACCCACCTACCTACCTGCCTACATACCTACCCACCTACCAACCTACCTACCTTCCTACCTACCTACCCACCTACCTGCCTGTCTACCCACCTACCAACCCATCTACCTACCTACCTACCTGCCTACATACCTACCTACCTACCCACCTACCTGCCTGTCTGTCTACCTACCCACCTACCTGCCTGTCTACCCACCTACCAACCCATCTACCTACCTACCTGCCTACCTACCTACCTACCTATTACCCACCTACCTACCTACCTATTACACTAGCTAAACAACATACCAACCCACCTACCTACAGACCTACCTACCTAACTATTCACCTACCCACACATCTGCATGCCTGCCTACCTACATACCTACCTGCCTACCAACCCACCTACCTGCCTACCTACCTACCTACCTACTTACCTACCTACCTACACACAAACCTGCCTGCCTACCTACCTACCTATCTATGAGGTGACAAACACTGTTATAGCGTCGTCGGTCATCCACTACCGCTTGACCGTCGTGCCTTGTCCAGCCAAAACATTCACCAAAATGGAGCGTGCGCTCTTCCAATTTCTTTGGAAGAAACGGGCTCCTTTGGTGAGAAGATCCATCTGCTGCCAACACCCTTCAAACGGAGGGCTGGGGATGCCGTAGTTGACGATGCGCAAACACGCGCTCAGGCTGCGGCATCTCCACGTATTCCTCACTGAACAACCGGTGTGGGCCCCGTTCGTAAGGCGAGCCTTCCCACGACTCGTTTCGCTGACCGAGCTGCAGTCCTGGGTCAAGCAAAGACCGAGCAAAGACCGAGGAAAATGGGGGACTGGCACATCGAATGTGCTCAGCCGCTCACAGTCCTCTGGCAAACGGACCCGGCGATCAGTGGAGACTCGACTTCGTCATTCTATAGAGGGTTGGTCCGCAGCAAGTGCGACAACGCGCTCGGAGAAACTCTAGGATTAGAGGAGGAGGAACTGACCAGTCTGTTTGGTGGGACCTTCCGCCCCAACCGATGGACAACTTCCAAAATCCCTGGTCTGGCAGTGCTACTGAGGAGCTCTACCAGTTCGAGACAAACTCTACAGACACGGGCGCCCGGGCAGGGACCCTTCGAAAAAGATCTGTCCGAGATGCATGTGCAACGAGGAAACCGTCGCGCACGCATTTGTACACTGCCCGTGCGTTACCGACCTGTGGGGCTATGTAGAACGACTATTGTCGCGGGTGAGACCAATCCATTTGACCACCGAGTCCATTGTCATGATCAAACCGCCACCCTCCTTCAAAAACGAGGGAGATGTGGTTTTCCTATGTGTTATGGCTATGGTGAAAGAAGTTATAAAGTGGACGAGGTTAAAAGGGCTAAGGTCAGACACTTTTCTCTCCGGCGAACAATTGATTCGTTTTTTCAAATATCATTTGGGAAGAAGAATCAGGATGGAGAGAGAGGTGCTGTACCCCAGCACATTTTATAAAAGGTGGGTGAATGTGGCAAAGATGGCCCGAGTGGTTTGGCCTTCTCTCTATATAGGCCTGTAGGTTGAGGAAAAAGAGGAAGAGAGGAGGGGAGTACTCACTCTTGGTGCTCCTGAAAATGAAGGTTGTACATTTTTTCGGGGTGTCTACAACCCCTGTGTAACGCCTCCCTCCTATTTGGGATTTCAATTGTTATTTGTTATTTTATTAATAGTTTTATTTTCATATACCTGTATGTAAACTCCCCATTTGTATTTGTCGCCTTCTTTTGTGCCCTTGTGGCTAATAAAGAAATTTATCTACCTACCTAACCTACCTACCTACCTACCTACCTACATATATAGATACATAAATACACACAGACACACATACTATATACATACATGTTCAAGCATACATACCCATACATACATACCTACATGCATACGAGGGTGGGCTGAAAAGTTCATAGGTTGTCTATGAAGGAATGATGCTAGAGCTGTGAAATTTTGCATGCACTAATTTCTACTCTTATTAATAGCTGCATTATTTCTTTCCAGGGTCTATGTTGAAAGATAAAACACATTCGGTAATTCCATGAGAGTATCTTGGTCGGCCTATGAACTTATCAATCACCCTCGTATATACACGCATATAAACATATATATAACTACGCACCACATATAAATATTTACACATTATTGGATGGCTGTCAAATCTCGTGACAAGCTTTGTTATTGATCCTGCATTGTGTCCCCAAAACCACCTTCCTCACCAAGGTTGATTAGAGGGGCTGCTAGTTTAGTCGACAACGATTGGGCCGTGTGACAGGTTTTACTCAGCTACCTGTTACCAATAGACCTCTAAAGCGATCGGACATACATACGCACAAATGAACACGTACACACACTCACACACACACACACACACACACACACACACACACACACACACGCGCACACACGCACACACACACACACACACACACACATACATATACATACATATATATGAGTACCTGGTTCAATCGTAAGTTCACAGTAAGTTTATGTATTCGATGCATTAGTAGAGTATATACAACCAAATTTAATATGGAAATGGCTTCTACAGGACTAGAATTGTTTCATTCGCAGGATATCATCAGGAAAGCCCTGATGATTTCCTTCAAATGAAACAGTTCTAGTCCTGTAGAAACCATTTCTATATTAAATTTATTACATACACACACACACATGTATATATGAGTGAGAGATGGAAATTAATTGTATATCATAGCATAATATATTTTATGATTTACACATTTCACAACAAAAGGACAAATACATAAGCCGCCCATTTCATATGCGTGTAATTTTAAATAATGTTCTATATAGTAGAAAAACACCTTTGCTGACACATATAACAATTTCAAGAGAAATAACAACAATATTGTATTTAAAAGGATCAGATTGTGTTGAAGTTACAAAAGATAAATAGGAGCTCCATTGTTGTCAACAGGCAGTGCTCTAGTTGTGTAGTAAACGGAACGGTTCACTCGTTACTGTGTTTTACAGTAACATGTGCTCAGAGCATGATTCTCTGAAATATACAACGTGACCCACTGTATGATTCGGTTGATCCTTTCGATTAAGAGTACTCTTTACATAATAACGTTGCCATTAATATAATTCCAGGGGTGATTTAGCGTAATATAGTGAATGACAAAGTTGGTCCTTTCAGTAGAAGGTAAAGTTCATCCCGTATTATATCATGACTGTGGATAACATTGACACTCACACGTGCACCCTAGTGTAATTCTCAAAGAGATTCAACCTGACAAAATGTATAACTAAGCTGGTCCTTTGAATGATAGGTATAATTCATCGTGTATTACAGTGTAAGCGTCGGCAGAGCATCGGACAACATGCTTTAGGGCATAACGTTAGGACCCTTTCAGTTCTGAGTTCAAATACCACCGAGGTAGCTTTGCCTTTCATCCTAACGGGGTTGATAGAATAAAGCACCAGTAATGCACGAGGGTCGATTTAATCGATTCTTCCCCTCACCCAAAATGGCTGGCCTTGTGCCTATAGTAGAAATCAGTATAGTGTAAGTGGCTGAGTATTCTCTTAAAACCTGCATCCATAACATAATTCTCAGAGACTTTCAACAAGCCACTTCTATGATTCAGCATTAATCTTGTGAGGAGAAGCTCTTAATCCTTAATCCACGCTGCATCCAGAAATTATACAATGCCAACAACTGTATCAACAACAGGAAAGCCTATGTTCAGTTTTTTTCTTTCACATTTTGCTCACAAAACCTTGGTTAACCCGGGGTTATATATCAAAACACTTGCCCGCTTTGCAAAGCATTCGGATCGATCCCAAAACCACGTCGTTGCAAACTAACATTTTTAATCACACAACCATACCTGGGAACAAGTTTTATTCCAAGAAAACTGAAAAGATTCTTACCTGTTTGTTAATTTGGTCTAAATGAGAGACATTTCCTACAAAATCCATCATGATTTCCACAGCAACTAGAAAATAGATTAAAAAATGATGAAATAGACACCATGAACACACACACACACACACACACATATATATATATATATATATATATATGCAAAAGTTCTATTTAAAGTTGTTGACAAGTAAATATTTTATAACTGATATAAAGCACTCGACAAATTTCTTTCTTTTATTTCCTCCTATCTTTATCTATCTCTTTCTTTTCTCCATACATTTTTCTCTCCGATATTTCTCCAGGTTTTCTTTCTCTTTTCTTTCTCTCTCTCCGTCTTTGTTCTTTTCTCTCTCTCCGTCTTTTTTCTTTCTCTCCGTCTTTTTCTAATTGTGCTTAACACTATGACTTATTATATAAACAAATCACTATCCAGACAGCCTCCAAAAGTAATGGTTGTATTTTAAGAGGGTACGTCAAACCTATTTGTAAAACTGTTATATATTGTATTTTGTCTGATGAAGGCATACCATAATTTAATGTGGTATCCCTGAAATATGTATAATGAAATAAATATGGTTTTATAAATATAGTTTCCATTTATTAATATCGTATATATATATATATATATATATATATATATATATATATATATGAGGGTGTTGTCATTTGCTTCAAGCATTGTGCAATAGTGTTTTTTTTTTATTCACACCTACCAGAACGGGTGGACTATTAATGTTTTCTCTTGAGCTGACATTTTGACATTTAAAAGTTTAATTTTTGTTTCAACGCTGAATGTGGTCAATGTATCACGTGGTATGCCATCTAAGTTCTTGGTATAAGTTATTGTTGTGTCATTTGGGAAATGGACTGAGGTGTTGTACCACGAATGCCTATGTTAGCTAGTCGGAGTTGAGATCTACTCCATTGACATTGGGCTTCCGTTATATTATTGTTATTGTGTTATTCTATTTAGATCAGTTCTGTTTCTCTATTGCCAGGTTCAGACCTTGAACCTAGGGCAATAGAGGTTTACATTGTAGAGAGAGAACTTGTCTGAGAATGTGAGCTGTTCCTAGTAGCCTGATCTTTTGTAGCTCATATTTGCTGATCTTTTAGGGAAGGGCACCAAGGTGCAGGTCTGATGATTTGGGTTTTAATCCTAATGCTCCTGTTACCACAGGGATAGTGTTTGTGGTCATCCTCTACATGCGGTTTATTATTATTAAT
>OZ024748.1:46190876-46203376 GCA_964016885.1 Eledone cirrhosa
AAAATGGGTTCAACGACCCAGTGCCTTACTGGTACTTTATTTTATCGACCACATAAGGATGATAGGAAAAGCTAAGCTGCCTGGGATTCGAACTCGGAACGTCAAGGGACATAAGTATATGCCACAAAGCAAGTGTTCCGACGCTCTACCAAGACTGCCAATCATCTGACCTACAAATGTAACATATATAAAAAGAAATACACACCTTTGCAGGAGTCACCATCTTTATTAAATCCTATGTGACAACCACATTTGAAACCACCGTCTGTGTCTTCACAAGTCTGGGAACACTTATTTAATGTCCCATCTTCGCATTCATTGATATCTGAGGAAATAAAAACAAATTATTATTTATATACTGAACTTGCTTAACGTATAATAATAAAACAAAAAAATTAATATCAAACACATTGTTATAACACTCATAATTACAGGCTGTCCCCGAATCAAATTTTATACTTTTTATCTCCTATCTTCCATTCTATTTTGGGGTTCTACGTAATACTGTTACATTATTCTGCAAATAACACCTGATGAAATCGCCTTGTCTCGCAACGTTATCGGAAGGAGAGAGAGTGTGTGTGGAGGGTGGGGTAACGAAAGGATATAGAGAATGACTTGACCCATTATTGGAGATGTACTTTGTTAACGACATTGAAAAATTAAAAGGCAAAGTTGACCTCCGTGAGATTCGAACTCAAAGCACTCAATGCATTCTGTCAATTCGCCACATTTACCACTGTAAATTCAGCCTTAAATAATATGTCCCTTGAAATCGGATGCTAGAGGTGGGCCACCGAAATATGTATAAAGCTTTCGCCGGATTAAAATTCTTAAGTAAATTGTCCAGTCAAGCCTTCTATTGTTGTTTAAATGAATACTTTACGCCGTTCCTGCACCAACCACTGGATACCACATCGCTGAAGGATGATTTACATAACGTTGAGTGCTTTAATTAATCTGTTGCATCCTCGTTTACCGACCTGAACCACCAGTTCTATCAATTGGTAAACAGCCTAACATAAATTATATATATGTATATATATATATATATATATATATATATATATATATATATATATATATATATATATATATATATATATATATATATATATATATATATATATATATATATATATATTATAAACGTTTGAATTTGTAAAGCCAAACAATGCAGGTATGGACATAGAATTTAAAAAATGCAAATGCAAAAGATATTGTTGACAATTAGTCTTTTACCTTAGAATTATTTAAATGTGCTTAATTTTCGAGATAATATTTCTTCTTCGGAGGGAAGTAAGGCGGTTAAACCATCAGAACACTGCATTTTTTTTATTCTATGTCCATACCTGCATTGTTTGGCTTTACAAATTCAAACGTTTATACCTCATTACACAATGCTTCAAGTGAACTTAACTTCCTCCATATATATATTTGTTTTAAGGAAAATAATGACTTCCTTTGTAGTTCTAAAAAATGTAATTTAATTTTATATTACAATTTTACAATTTGGTTTGGTAGATCTAGTAAGTTCTTTGTCAACTTCGGTGGGGAGATTTTTTAAAGATACTTAGTTAACTTTCCATGAGAATTTCATCGCATTCTTCGGTGGCGATTGTCAAACTGATATTGTAAAATTATAATAATATGAAATTAAATTAAATTGTATAGAACTACAAGTGAAGTCATTTTTTTCCTTTTTTAAAATATACCTGACTGTTCCAAGGATTTCACATATTTTCCGATACAAACATACATACATACATACATACATACATACATACATACATACATACATACATACATACATACATGCATACATACATACATACATACATACATACATACATACATACATACATATATATATATATATATATATATATATGTATGTATGTATATAGATATATATATATTATTTCTGGCAATATTATAACAATATAACCCTCCCCAAATATAACAATATATATATATATATATATATACACTATGTAAAACTCATCTAAGCACCTGAAAATTAGGTCACAACTTTGCTCCCCCTTGCAATTAAGTGCCTAACTTTGTTAGGTACTCAATACATTATGTGACAGGGAATTAGCAATGTCGTTAGAACGTCGTATAGAATGCTTTGTGGTATTTGTTCCGGCTCGCTGTTTTCCGAGGCCAACTTTGCCTTTCATCCATTCAAGGTCGATAAAAAATACCAGTCTTGTTCCGAGGTCGATTCCTTCTCTATCTCTCTCTCTCTTTCATTCTCTCACTCTCTATCGTTCTCTGGAAGAAATCTAGATCTAGTAACACAAAACATTCTAGTAGACGTTTTAACCACACTGCTCCCTTCGCTGATTTACACCAATGTAAGATTTGATAGTAAAAACGTGTCAGTTATCACCTTAACTGTCAAATTCGTAACATTCCTTAGGCAAGTCACAGCATGTAAAGAGGAGCTGAGATAAATGATAGAGGAGCGGTGACTTTAGAAAAATTGTTTCCTATGGTATCTTGAGGTATTCAGAACCCTGAGAGATATATCTATAGAAAATTAGGAAATACTCCATAGTAAAGACAAGAAAGCGTGGGAGCTTATATAATGCAATTAATAAGTAAATGTGATGAATATAATGACTAGAGTATACACTCCTTATTTTATTGTGTGGGATACAGACAGACACACACACCAATATATATATAGATACACACACACATTATATATATATATATATATATATATATATATATATATATATATATATATATATATAGAGAGAGAGAGAGAGAGAGAGAGAATTAGAATTGCAACTTTTTGTAAATTTTATTTCATAGTAGCAGTGGTACCCGGCGTTGCACTGGTTAACGTATTTTGGAAGGCGGGCCCGCCAACAGACCTAATCGTGGAAAAACTGCATGCCTGGACAATATGTAAAGAAAATTAACCGAATACTTTGATGGCTGGATAATCTTTAAGATTTTCCTCGATGAAGCAGGAAAAATGCAGGTTTTCATCTAATGCGGGATCTAGGGGATCAAATGAATTTTTTTTTATATGTGCATAATATGCCTTGAAATTTCGGGAAAATCGGCTAGACATAACGCCTCAGAAGACCCCTAAAAAGCTTAAAAAACGCAGTTTTTCACCTAATGCGGGCCCTAGGAGATCAACAAGTTGAATTGTTTTATGTGCATAACACCCCCTGAAACATAAGTAATACACATGTAAAGTTTGAAAAAAATCGTTTGGGTACTTCTCGAGTTTTAGAGATTCAAACCCACACACACACAGACAGACATCCTCAGGGAAGTGACGTAATGCAGACAGTCTGACATACAGACAGATATTATAAGGGCGCGACGTTATATGTATGTATCTATCTAAAAAGAGAAAGACTAAGAATTATAGAGAGAGATCGCTAAATCGCATAATGCGGTCCCTAGGGCATTGAAAATTTGAAATTTATTTTGCTCAGAACACTCCCTGAAACATAAGTATTACATGTGTAAAGTTTGAAAACAGTCGGTTGGGTGGTTCTCGAGTTTTAGGGATTCAAACTCACACACACACAGACATACATTGAGGGGCGGTTTTCTGCTAGTCTATATATCTAAAACAGAGAATGTCTGTCTGTCTGTCAGCTCACTAAAACTTGAGAACTATCCAACCGATTGTTTTCAAACTTTAAACATGTAATACTTATGGTCCTGTGAGTGTTTTGAGCAAAAATTATTTTAAATTTTCAATGTCCTAGGGACCGCATTAGGCGATTTAGCGTTCTCTCTATATAATTCTTAGTCTTTCTTTTTAGATAGATACATAGATATAACGTTGCGCCCTTATAATATCTGTCTGTATGTCTGACTGTCTACATTACGTCATTATGACGCGCTCAGTGTGTGTGTGTGTATATATATATGTATCGTAATGCAGACAGCAAGACATAGCTTTCCTTCCCCTCTTCCAGCGTCTCTCTCTCTCCCTCCCGCTATGCCCCTCTTGTAGTCTGTCTCTTTCTTTTACTCTCACTCTCTCTCTCTACGCGTCGGACAGACAGACAGAGAAATTGCTGGTTATTTATTATAAGATTACAATTGTCTTTATATCGATCAGCTCGGGTTTGATCAGGCGATCGGATCCCACCCCTTAATCGACACTTCTTCAGATATGAGAGTTTACATATATGTATATATATATATATATATATGTATATATATATATATATATATATATATGATATCTGTAAGATACCCAATATAATAATGTAAATTGTATGTGTGTTAAATTGATACTTTGACCCCGCTTTTACTAAATATATACATATATACATACACACACACGTTAAGGGTGAAAGCAGCGATTCTTTGCTTAAACTCTAATCTGTTATTTTAATAAATAAATAAATATATATACATATATATATATATATATATATATATATATATATATATATATATATATATCAAAGAAAGTGTGGTAAGAAACCAGGTAGACCATAACGCACCAGAGTACTCGATACTTAGGGTAGTAGAACGGCTAATAGGAAAAAGTCAGGACCCCGACGGCTGAGCTCCGGCCGTTTCGACAGCTAGATCCGAACTAACTCAGCTGTCGGGGTCCTGACTCTTTTCCTATATATATAATTAAGAGGCAAGGCAGGTCGAATAGAATGGACACAGCTTTGGCCGTTTCCCCACTCACTGAATGGACAACTAAGATCAAATTATTAAAATTCGAACCCAGCTGACCAGAGTGCACACTTTCATTAACCAGTGAGGAAGATGACATCGTCTGGGTAAGATGATATACAACTGAAATTACAAGTTAAGACAAAATTAATTTGATTGAAAACTTTACACTCTTGAATGGGTGGTGGACGAGTTGGTGGAAGTATTGCCACCAAGAACAACAACATCCAATTCCTCAGTTATTCCACCTCATGCAGCTCTTTCTTCAGGTGCGATACTCTTGTCTGGATTTAGCTGTGTTAAACGTCAGTCCCGGGCCCAGGTTCATACGACATAGGTCCCAATGAAAACCAGCACAAGAAGGAATCGGTTTGTGAATGCCTGGTATTTAGTCAAATTTGATTTATAGTGTGGTCCTATTTAAGCCCTAAAACATTGGTTTGGAAAACCAGACGTTGAGGCTGTATAAGATAGTTTCATTGATTATATTAAACTTATGTTCACCAAAACCTTCCATTCATACTGTAAACTCTTTCTCGCTCTCTCTCACACACACACAAACACACACACACACACACACACACACACACACACACACACACACACACACACACACACACACACACACACAACACTGTCTCTCTCTTTTTAAACACACTCTCAATCTGTCTATCTCTCTCTCTCTCTCTCTCTCTCTGGCACACTGTGTCTCTCACTCTCTCTTAAACACTCAATCCGTCTGTCTCTTTTTCTCTCTCACACTGTGTCTTTCTATCTCACACTGCATCTGTCTGCAACACACACACACTCTCTCTGTCCTTCTCTCTCTATGTTACAATTCGCTGGTTAACTGTGTGAATAAAGACGACCTCTATATTATACAACTTAATTAAACAGCCAACAATTGTGTTCTGGGTGTCAAACGAACAGTTAGAGCTTGAAATAAATAGATTTCGGCAACCACATAAAGAAGAAATCTTGGGGTCATACTCATTTCCTACCATCTGCGTAGACCTGGTCAGTTACTGAGAAGCCCACAAGATAAAACAGCCCATCGTTATGCCTTATACACTGCAACACATGGCCCAAACCGTAGACGTCGACCGCATTTGACATAGGTTAAAACATACAAGCCTATATCAATATGCAATGGACAGGAACGAATAGTGAAGGTGTGGAGCCGGGAGGCTTGACACAGAAACTTACGGATAATATAATAGAATAGATATATGTGTGTAGGTGTGTGCGTGTGTGTATATTTGGCGGCGCACCAACTTTCCCACGAACTTTCGAGCGGTAATGCAAAATACAATATATATCGGTGTATCTTTGTATATATACATTATTTATGTGTATTATTTCACGTTGCTCCTTCTACCTGAAGTTGCGACCGATAAATAGCAACTGGAAAAACCAATGGAAACATTGTTTCCTCGGTCCGATTTAACGAAAGTAGATCGATATATATATATATATATATATATATAGTAGAAATAGAAGCTTTCGACTTATTTTGGCTAAAGCCAATTAGCCTGATAGTGGGGTTTAAAACCCTCTAAATGGAAAAGGATGAGTATTATTTTCCCTTCGTGTGTTTTAAAATATAGTGAAAGTTTCTATTTCTACTGAATTTTAAATTTTGCTCCCTGTCTTCAAATCAAAACGCTTATTTTTTTATATATAGATATAGAAAATCCTGGAGGGACTAGCACCAAACTTTGGCATTGAGATCTGGACCAACCCCTGAACGGAACATCACTGTGTGGTGGCAAACGGACCCGTCTTTCACATCTAGAAAAAGGATCAGATATCGCAATAGCCTGGGTTTCAAAGGCCCTCAACTCTTTAACAAGCTGCCGAGGGATTTGAGAGATCTGCATGACGTAGAGGTGGATGTCTTGAAGAAACATCTCGACGCTCTACTAACCAGGATCCCAAATGAGCCCACAGTACGGTAGGAAGATAACCTAAGGGCAGCCTCAACGAACTCCCTCTTACACGAATGGCCAGCCAACACATCTGGAGATAGAACGTGTAGCAACAAGGGCAGTGCCCCAGCGTGGCCTCAGCCGGATGACTGGAATAGGTAAAAGAGTAAAAGAATGTATAATATATTAGCGTATGTGTGGGTGTGTATAGCATATCACTAACAGAAATGTAAAGATCACGAAAAAGATGGGAACGCCGTTACACAGTAATTCTATATGTGAGCACGAAACTGTATGTGTGTGCGTGGAGGTGAATGTATGTGCGTGTGTAAAGGTGTGTGTAGAGAGAGAGATATGTGTGGGTGTGTGTGTAGAGGTGTTTGTATGTGCATGTGTAGAGGTGTGTGTGTATGTGCGTGTGTAGAGATGTGTGTGTGCGTGTGTAGAGGTGTGTGTGTAGAGAGAGAGAGGTGTGTGTGTGTGTGTAGAGGTGTGTGTATGTGCGTGCATATAGGTGTGTGTGTGTCATAATGACCGCAGCAGCATTTATGATCCCCCCTTCTTGAACATTTCTAAAGACAAACCTATTTATCACACACACACTTTAAAGATATTCGATATGGTTCGTTGCTTTGGAACTTCCGGCCAAATGAATGTATGTGTGTCTGTCTGTGTCTCTCTCTCTCTCTCTCTCTCTCTCTCTCTCTCTCTCTCTCTCTCTCTCTCTCTCTCTCTCTCTCTCTCTCTCTCTGTGTCTGTGTCTGTGTGTGAGTGTGTAAAATAATTAAGTCAAATATGTAAAATTTGGCTTCGTTTATTATAAATTATAGATGTACTGCTATATATATTTTGGTGAAAACCATCATTGGCTGTGACCTCTTCAGGCAGTCCGAATTGGTGTGGGAAAGACAGGTACACATGTTGTTGAAGTGTGTTTTACTCCGTTAATACATCGATATGTCCAGCTCCTGGTGATGGCTGTCACCGAAATATATTTAGCAGTAATTTTTAATTTATAATAAACGAATACAAATTTTACATATTTGACTTCATTATTTTACATTACTCCTGAGTAAACAAACCAATCTGCGTACTTCGTCGAGTGCTCCAATAATAAGGTAAACGACGAACATATACTCAAAATTTATATATATACATAGACACACACACACACATATATATATATATATATATATATATATATATATATATATATATATATATATATATATATATATATATACATATATATACATAACGAAGGAAGTGTGGTAAGGAACCAGGTGGACCATAACGCACCAAAGTACTCAATACTGTGGGTAATAGGAACGAGTAGGACCTCGACGGCTGAGCTCAAGCCGTTTCGACGGCAAATTCTGTCCAGAATTAGCCGTCGAAACGGCTTGAGCTCAGCCGTCGGGGTCCTACTCGTTCCTATATATATATATATATATATATATATATATATAGAAAGGATGAAATAAAATGAAAGTGCTTTTTTTAAAAAAGGAATTTATTAGGTATTGACATATGTTTCTGTAACAGACTGAATACCTATGTATCGCTGCTTGCGTAATCATATAATGTTAGCAAGTATTCGATAGCAAATGTATAATCAGTTGTCACTTCTTCAGAGATTTTGGATAAATTGGATAAAATCAGAAAAATTGAAGTATTTATATTAGTAAAAGAGGAAGAAACAGAGGGGATAGAATATGACAGTTGGTAAATTAATTTACTGCTAAACAACTATATAATGGGTTTCTAATGAGAATACCATGAGTAAATCTAAATAAGAATTTTGGGAGTGCCAATTTTAATCTCTACTTGACCAACTGGACAGTGGACAGGGCTGGTCATTTGGTGCAGTAGTATTAATTATAAAGTGTCAATTGGGGAAGGGGGAGATTTCGATTGCTACTAAATAACATCAATCCTAGTGGCCAGCTGGTATATGCATTAGGGAATTGAATCAAGAAATAAGAAATCTCATTTTATCTATATTATTGATTATCTTACATTATTGATAACCTGAAATTTTATATATATATATATATATATATATATATATATATATATATATATATATATATATATATATATATATATATATATATATATACTGTAGTAAAGGTTTTGTAGAAATATCAAAGAGTAAGAGCCATAGGGCGAGTTTAGTATAAATAATTACAACAGTGACATAAACAGGTACTTAAGTGCCGTTGGGTTCTGGACCCCAACTCATTCAGCCTGTCATATTATTTTTATAATGACAGGTAGAATGAGTTGGGGTCCAGAACCCAACTTCACTTAAGTACTTGCTTATGTCACTGTTGTATATATATATATATATATATATATATAGAATAGAATATATATATATATAGAATAGAATGAAACGAAATTTCATTTCTCACTCTTAGTACGGCACTTACTTAAATGTAAGTATGTATGTATGTATAAGTACATACATATATGTATACAGACGTACAGTAGTATATATGTATATATATACATACATGGACACATATATACATGCACGTATCGGTTTACCACTTGTTTAACTTCATCTTTATTTTTATTTTTATTATGCTTTTATATTTATTTTCATTTGTACCGTTTCCTCTCACCCCCTTTTTTCTAAATGTCTCTCCCCCACTCCCCCACACACCCTTGGAAATCACTTCCCACACACTTTTCGCCCGAAGAAGGGCTTATGCCCGAAACGTCGTTCCCCACCACCACCCCACTCTCAAGAGCGTGAAACCAGTAAACCTTTGTTCGTACTGCCTCTCTCTTTTGTTCCCGTTCCATTTTTCACTATATATATATATATATATATATATATATATATATATATATATATATATATATATATATATATATATATATATATATTATATATAGGCTTAAAAATGGAATGAGAGTAAGAAGAAAACAAGAAAGGAGGGAAGGGGTTCCTCGTCCGTTGTCTCCTGGGTGTCTCGGATATATCAACGCTAAAAACAATATATCTACCGAGAGCCCCAGTAGACAACTGACGAGGAAACTTCCCCCCTCCTGTTCTTGCTTTCTTCTTACACTCATTCCATTTTTGAGCCTATATACATATATATATATATATATATAGTATATAAGAACAAAAGATGGTTAAAGGAGTTCCATGTATTTTATTATGCGCATTTCAAAAACAAATATCATCATGCAATAATATTTGTGTTTTCATCAGATAAAACAGGAGGACATGAAATGCGCATAATAAAATACATGAAACTCCTTTAACCATCTTTTGTTCTTATATACTATGTATAATCCAGTCCTACAAACTGTAGAGTGCTTCTTATCCGATATCTGCATTGCTTTATTGTACTATAATAAAACTCACCTCCTACATATATATATATATATATATATATGGGTGGGAGGGCGTGCGTGATGCATGCGTGCATGTGTATGTCGAGGGGGGAGGAGTGTGTGCGTGCGGTTTAAATAAGGTCAAAATGAGAGGGTGGTAAGAAATGTAGGGTGTGGTTACGGTGTTCACAGGATTCAGCGATGTCTGACATTCCGGAAGTTAATATCGTGTAAAAGATTAGGATTGCCTAACTTACTACCAACTACACAGCCACCATATTCTCCATATATATATATATATATATATATATATATATATATATATATATATATATATATATATATATATATATATATATATATATATATATATATATATATATATATATATATATATATATATATATATATATATATATATATAAAGAAAAAGAGATGAAATCGAAAATGCAACTGGAGTCTTATTTTAAAAAAAAACATATATATTTATTTGGTTCCTTTACCGGTTTCGCAGTACTTCTGCTTTTCAAAAGGTGAGTTGAGATGGAGGGTCTGTGGTTTTTCTCACATCTGGTTGGTCTCTGAATGTTACTTGTTTTATATGGAAAAAGTGGCTCGAAATGCCAGGTTTTTCGAGAAGTAATTTGATTGGTTTGTCAATAATTATAATAGATTTCGCGCCAGTTCGCGTTACAATAGTTCTTCAAATAAGAGGGGGGAGGTGTCACAGGTTGTTTTTTCATATATGAGTGTTTGAATTTCTTTTTACTTGAAAAAAGGAGGCTCACAAAGGCTTTTTTGGGGTTGGTTATAAATGAAATTATGGCTGTCACGTGAACAAGTTTTCATTAAATTTTTATGAAAAAACAACCTGTGACAACCCCCCCCCTCTTATTTGAAGAACTATTGTAACGCGAACTGGCGCGAAATCTATTATAATTATTGACAAGGTTATACATTTCTTATCTATACATGAGGGTCTTTGAAATGGGTATGTCTTGCTAATAAGTGTTTTTTCGGAGGTAAAAGCAAGACATACCCATTTCAAAGACCTTCATGTATAGATAAGAAATGTATAACCTGTAAAATAAGCCCCCATATTAACTGTAAAACTAGAAATGTAGTGTATAGCATAAGATGTACTGAAGGACAATGTAGAGACAAAAATATAGTGTACATAGGTGAGACAGCTCGTAGTGTAGGGGAACGGATAAATGAACACTGGCGAGACCTTTAAGATAATAAAGAATCATCTGTACTCTACCAACATGCTAAGATAGAACACAAGGGTAAATTAGAGAACATAGAAATAAAAATAGAATCTACACACAGAAAAGACGCAATGTTTAGACAAATTACAGAGGCAATAAACATAAAAGAATTACAACCAAAATTAAATAGAAAATATGAGTGGAACAGCAACATCACAAGTTACAATTAAGGACAAAATGAAAACACACACACACATAGAACAAACAACCAACGACTAACATGTATAAACACATAAACACACACAGACACCCGGATGTGGCGCATGCGCAGACTGAGCACACAACACACACACAGAAACAAAATGGCGTAGGACAGAACAAAGGAGAGGCACAGAAACAAAGAAAGAAATCCCCAGTCACTGAAGAGGTCACAGAGTGTGTGACGAAAGAACTATGACTATATATAAACAACTATCTGGTTGTGGAACCAACCAACCAACCAGAAATATATAAATTTGTAAATTTATAAATATATAATAAATTGAAGTGAAAGCAACTGGTGCGTGTGTTTCTTATTGGCAACATGACCCTCCCAAAGTATAACAATATCGGTTTCAACACACGATTTCAGATAAAGAATCTTGCTAAACAAATTCAGAAACGAAATATATATATATATATATATATATATATATATATATATATATATATATATAGGTATGTATGTACACGTACATACATATATGTATACAGACGTACAGTAGTATGTATATATATACATACATGCACACATATATACATGCACGTATGGGTTTACCGAACATTTATTATAATGCTCGGTTTGTTTACAAACAAACAAACCGAGCATTATAATAAATGTTCGGTAAACCGATACGTGCATATATATATATATATATATGCATGTATGTATATATATACATACTACTGTACGTCTGTATACATATATGTATGTACGTATACATACATACATACATACATACATATATATATATATATATATATATATATATATATATATATATATATATATTATATATATAATTGTTTCTACTTTTGGCACAAAGCCAGCAATTACCCAGTGCATTACTGGTACCTTATTTTATCGACCCCGTAAGGATGAAAGGCAAAGATAACCGCGGCGGGATTTGAACTCAGAATGGCAAGGGCCGTAACTCTATGCGTCAAAGCATGGCGTACGACCCTCTACTGATGCTGCCAATCCACCGATATAATATATATAATATATGGAGAATATGGTGGCTGTGTAGTTGCTAGTAAGTTAGGCAATCCTAATCTTTTACACGAT
>OZ024748.1:46205876-46225876 GCA_964016885.1 Eledone cirrhosa
CGTCAAATCCAATATTTGTTTCTAGTTTAGGCACAAGGTCAGCAATTTGTTTGAAAAGGATGGGGAAAGTTAATCAAATCGAACCAGTGCATTACTGGTACTTTATTTTCTCGACCGCGTAATGATGTAAGGCAAAGCTAAGCTCGGTGGGATTTGTACTCAGACCATAAATGCCAGATTCCGCCAATCCACCGCCCTCAATCCAATAATAATAAATTGTATGGAAGATATTACTTACTTTCACAGGTACCGTTGTTTTCCTTGTAACCTTTACCACAGAGACAGGTGTAACCTCCTAATATATTATGGCACGTCTGACCTGCGATACAAGTAAATTCACCAATTTTACACTCATCGATGTCTTGGTCACATTTTTCACCATTCCATCCAAAGTCACACTGACAGCCATATTTATGGTGACATGACCCCTTCTTGCAATCACAAGATTTCTGGCACTCATCGCCATAATGGTATGGGTCGCATTCTATATTAAAACAAGAAAAACACAGGAATGAAACAACAACAACAACAACAACAACAACAGTAACATTTCCAATAGATATTTTATTTATTTTTATCTACCAAGCAAGAAATTTACCATTTTCTTTTCTCCCGAACATATTCTTATTTGAATGTATGTTTAGTATATTTAGCAATATACCGCATGTTTAATTAAAAACATTTAGAAGAATCATACGCTATCAGTTTTAGAGTAGTGACTATGTCACTTACTTCTTTTCGGTTAAAAGAAGTAAGTGACATAGTCACTACTTAAAAACCGATAGCGTATGATTCTTCTAAATGTTTTTAATTAAACATACGGTATATTGCTAAATATACTATACATTCATGTATACATCGCTATTTCAGAGCACCAATCCTAATACCATATTCTTATTTACTTTTATAATGTAATCAATTTTTATGTCATGAAATGTTTCAGAGCTATCTGTGTATATCTCTAAGGTCTGTCTCAAGCCAGAAGGTACGTTAGGCTAGTGCTTGTCCTGGTTTCGTGGCCTGAAGCAACTGAGTCTACAAGACTCCTTCCTGAACAAGACGCCAATCCATCGCTGGGTTAAACAACCAACTAATCCTACTGGTACTCATTTTCAGCTGAGTATACGGAAGCAATGTGAAATGAAGTGTTTTGCTCAACAACACAGCACACATCCCAGTCTAAGAATCGCACCCACCACGACATTATGATCGTAAGTCACCCTTATCACTGGGACACACCCTTTCACTATCAGTGTATAGCGAGATAAAAGAATTAAATTAAAAAAAGAAACAGAACGAAGAATAAAGCACAGTTGTTTTGTAACTGGTTTACAAAAAACGAAACAATATAATTTATCAAAGTAAAAATTCTCTTCCCTGTCAATCCTATACAACACACAACAGCCACTGAAAAATAAGTTAATTTTCATTATCTTGTAGAAGTCATTTCTATATATAATAAAATGCTTATACTCCACTAATGTATGAAACACCTTTTATGACTGGGCTTACCTCCATCTCTCCCGCTCTCCCCATCTCTCACAATTGTGAGCAAATGGGGACCCACTCACTGGGCACCCCACGGTCCCGGCGGACCGAATAGAGAAAAGATTTCCCCGGGGGATGGTGAGAGAGATGCGTTTGAAGAACCATTACAGCTCGCCTGCGCCTATGGTGGTGAGTATGGAGGTCGCCCTAGGACCAAGGACACCAGAAGTCTCCACTGCTACTGGCTCGACTGCAAACCTGTCGGAGAGTGACCGATCTTTGCCTTTCATCCTTACGGGGTCGATACAATAAAGTACCAGTAATGCACTGAGATAATTGCTGGCCTTGTGCCAAAAGTAGAAACAATTATTTTATTTGTAGTTTATATTTTTCTCTTGCTGCACTGGTTGGCCATTCAACGTAGCAATGCATTCGTCATTTTGCCTGCGAGTCACCACTCAGACGGGGTGGGGGGTAGGGGGTATAGTCTGTCCCTCTCCATTTACTTTGTTGATTAATTCTCTTTTTCTTCTTTCCCTTTTAGTTTTTTAGTTTGTTTTATTTCAATGTTCTTAATATATTAATATATTTAAACAATGTATAAATTGGTTAAACATTCAGATAAAGAAAGAAATATTGGAAATGACTATAAATGCCATAAATGAGAGCAAGAGGAGTGGAAGTGCAAGGACTAACAGACAAAGTAAGAAATAAAGGGGGAAGGGGAGACAGACTCTACACCTAGGTCAGAGCGGTGTTTCGGTGGCACCCCGCGGACAATGGCCAGCAACACACGCTGCAACAGCCACCCCCACCTCGAGTAGCTCCTTCCTCAGATGGGCTGCTAGCGAACTGGTTTTACGGACGAGCTCAGCTGTCCGGGTTCCAAAGACACCTGATGTCTCGACAGCGATCAGTGCAAATAGGGAAGTGGTCGCATAAGCTCCGGTATTTGCTTGTCTTCCTGACCTCAGAATTGCGAGCCGTGGTACCGGGTTTTGTGGCCGAGGCGACTCAGTTTGAGGCGGAGAACGTGTCACAGAATGTCACATCCCATGTCAATATTATTATTTAGTAGACTAAAGAAATTAGTTTGATAGAGGAGTTTAAAACCCTCTAAATGGAAAAGGATTAGTATGTACGCCAATACTCATCCTTTTCCATCAGGATAATTTCTTTAATCAAAATACGGCGAAAGCTTCTATTTCTACTAAATTTCAAACTTCGCTCGCTGTCTTCAAAATAAAAGCTTGCTTCGATATTATTAATTTTTAATTCTAAATATTATTGTATATGCCGCAAAAATATTTCAGGAATTCCCAAAGAAACAGATACTTACTGGTGCAGACCAAGCCTGTTTGATCAAGTTTATATCCTTTGTTACATTTACACTCAAAGTTCCCATTGGATTTCGTGAGACACAGCTGTGAACAGTTGGCCGTCTCACATGGGTCAACATCTGGAAAAAAACAAAACAAAATGGAAACGAATGAAATGAAATAATGAATCAACCAACAGAGCTGCCGACCTCTAAAAACCCAAAAGGGTTCCATGAAAAAATAAAAATAGCCCCAAAACGGAGAGAAATGAAGCAAATTAGTGAGATTTTACATAATGAAAGCTTTGCCCATTTTTACATCCCTCACCCACCCCAAAGTAGATCTGGCCGTCGGACGACGAGAGTTGATGGGTTTGAACCAATGAGATATTTTCTAGTTGTATGCTTGAATCCATAACTACAGAAGGAGTAGAGATCGAGGAGACCCCATGGAATAACATATAACTATAAAACAGGCTAGACTTAGATATGCAGAGGTTTGGCTGTTGTGTCTAACATGTAGAGAAAACACAGTCTCTCTCTCATATTGACTCATTAGTGCCATAAACATTAAGGTTTCGGGGTAATATAATTTAGGGCTATAGTTTTGCTATTCTAATTTTGACCTGTTCTATGATAATTCCCATATTCGTCTGTCTGAAGACTGCAACCTTACGCTATGTTGGGGGCACCACTTACTTTTTGATTTAATTTTTTGTATGTGTGGCATTTGAAGGCGGGTTAGGGAGACAACAGTTGAACCGGGCAACAATTATTTGTCCTTGAACAGGGAGCAATACACACACATACACACACACACACACACACACACACACACACACACACACACACACACACACACACACACACACACACACACAAATGGATATGTACAGTTACATAAATCGAATAACTGATAAGGCCGCGTTTTTTGGTTTGTGAAAATTTCTTTTCAAGTATTTTAAATGGAAATCTGTAAAGAATACTTAATGAAATAGAATTATGTATGCATGTATGTATGTAGATATGTAGGTATGTATGTAGGTATGTATGTAGGTAGGTATGTATGTAGGTAGGTATGTAGGTGTATATATATATATATATATATATATATATATATATATATATATATATATATATATATATATGTAGTAGTAGGGGTTCAATTGGATTTCGATTAGTACCTGCTATATGGCAGCTACGACATCGATTCATACCCAATAACACACGCACACACGCACGCACACACCCACACCCACACACCCACACATACATATATATATAGATATATATATATATTATTTAATTATGTAATAAACAACATAAGACAATTACTCCATTTACCAAAGGTTTCAAGAAGACAGACGAGCTCAACAGAGACGTCTGAAATCGCTTATCAGAATGAAAATTTAATATGAAAGTAAAATATGAATCTAAAAACAAAGGCTATTACAATTGAAAGCGAGGTTGATATATAATAAAAATAAAGATAAATAAATAAACATATATATATATAAATATATATATATATATATATATATATATATATATATATATATATATATATATTTTACCCGCCCTATATATATATATATATATATATATATATATATATAGGGCGGGTAAAATTCCCGAGATCCATGGACGAGTTCTCTCCAGCGGTCTCTGTCCCTCATTATCGCTGCCATGTCCTGCGTCTCCAACAGACCAGTGTCTGTCCTTAGGGCATCAACATAATGTTAACCTTGGTCTTCCTCTTCCAGTGTGTCCATGTAGGGGCTCTCACAGGAGCACTGAGTGCACTGTCAGCTCTGGATGTCGGTGAGCATGTCCAGCTAACCTCAGTCTCCTCTGTGTCACTTTTGAGCTGACGTTTGGGAGGCTCCCATACGGCACTGAGTTTTTCATCCTCAGTGTGTACTGATTAATGTTCAGAGCCATCCTCAGCATTCTCGTGTAGCACCCATCCACAATCTGAGTGAGTTTCTTGGTCAGTATCCAAGTTTCAGACCCGTACAGCAGCACAGACTCCACTACAGCAATGAAGAGGCGGATTTTCAGGTCTTTACGAAGGTCCGACTTCCACACCGTTCTCAAGCTGTGGCACGCCGCCCAGGCTTTGCTCTTCCTCTCAACCACATCATCTTCCGTATTCCCAATCTTTGCTCCCAAATACAGGAAGTCCTCAACCAATTCTAGCGGCTTCCCGCCTACATTAGTAATCCCCTCTGGCATCGCAACATCCTCTACCAGATATTTTGTCTTAGTCTCATTCATTCTCAGCCCCTCACTCATCGACACAGTCTCGACCTCCTGCATCAAATCCTTTGCCTCCTTCACTGTATTTGTTACCAAAAATATGTCGTCGGCAAATTCAGCATCCGATATCTTTTTCGCCTTAACTCTCCTGCTCTGAGCCGGTGCTACAGTAAAGCCAGAGATCTGGTGTTTCTCCAGTGCAAGGCGCATACAATAGTCCACTACGATGATAAAAGGTTAGGGAGTCAATGTATCTCCCTGGAGCACTCCAGCCAGTATCTCAAAGAACTCTGTCATCCCATATAGTAATAATAATTGTTTCTACTTTTGGCACAAGGCCAGCAATTATCCAGTATATTACTGGTACTTTATTTTATCGACCCCGTAAGGATGAAAGGCAAAGTTAACCTGGGCGGGATTTGAACTCAGATTGTAAAGGGACATAACTATGCTGGAAAGCATGTCCGACCCTCTACCGATACTGCCAATTAATAATAATAATTGTGAAGACTAAAATCCGAAGAGGGCTCAACAAGGATAATATATATATAAAAATATATAAAACCATAGAGCAAATATTTATTAAAATAACAGATTAAAGTTTAAGCAAAGAATCGCTGCTTTCACACTTAACGGGATCTTCTGAAATATATATATATATTCACGCAACACGAAATATGAACAGAGCTTCTTCGACCCTTAGTCCTTGATTTTTATATTTTAATTTAAATCTAATATTTAACAAGCTGAATTACACCAAATTCGGTAATATTTTGTATATTTTATAAAAATTTAAAAACATTAAAAATTATTTTTCAAAAATAACAATTCGTTGGATTAAAGAAGAAAATAAGATTCTTTAAATATACTTCTGTGCTCTTTCTATTCTTACTATTTATCTATAAACTTTGACTTCTATAGAACTTTACCACACTTTTCAACTATATATATATATATATATATATATATATACACACAGACACACACACACATATATATGTACATATATATATATATATGTGTACACACAGACACACACACATGTGTATATATATATAGGCAGACACATGTATATATATATGTATATAGACAGACACACGTGTATGTATATATATATATAGTGAAAAATTGAACGGGAACAAAACAGAGAGGCAGTACGAACAAAGATTTATTAGTTTCAGGCTCTTGAGAGTGGGGGGGGGGGGCGTTTCGGGCATAAGCCCTTCTTCAGGCGAAAAGTGTGTGGGAAGAGAGTTCCAAGGGTGTGTGGGGGAGTGGGGCAGAGAAATTTAGAAAAAAGGGGGTGAGAGGAAAGGGTACAAATGAAAATAAATATAAAAACATAAAAAAAATAAAAATAAACATGAAAATAAATATGTGGTGGAAGGGTGTGGGCGTGTAGGGGTGGTGGTGGGTGGAGTGGGGAGAGGGAGGCGGGGTGTCCGAGCGGGGAGGGCTGAAGGTGTTGTGTTAGTGTTGTTAGTTGTGGGGTGGGCGGTGAAAAGGAGGAGTGTGTTAGTGGTGTTAGTGGGGGATATGTGTGTGTGTGTGTGGGGGCGGGAGTCGAAGGCTAAAGGAATAGGGTTGGGGAGTTCAGGCCGGGGGGAGTGTGGGTCTGTATATATATATATATATATATAGACACACATTTATATATATATACATATATATATACACACACACACACAGACACAGATATACACACATACATATATATATATATATATTTACACACAGACACATTTATATATATATATATATATATATATATATATATACATATATATATATATATATTTACACACAGACGCACACACACATATATATATATATATATATATATATATATATATATATATATATGAAGGCGTGTGGCTGAGTGGTTAGGGAATTGGGTTCGCAATCGTAAGGTTGTGAGTTCGATTCCTGTACCAGGCGATGCGTTATGTGCTTGAGCAAGACACTTTATTTCACGTTGCTCCTTCTACCTGGAGTTGCGACCGATAGATAGTATTAGCAATTGGAAAGACCAACGGAAACATTGTGCCCTCGGTCCGATTTGACGAAAGTCGATTGTTCCTATATATATATATATATACATACATATATATATACATATATATATACATATATTTATATTTATATATATATATATATACCCTCTGCTATTTGGCACGTTATATCAGCACTGTTTTTATCTTTGTCACTCCCTCTTTACTCACAAGAACACCCGCACTCGGGGAAACGTAGAAAATCTTTCTAATCCTTTGAATCGGACAGGTGTATAACAATTCAGGTCACGCATATATATATATATATATATACAGACATGGTCACGCATACATATATATACACACATACATACACACGCACATACGTGTTTAGGAATTTGTCCCCCACGACCCTACAACGAATAAGTGGGAGAAGAAGGAGAATATATTTATATATAGGACTATTTTTATCATATGTAACCCATGTGCAACCACGCAGTATTCAATTCTTCTCATGTTTATATATATATATATATATATATATATATATATATATATATATATATATATATATATAAT
Organism: Eledone cirrhosa; assembly: GCA_964016885.1. NCBI lineage: Eukaryota > Metazoa > Mollusca > Cephalopoda > Octopoda > Eledonidae > Eledone > Eledone cirrhosa. The sequence goes on from OZ024748.1 coordinate 46,213,512, forward strand.
GAAGGAATTGTGGTAAGGAAACAGATGGACCATAACGCACCAGAGTACTCAATATTTAGGGTAGTAGAGTGGGTAATAGGAAAAGGTATGACCCCGACGGCAGAGCTCGTGCCGTTTCGACGGCTATTTCTGGACTCAGTCGGGATCTGGTGTGGTAGGGTCGGAAAGTGCTCTACTTCGGAGATAGGAGCTAAAAAACGAAGGAATTGTGGTAAGGAACCAGATGAACCATAACGCACCAAGTACTCAATACTTAGGGTAGTAGAGTGGGTCATAGAAACAGGTATGACGCACAGGGCAGAGCTCAAGCCGTTTCTGGACATAAATATCAGTCCAGAAATAGCCGTCGAAAGTATATATATATATATACTATATATATATATACTATATATATACTATATATATATATATACTATATATATATATATATACTATATATATATATACTATATATATATATACTATATATATATATATATATATATATACTATATATATATATATATATTATATATATATACTATATATATATACAATATATATATATATTATATATATATATAGTATATATATACTATATATATATATATACTATATATATATATACTATATATATATATATATATACTATATATATATATATACTATATATATATACTATATATAGTATGTATATATATATATAGTATATATATACTATATATATATTTATATAGTATATATATATACATATAGTATATATAATACATATATATTTTATATATATATATATATATATATATATAGTATATATAATATATATATATAGTATATATATATATATATATATAGTATATATATATATATATATATAGTATATATACATATTTAGTATATATATATATATATAGTATATATATATATAGTATATATATATATATAGTATATATATAGTATATATAGTATATATATATATAGTATATATATATATAGTATATATATATAGTATATATATATATAGTATATATAGTATATATAGTATATATATATATAGTATATATAGTATATATATATATATAGTATATATATATATATATATATATATATATATATATATAGTATATATATATAGTATATATAATATATATATATAGTATATATGTTATATATATATATATATAGTATATATATATATAGTATATATAGTATATATATATATATACTATATATATATGGGCGGTGGATTGGCAGTATCGGTAGAGGGTCGGACGCCATGCTTTCCAACATAGTTACGTCCCTTTACGATCTGAGTTCAAATCCCGCCGAGGTTGACTTTGCCTTTCATCCTTACGGGGTCGATAAAATAAAGTACCAGTAATGCACTGGGTAATTGCTGGCCTTGTGCCTAAAGTAGAAACAATATATATATAGTATATATAGTATATATATATAGTATATATAGTATATATATATATAGTATATATATATAAATAGTATATATATATAGTATATATATATATATATATATAGTATATATAGTATATATATATATAGTATATATATATATATATAGTATATATATATATAGTATATATATATATATATATATATATATATATATATATATATTATATATATATACTATATATAATATATATATATATATATATAGTATATATAATATATATATATATTATATATATATATATAGTATATATATATATATGTTTTTATATATATATAGTATATATAGTATATATATATGTTATATATATATAGTATATATAGTATATATATATATATATATAGTATATATATATAGTATATATATGTATATATATATATAGTATATATATATATATATATATATATATATAGTATATATATATATATATATAAAATTTCAGGTTATCAATAATGTAGTGATAATATATCGTTACGTTAGAGATGAACAGCGTACGTGCAGGTTTGCTCAACGAGTATAAATTATATTCCGGAGAAAATGTAGAAAGGATGAATATAAAATGAAAGTGCTTTTTTTAAAAAAGAATTTATTAGGTATTGACATATGTTTCTGTAACAGACTGAATACCTATGTATCGCTGCTTGCGTAATCATATAATGTTAGCAAGTATTCGATAGCAAATGTATAATCAGTTGTCACTTCTTCAGAGAGTTTGGATAAATTGGATAAAATCAGAAAAATTGAAGTATTTATATTAGTAAACTCTTCTATTATTTACCTTTTAATACAAACTGCTATAGATAAAATGAGATTTCTTATTTCTTGATTCAATTCCCTAATGCATATACCAGCTGGCTACTAGCATTGATGTTATTTAGTAGCAATCGAAATCTCCCCCTTCCCCAATTGACACTTTATAATTAATACTACTGCACCAAATGACCAGCCCTGTCCACTGTCCAGTTGTCGAGTAGAGATTAAAATTGGCACTCCCAAAATTCTTATTTAGATTTACTCATGGTATTCTCATTAGAAACCCATTATATACTTGTTTAGCAGTAAATTAATTTACCAACTGTCATATTCTATCCCCTCTGTTTCTTCCTCTATTACTAATATAAATACTTCAATTTTTCTGATTTTATCCAATTTATCCAAAATCTCTGAAGAAGTGACAACTGATTATACATTTGCTATCGAATACTTGTGGATTGGCAGTATCGGTAGAGAGTCGGACGCCATGCTTTCCAGCATAGTTACGTCCCTTTACGGTCTGAGTTCAAATCCCGTCGAGGTTAACTTTGCCTTTCATCCTTACGGGGTCGATAAAATAAAGTACCAGTAATGTACTGGGTAATTGCTGGCCTTGTGCCTAAAGTAGAAACAATTATATGATTACGCAAGCAGCGATACATAGGTATTCAGTCTGTTACAGAAACATATGTCAATACCTAATAAATTCCTTTTTTCAAAAAAGCACTTTCATTTTATATTCATCCTTTCTATATATATATATATATATATATATATATAGTATATATATATATATATATATATATATATAGATATATAGTATATATATATAGTAATATATATATATAGTATATATATATAGTATATATATATATATAGTATATATATATATATAGTATATATATATATAGTATATATATATATATAGTATATATATGTATATAGTATATATATGTATATAGTATATATATATATATATATATATATATAGTATATATATATGTATATAGTATATATATATATATATATATATATATATATAGTATATATATATATATATAGATAGATATATATATAGTATATATATATATATATATATAGTATATATATATATATATTTATATATATATATATATATATATATATATATATATTATATATATATATATATTATATATATATATACTATATATATATAGTATATATATATATATTACGAACAAATGTGGTAAGGAACCAGGTGGACCATAACGCACCAAAGTACTCAATACGTAGGGTAGTAGAGTGGGTAATAGGAACGAGCAGGACCCCGACGGCTGAGCTCAAGCCGTTTCGACGGCTAATTCTTTATATATATATAGTATATATATATATATAGTATATATATATATATATATATATATATATATATATATATATATATACAGTATATATTATGTATATATAGTATATATATGTATATATATATATATATACAGTATATATATGTATATATATATATATATACAGTATATATATATATATATATATATATATATATATATATATATATATATATATATATATATATATATATATATACGGCGATATATATATATATATATATATATATATCGCCGTATTTTGACTAAAGAAATTAAAGAAATTATTTAGCCTGATAGTGGGGTTAAGAACTCTCGGAGAAATGGAAAAAGATGAGTATTGACGTACCAGTAATGCACTGGATGTTTGCTGGCCTTGTGCCAAACGTAGAAACAGTTATTAGTAATATTCATTAGTGAGTTTCCTTCCACCCAACCTGAACGGGTGTGTGTGTGTGTACGTATGTATATATATATATATAGGAACCAGTAAGACCCCGACAGCTGAGCTCAAGCCGTTTCGACGGCTAAAGCTGTCGGGGTCTTACTGGTTCCTATTACCCACTCTACTACCTCAAGTATTGAGTACTTTGGTGCGTTATGGTCCACCTGGTTCCTTACCACATTTCCTTCGTTATATATATATATATATATATATATATATATATATATATATATATACGTATATGTTGCAGTTTTAATATGATTCATAACTAATTCAGTCTTAATGACAATAGAGGGAAGTCCAAAATACGGATGCATTGGGTTGTTTAAATTTTATACAAAGTCTAAGGGAGATAATCGAATCGTCATAATTTTTATTCAGAAATTACAAGTCAAAATTTCTCTACTTCAATTGTAACGCGTGACACCTCTCACTTGCAATAACGACTCGTATTTTATGTTATTCTATTTTAATTCAATTTTTATTTAATCTAAATAATTTCACTGCTAGAAATATATACATATACACCGGGTCGGGACACAAAGGAACCAAACTCCCACTGTCATGGCCTCTGTCTCTCCATATTATGAGCAAATGGGGGCCGATGCGTCAGGACATGAGTGGGGGCCGATGAGTCAGTACACCGCCGGTTGAGCTCCGGCCGTTTCGACAGATAGATCTGAACTGTTCGGGTCTAGCTGTCGAAACGGCCGGAGCTCAGCCGTCGGTGTCCTGACTCGTTTCCTATTACCCACTCTACTACCCTAAGTATATATATATATATATAACAAAGAAGGTGTGGTAAGATACCAGGTGGAAGCACCAGAGTACTCGATACTTAGGGTAGTAGAGTGGGTAATAGGAAAAGAGTCAGGACACCGACAGCTGAGCTCCGGCCGTTTCGACAGCTAGACCCGAACAGTTCAGGTCTAGCTGTCGAAACGGCCGGAGCTCAACCCTCGGGGTTCTGACTCTTTTCCTATGTATATATATATATACATATATATATATATATATATATATATATATATATATATATATATATATATATATATATATATATATATGGTGGCTGCCAACTCGTTTTCGAGTACGGCCACTACTTTATATCCATGTAGGAGAACCCCTACCGATGCGCTGAACGAGTGTGACTTTTTAGTCCAGCCAGCGACTTGAAAACTCTGGTACAAACACTACACCTGTGACAATTACTGACACATAGTGCTGGGCCCATGGTACCATGTGGCGACACGTGCAGAGAGATCTCCAGATATAAAGCAATGCCTGTGCCGTGAAGCTTTTATAGTGAGCAAAGGCACTGCACAAAGCCAATCCCACTCTCTTAACCAAGATGATATTTACCAAAAAGAAGAACAAGTCAACATCATTGGATACCAATGTATATATACGTAATTGTGTGTGTGTGTGTGTGTGCGTGTGTGTTTATGTGTGTATGCATGCATAATATTCTGAATGAACGTTTAGTAGAAGTAAGTATATATAAATCAACAACTTACAGAGACAAGTGATATCATCTGAAGATAATCGATATCCCTTTTGACAGTAACATACAGGACGGTTTCTCTTAATTTGGCAGATCTGGGAACAGTTGGCAACGTTGCACAGTTCATTTTCTGAAAATGGTAAATAATAGTAATAATAATAATAATAATAATAATAATAATAAAAGTTTCTTATATAGGCACGAGGCCTGCAATTTGGGGGGAAGGGGGAAGTCGATTAAATCCACCCCAGTGCATTACTGGTACTATATTCTATCGACCCCGTAAGGATGAAAGTCAAAGTTAACCTCGGCGGGATTTGGACTCAGATCATAAAGGGCCGTAACTCTATTCTGCAAAGCATGGCATCCCACCCTCTACCGATGCTGCTGATCCACCGCTCTTGCGATGATAATAATAAATGTTTCTACTTTTGGCACAAGGCCAGCAATTACCCCAGTGTATTACTGGTACTTTATTTTATCGACCCCGTAAGGATGAAAGGCAAAGTGAACCTCGGCAGGATTTGAACTCAAATGTTTTCTACTTTAGGCACAAGGCGAGCAATTTGGGAGGAGGGGAAAATCAATTAAATCAACACAAGTACGTAACGGTGCTTTATTTAATCGACCTCCGTAAGAATAAAAGGTAAAGCTAACGTCGAAGGGGTTTGAACTCATGGTTTCTGATTTAAGTAAAAAGGGCAGCAATTTTAGAGGCAGGGGAAAATCGATTAAATTTATTTTCTTACTGGTATTTTATTTCATCATCCCCGTAAGGATGAAATGCAAAGCTAACTCTGTAGGATTTGAACCCAGAACGTAACGGGCCATAACTCTATGATGCAAAGTATGGTTACCTACGCTTTACCAATACTGCCAATCCACCGACTTACGATCATAATGTCGTGGGTTCGATACCTATGTGTAGCCAAACACTGATAGGTTATCATTGCTATTAGGTGGTCAAGTATGAAATTTGTAGAAAAAAAAGACTCAACAAATTTCTACAAATTTCATATTTGACCACCCTATAGTACTCTGCGGAATACTATGACATGAAACAACTACGTACCTGTCATTTTAGTACACGTTCTCCTGTCATCATTTAACCTATAACCATCGTAACATTCACAGTTGTACGTTCCTTCCACATCTCGGCATTTCTGCGAGCAAGAATGAACACCAGTGACACATTCATCGATATCTGAAATTTAAGAAATCAAAAAACATATATATATGTTTGTGTGTGTGTGTATAAACTTAGCGAAATCATCAAAGAGAGGACAAAACAACGAACGAAACCAAGGCAAAATGGAAAAATAAAATACAACAAAGCCTAGTATTTTAACTTATCAGCAGAGTTGACACTGCACTCAGTGTTCCTGTGGGAGAACCTACACAGACTCTCTGGTAGAGGGAGACCGAGATTGAGATATGTTGATGCCCTGGGAGGAGACGCAAGACATAGCGGTGATGTTGAAGGACAGAGACTGCTGGAGAAAACTCGCCCATGGGTCTCGGGAATTTTACCCGCTCTGGATACTAGTTACAGAGATAGAAACCAATATATATACTTGAGCGGGTCTAACTTGCTTCTTAAAAGAACTCATTATTCCTTACGGGGTCGATAAAATAAAGTACCAGTAATGCACTGGGTAATTGCTGGCCTTGTGCCTAAAGTAGAAACAATTAGTGACTGCTTTCCAGCATAGTTACGTCCCTTTACGATCTGAGTTCAAATCCTGCCGAGGTTGACTTTGCCTTTCATCCTTACGGGGTCGATAAAATAAAGTACCAGTAATACACTGCGTAATTGCTGGCCTTGTGCCTAACGTAGAAACAATTATTGACAGCAGGGTATGATTTGATGGAGATTAGACTGCTATTTATTTAATTTAAAAAAAAGGAATAATGACTATCAACAATATCCCAGACTTCATTCGATTACCAAGTAGGATGTAACTCGTCCAATCGAACAAGAAAACAATGTTTCCATGGGTCTTACCATTCCTGATACAATATACCAGTCACAACTCCTCACAGAAAGCACAACGTGAAATAAAGTGTTTTTACCCGGTCCGGGAATCGAACTTGTAACGTAACGATTGGGAATTCAATTCTGTAATCACTAAGGCACGCACCTTCACTATTCATAGTAAGTCAAATGTCTTCAGTCTCTTTCCCTCGTTTGTAAGAGAGCTGTTTATCAAGGGGGGTAAATCAAGATTCATAATAACTTGAAGTCATTAGTTATGTCCCTTTACATTCTCAATTCAATAATCCACATCACCTTTCATTTCACCAGAGACTATATGACCTTTTAATTCAAATAGAAACTCTACAGTGTAATTAATTGTTGAACCTCAAATCAGCCCTGAATCAGTAAAACTATGATCAAACGTTTCCAGCAGTAACAATCCTTTCATAGAGATAGAGTGAAATACTTACTGGTACACTTCCAGCCATCCCCTTCATATCCTGGTCGACATTGGCAACTGTAGCTACCTGGAGCATTAATACAGGTGTGGGAGCAGTTGTTGGTGTTGCTAACACATTCGTTGATATCTGAAATACAGACAACAATAGTTAATAAATATCGAGAGGACCTCCTCGAACATATTAAGGATATTGTGACAAACATTTAGGAAACTTCAATGATTTTGGTATAAGGCTATATGAACTGAGACGAGTGGTTTACATGTTCATAAATAATGCATATACATATTTCAATTATGCGCATATATTTATATATATGTATATATACACAGGGTGTCACAAAAATATGTATGCATACTTCAACAGCATAAAAATGCAATAAAATAAATTCTGTTTTACATGCATAATTGTATGTAGGGCAGTGGATTGGTAGTATCGGAAGAGGGACGGATGCCATGTTTTGTTGCAAAGAGTTACGGCCCTTTGCGGTCTGAGTTCAAATCCCGCCAAGGTTAGCTTTGCCTTTCATCCTTACGGGGTCGATAAAATAAAGTACCAGTAATACACTGAGATAATTGCTGGCTTTCTGCCAAAAGTAGAAACAATTATTTAAATTATGTAAACATTTTTGGATGTTTACATACAATTGAATTATGTCTGTAGATCATTTTATTTTTGGGAAAGACTGTGCATTCTAATAAATATTGCCTGTACAGGTAATCAAAGCAAGTATACATTTTTGGGACACCCTGTCATCATCATCATTTTAAGCCTGCTTTTCCCTGCTTGCAAGGGTGGGACAGGTTCTATTCAACACAGAATCTCTCTATTCATCACGGTCCTTCATCATCTCTTCCGTGAGATTCAGCAATCTGAGGTCAGCTTTCACCACCTCCACCCATGTTTTTCATGGTCTTCCTCTACTGTGTCTTCCTTCTACTGGGATTTCTTGGCACTTCTTTACCCAGCGGCCATCCTCCATGTGCATCACATGTCCATACCAACGCATTCTTATCTCCTGCACACTACAGCTTATCGCTCTTATACACAGTTTATACATGTATATATGTTTATATATATATATATATATATATATATATATATATATATATATATATATATATGTGTATATATGTATATATATAGAGAGAGAAAGTACTTTTTTTTTAATTATTAATCAGTGAGATGAATTTAAAAATTTAATTAAATGATTTTGCCGTAACTGTGTAATAAAAGAGTCTAATAACAGGACATATAAACGACAGGACAAAAATAAAATGGGCATCAGCCCGAATACGCATCTTTGTCTGTTCATGGAGCTGATACACCTTGTTATTAGAAATTGTAGAGCATCAAACCAAATGGTTTGCGGCATAGAATTACGGCCATATACTTTCTGACTTCAAATCCAGCTGAAGTTAGCTTTGCTTTTCATTCTTAAGGGGTTGATAAAATAAAGCAGCAATAATGCATTACAGTTGATTTAATCAACTTTCCCCGCCCCTTCAAATTGCTGGCTTTATGTCTAAAGGAGAAACAATTATTATTATTATTACACTATTCTATTTAGTCAAAGATATGGTGGAATTTTTTAATATAATTTTCTTCTCAATCACTTACCAATGCATTTTCCTTCATCATCCATGTAACCATTTTTACAGACACAATGGTAACTTCCTCGTGTGTTGATACACTTCATATTCTCAAAGTCATAGCATGTGTGGTTCCCAAGGCATTCATTAATGTCTTGGTTGCAGTGGGTTCCCGTCCAACCTTTCTTGCACACACAACCTCGTATGGAATCACACCTTTCTTCATTACCATTGCACGTACATTTGTTCTCGCAGTTATCACCCCAGTGGAAACTGTCACATTCTGTAAGAGTGATATAGTCATATAGTCAATATACATATAGTAATATGTGTATATAATAATAATATAATTATAATAGAGAATGTGTAGCTTGCTTGAAGCATTGTTGAATAGGAAACACAAATATAAATATTTTGAAAACCAAACAATGCGTTAGAAAGAACATTAAATTGCCAAGATAAATATAATATTAATGGGAGTAAGAATACTCATTTACTGGGTGTTTTTTAGCTAAATGCAATCAAGGTCATGCAGAGCAGTTATACATTTATAGTTTATATATATATTGAGATGTGTAGATATTGAAAATGTTTGGGTGAATTTGTCTTTTATATCACCTTTCTTTACCTGATGTACCCTTTCCATACACATGCACACATGTGTGTATCATGACTCGTGCACTGTTTATTTTACTGATGTTTGTGCATTGCCCTATGTACTGTACATGCACTTTTTGATGAGTTGTGCTGCACCTGGGCACTGTACACAATATTTCATTATTATTATTATTATTATTATTATTATTATTATTATTATTATATCATGACTCATACACTGTTCATTTTCCTGACATTTGTACATTATTCTATGTACTATATATGCACCTTTGATGAGTTGTAGTGCACCTGAGCACTGTACACAATAATTTCATTATTATCATTATTTATTTCCCTCTTCCAGTCACAATTAATAATATAATGATTTCAGAGAAATTAATATGGATTATTTTCAAGACATACCTTCACAAATAACCTTATCATTCTTTAATCTGTAACCAGGGTAACACATACAGGTAAAACCTCCAGGTTTGTTCTTGCAGATCTGTGAACATCGATGAATAGTGCTGCTACATTCATCAATATCTATAGAGTGAATAAATAAATAATAGATCAATATAAACAACAACAACTAGAATATATGAGGTTTGACTGAAAATCTCACAGGCTGATCATAAAGGAGTGATATATACACATATATATATATATATATATATATATATATATATATATATATATATATATATATATATATATATATATATATATATATATATCACTCCTTCATTGTCATCCTATGTATATAGATTATTATAGAGTACTAAAAAATATTGACAATCTCCTATAGACTGCTAACCTATAAACACCAGCTCCGATAGACCGCTAGCCTATAAACACCATTTCCTATAGATGGCAAATCTATAAACAACATCTCTTAAAGACCATTAGCCTATAAACACCATCTCCTATAGACCACTAGCCTATAAACACCATCTACCATAGATTATTACCCTATAAACACCATCTACCATAGATTATTACCCTATAAATACCATCTACCATAGTCTTAATATATAAATACCACTTACATAATAAAACCATTTGTAGTCCACTACATATATATATTAGTTATCTTTAACCCATCAACTTATAAAGACTAGGTAACATAGAGCATTAACATATAACAACCTCTATCATAGAGCACAGGTTTCGACCTGAAAGTTCCCCTTAGAAGAACAAGCATGGACAAGGTGTTTTTGTGGAAGACCAGTAGTCACCTATATATATCAGTCTTCCCTCACTATGACTCCAACGTTTTCCAAAGCAAAGCCAAAGACAGATACAGCTTCACATCTCAGGATCTTGATTCACATTTTTACCAGCTGTGTCAACTTGAACATCGTGTAGTAAAGTGTCTTGCTCAAGGAAACAATACAGCACCTGGTCTGAGGAATCAAACTCTCAATCTCGTGATTGTTAGCCCAAGGCTTTAACTAGAGTCATGAGCCTTCACTAAACCACCAGCTGATACCACTGTTATCATAAATCTTTTATATAAATATTGTATCAAAGATAAGAAAATGTTACTTACCAACACATGTGAAGTTGTTGTTACCCAGTTCATAACCAGCTGGACAAAAACATTTAATCTCTCCATCCTCAACTTTGCAGCCGTAGCAGTTGGTCAAGTTGTACTTGGTACAATAATCCACCACTGTTAAATATATATTCATGTTTTATATATATATAATGTTATACTTTGGCAACATGACCCTCCCAAAGAATAACAATATACTAAACCTAGGCCAAAATTTTAATCCTTTCATTGAGATGTCTATGTATTAGAGACAGTTGAATTTATAAATTAATAATTGTTTCTACTTTTGGCGCAAGGCCAGCAATTATCCCAGTGTATTACTGGTGCTTTATTTTATCGACCCCGTAAGGATGAAAGGCAAAGTTAACCATCTACTATGTCAGGGTATGTCATGCATCATCTTATTTTATCTGATGAGGACGTACTGTTGAACTTAACTCAGTACCTCTGAAATATGTATAATAAAATATAATTGATCACAAGAATATCTATTTTGTTAATATTTTGAATTAATATTATATATACTCCACACTGTAAATGTGGTTGGTGTTAGGAAGGGCATCCAGCCGTAGAAAACCCGCCATACAGTCCTATGCGAGCAAGACAACCACTCTTGCTTCAACTGGGAAAACCCCCGTCCAAACCCATGCAAGCGTGGAATATGGACGTTAAACG
>OZ024748.1:46228376-46297978 GCA_964016885.1 Eledone cirrhosa
TCATATTATTATTATTATTTTTTTTTTTCTTCACTCAGCTTCTAACGCTGGAGGTGTATTACATCATTAACTGTTCATTACCAGTGAACTGAGGTAATACCCTTTATTTTTTCAATACCCTCCAGAGTATATGAGCTGTTACAAACAATGCTGTTTTTTGTAAGTGATCCATCCATATTGTAATCCATATTTGTTGAATGTACTTCTCAAGATCTTTACTCACTGTTCCCAAGACTCCAACTATTATTGGTATTACCACCACCTTTTTCAGTGACCACAACTGATTAATCTCCCAATTTAACCTGTCATATCTATCAATTTTTTTCCTTCTTTATCGCATACTTTGTTATTAGCTGGAAAGGCTAACTCTATGACCCAACGCTGTTCTCTTTCACAACTAGTACAATATCTGGTCTCCCATGTTTTATCTCATGGTCAAACTGTATCACAAAGTCCCCTAGGATCTTTACATCATTATTATAATAATATTATATTATTTATTTATTTCACCAATCATGTAAAAACTTAAAATATAAAAAATATGCATAAAGGAGAAAATGATACACTTTTACTAAGAAGAGCATAAAAAGTTCTCAGTAAAGGAATGAAGTAGTTCCTTCTCTTTGATGAATTTATTTTCAAATGATTAATATTAATAAAATGTAATCTTATTCTTTTTATTCTAGATGAAAGGGACAACAAAGGCAATATGTTTCTGCACCACGTGGCATCATCAGAAAGACATTGTCTTTATTGCAACCAAACAAATACGAACAATTTGACGTACATAAAAAGAATTGAAAACATTCTATAGTTAATGGTAATTTGTATAATTAAAACAACCAGAATCTAAGATAACAAAATACCCCACACACACAGGTGCACATTATATATATATATATATAATGTGCGGTGGATTGGCAGTATCGGTGGTGGGTCGGACGCCATGCTTTCCAGCATAGTTACGTCCCTTTACGATCTGAGTTCAAATCTCGCCGAGGTTGACTTTGCCTTTCATCCTTACGGGGTCGATAAAATAAAGTACCAGTAATGCACTGGGTAATTGCTGGCCTTGTGCCTAAAGTAGAAACAATTATATATATATATATATATATATATATATATATATATATAAACAGGGTGTCCCCCCAAAATGTATACACATTTTTTATTACCTGTACAGTCAATATTTATTAGAATGCTGTTGAAGTGTGTATTCATTTCTTGGGAGAAACCCTGTATGTATATATATATGTATATATATATATATATATATATATATATATATATATATATATATATATATATATGCAATGTCCACACTGTAAAGTGCTTGTGTAGTTGTCACAAAAAATGTGCCCAGTCCACCAAATGAAGTGGTCATTTTGGTGCCATGATAAAAAGCACCCAGAACACATTGTAAGTGTGGTTGTTGTTAGGAATGTTATCCAGCTGTAAAATCTGAAAGCAAGTCAGAATGAGTTCTGTATGAGCAAGACACAGTCAGCTGATCTGATTTGACCCACAACAGGACAACTTATTTAAGGCATGCTAGTGTGGAAAAAAATGTTAAACGATAATTTTCTTCTTCTTCACCCACATATTCGAGAGAGGCTCGTGCGGGCAGAGTCCTCAAACATTCCTTTCAGTGGGTCCTGTCAGAAGTAACCATCTCAACTTGATCCGACTGGATTCCCAAGCATTACCAGCCAAGCTCATAGATGTTTCCCAATCATTTTACTCAGGGGTCTACCCCTGGATCTCTTACCAGTTGGTTTTGCCTGTAAAATCTGTCAAATGATTCTTTCCTCAGACATTCTAACCCCATGCCCATAGTATCGGAGCAGTCATCTCTCAATTCAGATAATGATGTTGATATATATTTATATAGAACCTACCATAGCAGTTGATATCCTTTGAAAGTTGATATCCTGCTTTACAGGCACATTGATAACTTCCCAGTGCGTTGATACATATTTGTTCACATTTTGATATATTCTTGTCACATTCATCAACATCTGAAAAAATAACAGAATATGTAAATGTAAAGAATATGTAAATATATGGAATATGTAAATATATGGAATATGTAAAGATATATAATATGTAAATATACATAATATGTAAATATATTGTAATATGTAAATATATATAAATATGTAAATATATAGAATATGTAAATATATATATGTAAATATATAGAATATGTAAATATATATATGTAAATATATATAATATGTAAATATACATATGTAAATATACATATGTAAATATACATATGTAAATATACATATGTAAATATATAGAAAATGTAAATATATATAATATGTAAATATATAGAATATGTAAATATAAATATATAGAAAATGTAAATATGTAGAATATGTAAATATATAGAATATGTAAATATATAGAATATGTCAATATATGGAATATGTCAATATACGGAATATGTCAATATATGGAATATGTCACTATATGGAATATGTCAATATATGGAATATGTCAATATACGGAATATGTCACTATATGGAATATGTCAATATATGGAATATGTCACTATATGGAATATGTAAATATATGGAATATGTCAATATATGGAATATGGAAATATATGGAAATTCTACACACCGACACATTTATCATTATATAAACTGTAACCATGTGAACAATTGCATCGATATGTCAAACCATTTAATGTTTGTAAGTGTGCTGGTATGTCAATACACTGGGCATCACCAAGACAGGGAGAAGAGGCACAACCATCGTAGTCAATACTACAGTCTTCACCTGAAAATATAAAAACGAAGATATTAGTGTTCAAGTTGTTGTTATTGTTGCAGTCATTCATTGTTAACAGTGAAGTGCTGTATACATTCCGATATTTGGAGCTACCTTGACTGGTTGGAGCAGCATTTTCCAACCATTTTACCCTTGTGGAACCCTTGAAAATAGTTTGTCTCAGGAAACCCCTGAATAAAAATTGTTTTATACCGTTATTAATATCTAAATGTTTAGCTTATTTATCCCTGTTTCTTGTGGAACCCTAGTGACTTATTGTCGAATCCAAGGAGTCTGGTATACCCTAGTTGAGAAATGCTGAGTTAGATGAATGTAAAAAATGATGTTTAAATGAGAAAGCTGGTTCAAATCCGTGCAACAGAATAGATACCACAATTGTCAACTGTACGGTTTAATACCACCCCCCACGACTGGGGTCGTGGTGTTAAACTTTGGAACAGATTACAACTTCAGCGAAAACTGGGAATAGCATAAGTCAGGGTAGTACTCAATATATAATTAGAAATTGAACACAAAATATAGCTACTACATTACCAAAGGTTTCTGGATCCCAGACCGATCCAGACGTATATTATTATCGTCTGGGATCCAGGAACCTTTTGTAATGGAGTAGCTATATTTTGTGTTGTTCAATTTCTTATTAAATAGCTCTGTTCTATACATAGAGCACTCTTTTTTCCTTTGATTTTCCTTCGGAATTACCTAACACACACATATATCTCTATCTAAGGCGGGTAAAATTCCCGAGATCCATGGACGAGTTCTCTCCAGCGGTCTCTGTCCCTCATTATCGCTGCCATGTCCTGCATCTCCAACAGACCAGTGTCTGTCCTTAGGGCATCAACATACGTTAACCTTGGTCTTCCTCTTCTAGTGTGTCCATGTAAGCGTGCCACAGCTTGAGATCGGTGTGGAAGTCGGACCTTTGTAAAGACCTGAAAATCCGCCTCTTCATTGCTGTAGTGGAGTCTGTGCTGCTGTATGGGTCTGAGACTTGGACACTGACCAAAAAACTCACTCAGATGGTGGATGGGTGCTACACGAGAATGCTGAGGATGGCTCTGAACATTAATCAGTATACACTGAGGATGAAAAACTCAGAGCTGTATGGGAGCATCCCAAAAGTCAGCTCAAAAGTGACACAGAGGAGACTGAGGTTAGCTGGACATGCTCACCGACATCCAGAGTTGACATTGTACACACACATATATATATATATATATATATATATACAGGGTGTCTCGAAAAAATACATACACACTTCAAAAGCATTCTAATAAATATTGCTTGTACAGGTAATCAAAGTGTGTATACATTCTTGAGGGACACCCTGTACATATGCGCGCGCGCACGTGTGTGTGTGTGTGTATGTGTGTATGTGTGTGTGTGTGTGTGCGTGCGCGCGTGTGTGTATGATGGAAGTATAAAGAACTAAGTAATATTATATGACAAGTAACACAATTCATTCTTTATTATTGTCTAACATAATTTTATCTCTCCATTAGTAACTTTGACCGTTTGACCATCTACTCTAATATAAAATGACCTTTATGACCTTACCTGTGTAGCCAGTATCACAGTTACATGCGACAATGTAGAAGAGGTCTTGTGAGTTGTTGTTGAAGTCACAACGACCATGTTTACAACCAGGACAAAGGACAATCTGAATCTCTTGGACTGGAGCCACGGCATCCTTGCTGTCTTTCACGATGATCCTAGAGTAGATATATTAATAATATATATGCATTTATATATAACAACGTTATCAGTCTCACCATTAAAACAAATATATGTCTTTGAAATGTGCATAAAAGGATAGTATAATAAACTGAGGATGTACATGTAATACCGTTTCTCTTCTTTTTTTATGATATTGTCACTCCGTCTGATACCATTTACAGCATACCTTAAGGTACCCAAGACGTGGAGTCCTTACATCTGATAACACTTCAATTGGTCATTTGCTTAAACAACTAATACTTTATAAGTGGAATATATATATACGCGTGTGTGTGCGTGCGTGCGCACGCGTATATATATATATATATATATATATATGTGTGTGTGTGTGTGTGTGTGTGTGAACGCGCGTGGAATCGCAATCGTGAGGTTGTGAGTTCGATTCCTGGACCGGGCGATGCGTTATGTCCTTGAGCAAGACACTTTATTTCACCTTGCTCCTACTTGGACTTGCGACCGATAGATAGTATTAGCAATTAAAAAGACCAACGGAAACATTGTTTCCTCGGTCCGATTTGACGAAAATGTCGATCGACTGTCGATATATATATATATATATATTAATAAAAGGAATTCCAACTTTGTCTGATTTATTCGTTTTATTTACAATCCTTTAAAATTTATAATGGTATTAGAATGAAATAGTATGGTAGAATGTTAAGTGTTAATTGAACAAGTACTTTCATGCTTTCGCAATCTTCAGGTTCATATTCTGTGATGACAGTCAAGTTTGCGATTTTCTGAAAATTGCAAAGTTGGAATTCCTTTTATTAATATAATCTTTTATACACAATCATACACACCCGTGTGTATATATATATATATATTTATATACAAGCAAGGAGATATTTAATTTGTTGGTTATTCAACAAATTTATTTATAACAGATTCGAAGCACTCTATAGGTTTTCTGGATTATAATATCAATGATATTAATAAATGGAAACTATATTTATAAAACCATATTTATTCTATGATATATATTTCAAGGATACCAACATTTTGGTACGCACTCGTCAGATAAAATACAAAACTGAACCTGAACCGATAAGGTCTGGTTTCTTGGGTATGTCACCATTTATAAAACAAATTTTGTATTTCATCTGATGAGAGCGTACCAAAATGTTGGTACCCTTGAAATATATATAATAAAATAAATATGGTTTTATAAATATAGTTTCCATTTATTAATATCATTTATATATATAAAAAAGAAAATTTCGCTCTACATGGCTGAATACAATAAATGTAATCTGAGTTTTTTCGAATATTAATAATAACATTCGATTCATTTGCAATTATGCAAACAAGCCTCAATTTTATAGCCATTATATATTTTCACTAGCTCTGACAGTTTGGCAGGTGAACAGTGAGCTGTACTGATGAAGGGTGATACCCAGAAACATTTATGTCTGCAGTTCTGTTCGCATGTCAACATAAGAGCAAGAATGAAGGGTTCATTCTACTGACATGGCTATAAAATTGAGGCTTGTTTGCATAATTGCAAACGAATCGAATGAGGGTTGGACGCCATGCTTTGTAGCATTGCGTTACGGGCCTTTATGATCTGAGTTCAAATCCCGCCGAGGTTAACTTTGCCTTTCATCCTTACGGGGTCGATAAAATAAAGTACCAGTAATGCACTGGGATAATTGCTGGCCTTGTGCCAAAAGTAGAAACAATTATATATATATATATATATAAATAAATAATAATTGTTTCTACTTTTGGCACAAGGCCAGTAATTACCCAGTGTATTACTGGTACTTTATTTTATCGGGTTTATATAAGGTTGAAAGGCAAAGTTAACTTCGGCGAGATTTGAACTCAGAATGGTAAGGGCCGTAACTCTATGCGTCAAAGCATGGCGTCCGACCCTCTACTGATACTGCCAATAATATCATCTAATCCATTGTCTCAGTGCTACACTTACTCGATACTGACAGATTCCGTACTGTTGGGTGTATACATCACATATCCCGTATTAGTCTGGTTGTCATGGTAAATCTTCACAAACGGACTCGGTCTAGCCAGGAATGCCTCAGTCGTGTCATCATCAGTCACAGTGTAATCTAGTCGTGACGAAATTCCAACACTTGCGTACATCACTCTCTCACTGGTCACATGAGGCGGAGAATTTTCTAGAAAATTGAAAAAAAGATTTAGTCAGTTATATAAAATATGTATCATCATCACCATCATCATTATCATCACCGTTTTACTCTCGTTCTTCCACGCTAGCATGGTTTAGACGGGTTGTCCTGTTGTGGGCAGTGTCCGGTCGGCTGACCTTGTCTTGCTCATACAGGAACTGATTCTGGCTTGATTTCTACAGCTGGATGCCCTTCCTAACACCAACCTCATTTACAGTGAGTGCTGGGTGTTTTTTTTTACCGTAGCGCCTACACGTCCACTTTACAATGTGGGCTGGGTGGTTTTTTGCCATGGCACCTCCACAACCACTTTACAGTGGGAGGGGTGGGGCATATCGTCTATATGCTTCAGCTTCGGCTTGTACCCGTGGGAAGTCGGGTCTTTTGCATTACTGCGTAATGCCAGAGGTCACAGTCGTGTATCATGTATAGTTTATAATATACTAATTACTATATATATATACATATATAGTAGAACGCTGGAGGATTATATCCGTAGTAGTAAAGCACTCAGTCCATGGGACGAGTTTGGTAGAAGTAGTAACACAACAATTAGTTCACCACACAGAGAACAAATGTATCACCTTGCGGATCTGACCCAGTTGAAGGTCCGCAAGGTGAAACATTTGTTCTTGGAATGGTGAACTAACTGTTGTGATACTACTTCTCTCTCTCTCTCTCTCTCTCTCTCTCTCTCTCTCTCTCTCTCTATATATATATATATATATATATATATATATATATATATATATATATATATATATATATATATATATATATATATATAAGCAAGATGTATGGTAGGTCGTATGTGAATCGCGATGATCACGTCTGACCTACCAAATATGCGACGGTAGCTAGTTAAGCTCTATGCGTATAAGCAGAGCAGAAATATTAATGAAAAAGAACAAAGGAACTATTATGACATTATAACAAGTGATTGTAAGTTCATTATTTACATCAACGTATCACTTAAGACTAGCAGTTTGAAATTGTGGTATACACGTTGATGTAAATAATGAACTTACAATCACATGTTATATGCTTTGAAAAGTCCCACCATATGGTCGGACGAAACGGCTGTCAGCAATAAACTTGTTATAATGTCATAATAGTTCTTTTGTTCTTTTTCATTAATATATATATATATATATATATATATATATATATATATATATATATATATATATATATATAGTGTAAGTGATTCAGTGAATAACTGGTGTTGTTACGAAAGCAAGCACTGTACGAGCAGAGTGCATACATTAGTAAAAGTAGAGGGTTTACCGCAAGCTCGGCGGTTTTGGTTAGATAACTACCCGAAACCGCCGAGCTCACGGTAGATCCTTTACTTTTGCACACACACACACACACACACACACACACACACACACACACACACACACACACACACACACATATATATAAATATATATATATAAATATATATATATATAGTTCAAGGAAACAACAAACAGGGGTACAAAAAATCTTAATAGTTTCACGCATTCCTGGAAAAGAGGAAAGAGAATTTGGTATATATATATATATATATATAAAAACAATGAGTTAAATGGTTTGTTGATTATTCTTCATAGGGCTTATAACATTAAGTTCACATGAAGATATGTCACTATCTTAAGACCAAATATTATATTTTATCTGACGAAAGCGTACTTAAATATTAGTACCCTTGAAATACGTATAATAAAATAAATATGGTTTTGTAAAGGTATTTTCCATTTATATATATATAAACACGCATACATATTTATATATGTATTTATGCATATTTGTCAAACTGAGGTAGATGTAGAAAACCTTGCCTAATGTGGTCAGCCCTGATATTAAACCCTATACAATATGTTTACCAGTAGACTTCTTTGTTATTGGTGCATTTCATTTCATACTATCTGCAGTCTGAACCCATCTTTATTACAACAGTAATACTTCACCTTCCGATTCGGAGCCATTAAAACTCAATCTCATATCAAGAAAATTTTTTTATATTTTTCAAGGGAAGTAATTCTCATGAACTTCTGTTAAAGTTATCTCTCTTGATAAAATAAACACTATATATATATATATGTTTGCGGTCGTATCGTTGGCTGTGGAGACTTCGGTGTCCTCGGCCCTAGGGCTACCTCCCTACTCACCACCATAGCCGCTGAGATGGCCAGTGGCAGGCGTGAGACTCGCGAGTTGGAATAGCTCTTCAGGCGCATCTTCCTTACCATCCTCTTGGGGAAACGCCTTCTCCATTCTGTCCGCCGGGCTGTGGGGAGGCCAGCACGTGGGACCCCATTTGCTCACCATATGGAGTGATGGGGAGGGCCAGAGAGATGGAAGCGATGACAGTGGGAGTTCGGCTGTTCTTTCGTGTTTTCTTAGGTAAAATTTGCATTGTGATAGACGGTGTGGTGACCCTCTAATGGCAACATAGCTTCATATTATTGCTATACAAACTAAAAGAAGTGGAAAAACCAAATATAGATAACGACCAGCATTGCTGCTGCTGCTGCTAACAGGATTACATACCTCTTCCTCGAAAGCATTATATATATATATATATATATATATATCTTTATATATATATATATTTATCATTACATATATATATATATATATATATATATATATATATGTATTTTTATATATATATATCATTATATATATATATATATATATATATTTATATATATATTTATATATATCATTATATATATATATATATATATATCATTATATATATATATATATATATATATATATATATATATATATATATATATATATATATATATATATATATATATATATATAATTAATAGTTCGGTTATCAGGCTGACTTTTACTTACCTCTAAACTCTGTGTTTGCCTCTGCCGCTTGTTTTACTATTTTGGTGTTTTCAGCTAGTTGTTTGATATTTGTAGTCAACAAATCATACAAACACTCGATGTTATCTCGACAAATTCGTTTCGCCTCCTCATCCTTATTTGCCAAAAGTGTATCCTTATTAATGAACCTCGGTTTAAAGTTATCATGTTTATAACTGGATGCATTTTTACCAGCGACATAGGTAAAACAAGGTTTCTCAGCTTTCCCTGCAACACAACACAAAGTAAAAGAAATATATAATAATTTATTCTACTTTTGGCACAAGCCCAGCAATTACTCCAATGTATTACTGGTACTTTATGTTATCGACCCCGTAAGGTTGAAAGGCAAAGTTAACTTCGGCGGGATTTGAACTCAGAATGGCAAGGGCCAATGTATAATAATTGTTTCTAGTTTTGGCACAAGGCCAGCAATTACTCCAGTGTATTACTGGTACTTTATTTTATCGACCCCGTAAGGTTGAAAGGCAAAGTTAACCTCGGCGGGATTTGAACTCAGAATGGCAAGGGCCAATGTATAATAATTGTTTCTACTTTTGGCACAAGGCCAGCAATTACTCCAATGTATTACTGGTACTTTATGTTATCGACCCCGTAAGGTTGAAAGGCAAAGTTAACCTCGGCGGGATTTGAACTCAGAATGGCAAAGGCCAATGTATAATAATTGATTCTACTTTTGGCACAAGGCAAGCAATTACTCCAATGTATTACTGGTACTTTATGTTATCGACCCCGTAAGGTTGAAAGGCAAAGTTAACCTCGGCGGGATTTGAACTCAGAATGGCAAAAGCCAATGTATAATAATTGATTCTACTTTTTGGCACAAGGCAAGCAATTACCCAGTGCATTACTGGTACTTAATTTTATCGACCCCGTAAGGTTGAAAGGCAAAGTTCACCTAATAATAATGAGGAGACAAATTGGGGACTTAGTAGGATCTAACCCGGGACTTAATGAATGTGAAACGAACTTCTTAACCATTCGGTCATGCCGCAATTAAAGTGAAGTACTCAATACATCATATGTCGGCGAATTTACAGAGTAGGTAGAACGTCTGATAGAATGTTTTGCAATATTCGTTCGAGCACTCTGATCCCGGCGAGGTCAACTCTTCTTTTCGTCTATTCAAGGTCGATAAAAAATATACCAGTCAAGTACTGGGGTCGATTCCTATATCTCTTTCTTACGTCCTTTCTCTCTCTCTATATACCTATCTCTTTCTCTCAATCTCTCTCCCCCGCTCTCTCACTTCCTTTCTCTATCTCTCTCCCTCTCTCTCTCCATCTCTCTCTCTCACTTCCTCTCTCTCTCCTTCTCCGGAAGAAATCTGCTGTATTTAAATCTAGAGAGAAAAGATGCTCCACCGAGTTTAAAATGCCCTGGAATCACTGCATGTCTATAACAACGTTCTCTACTATTACTACAACCACTGTTACTACTACTACTACTACTACTACTACTACTACTACTACTACTACTACCACTATTACTACTACTACTACTACTCCTATCACTGTTCCTACTACTACTACTACGACCACTGCAGCTGCTACTGCTATCACTGTTCCCCCTCCTTCTACTACTAACATTACTATCACCACTACTACTACTACTACTACTACTACTACTACTAACCCCAGTATTACTACTACCACCGCTACTAGTAATACTACTACTACCACTGGTACTATTCCTCCCACTACTACAACCAAATAGGGTAGCGACAGCAAACTGAAGGATTTCAACTCATATCACGAAAAGGACGTAAACATTTAAAAGTTTCGTTCTGTCTGCCATTTTATAGACGGCACCTCTTCTATCCTCTGATATTATCTAAACTATAATAAAGGAAGGTCTGCGGGACTGCGTACGGTTTATAATTGTTTATCCCATTAGTAAAATAAGTTGGATTACTTTGAATAAATAATGAATGAATATTACATAATTTATCTACTAAATTTCGTGGTTGTTGATTAAATATATTTTGTTTATTTAAAGATTCACTTCTTTAACATTTCTGAAATGTCAACACTTCCGTTTGGCGATCGCTTAAATAAACATACTAATTTTCTGTCACTAATTTTCTCCTAATGCAGTTTATATATAATATCGTCTTTTTTAATGTATCATGGATTACGTTACTGATTACATAAGACAGTGTAACGCAGTCTTCGTTCAATTTCTATGTATTATATATTGTCAATTACGATTTTATTTGATGTATCATATCTACATGTATATATACTTGCGTATAATATCAATATACACACTACACATGATAGCTGAAAACCACCCGAGGGTGGGCTTTCTGCTAGAAGTTATAAAAATATATGATGTGTATGTGTGTCTACTTACAAAGAAGACCGAAGTCATAGTAAAGTTCTCTCTCTGTGGCATTTGATGGTAACACAGTGCCGTTGGGGGCTCTGAAATCGTTGTCAGGGTTGCCATCGACAACTCCCAGTAAACCTTGGGTGAGCATCGTTGAATGCATTGTTGGTGGATAGGAGACACCAATGTCCAGGACGGCGTTTGCTTGGTTTATATTCAGGGTTAAACCTTAGATAAAATAAAAATAATAATAACAACAACAATAATAACAACAATAATGATTTATTTAGGCACAAGGCCACCAATTTTGGGGCGGGGGGATGGGGAGTCGATTAAATCGACCCCAGTGCGTGACTGGTACTTTATTTTATCGGCCCCGTAAGGATGAAAGGCAAAGTTAACCTCGGCGGGATTTGAACTCAGAATATAAAGGGTCATAACTATGCTGCAAAGCAGGGTGTCTGACGCTCTACCGATTCTGCCAGACCACCGCTCTGAAAATCGTAAATAATTGTTTCTACTTTAGGCACAAGGCCAGCAATTAACCAGTGTATTACTGGTACTTTATTTCATCGACGCCGTAAGGATGAAAGGCAAAGTTAACTTCGGTAAAATAATTGTTTCTACTTTAGGCACAAGGCCAGCAATTACCCAGTGCATTACTGGTACTTTATTTTATCGACCCCGTAAGGATGAAAGGCAAAGTCAACCTCGGCGGGATTTGAACTCAGATCGTAAAGGGACGTAACTATGCTGGAAAGCATGGCGTCCGACCCTCTACTGATACTGCCAATCCACTAAAATAATGATAATTTTTAATAGCTCCTGATTACGGCAAGGCCAACAATTTTGGGCAGAGGGGCAAATCGATCAAATTGATGCCAGTGTATTACTGGTACTTTATTTTATCGACCCCGTAGGGATGAAAGGCAAAGTTAACCTCGGCGGGATTTGAACTCAGAATGTAAAAGAGGAGGAGAATGAAGTTGACGCTGACAATGAAAATGAATATGATGATAAGGAGGCAGAGACGGAGGTTGAATACGAGGAGGAAGAACATGTATTGGAGGAGGAGGTGGAGGACGAGGGAGGAGATGATGATGACGATGGTGATGATGATGGTGACGATTGTGATGGTAAGCAACATGAGATACCTTCCTGGAATATTCCCTGGATTCCTCCGTTTTCCAATTTCTTCAGCTTCATAAATTTCATCGACTGGTTGAAGTTTTTGTCATTCACAAACTGAACGGTGAAATCAATACCATTGGCGATGATGATGATACCTAAAAGAGAGGATGTTGAACCGCTAATAACACACACAGTCCCATTTAATTACGAATATATATATATATATATATATATATATATATATATATATATATATATATATATATATATATATATATAACGAAGGAAATGTGGTAAGGAACCAGGTGGACCATAACGCACCAAAGTACTCAATACTTAGGGAAGTAGAGTGGGTAATAGGAACCAGTAAGACCCCGACGGCTGAGCTCAAGCCGTTTCGACGGCTAATTCTGGACGTCCAGAATTAGCCGTCGAAACGGCTTGAGCTCAGCCGTCGGGGTCTTACTGGTTCCTATTATATATATATATATATATATATATATATATATATATATATATATATATATATATATATATATATGTGTGTGTGTGTGTGTAGAGGTTATATTTAATTTGTTGGGATACAACAAGCAAAATATATTTTATAACTGATATAAAGCACTCAACAAATTATTGGAGTAAATATACGATATATTAACAAATAGAAACTATATCTATAAAACCAGGAGACTCCAACCGTGAAGGTTGCATTTTTCAGGGTATGTCAATATTTATTTATAAAACTAATCTATATTATATTTTATCTGATGAAAGCGCACCATAATCTGCCTTGGTGGCCCTTGAAATATGTATAATGAAATAAATATGGTTTTATAAATATAGTTTCCATTTGTTAATATATTGTATATATATATATATATATATATATATATATTTCGTTTCTGAATTTGTTTAGCAAGATTCTTTATCTGAAATCGTGTTATTGGCAACATGACCCTCCCAAAGTATAACAATATATATATATATATATATATTGTATATATATATATATATATTGAATATAATAGAATAATCGAGTTTCGGAAAAACAGCTCACGAATTAACGATAAACAATATCCGATATGTGTGGCAGAGGGCTCAATAATTTGGATAAATCATATATATATATATATATATATATATATATATATATATATATATATATATTCCGCATAATTAACCCACCAATCAAACCAGCATAAACTGACCAACATGAACGTTAGACATTTTATATTCCATGTATATTCGTTCTGTCATTACTACAACAGAGGTCCGACGATGTGTGTGTGTGTGTGTGTGTGTGTGTGTGTCTGTGTGTGTGTGTGTATATATATATATGTAGGAGGTGAGTTTTATTGTAGTACAATAAAGCAATGCAGATATCGGATAAGAAGCACTCTACAGTTTGTAGGACTGGAGTATAAATAATATAAGATCAAAAGATGGTTAAAAGAGTTCCATGTATTTTATTATGCGCATTTCAAAAACAAATATCATCATGCAATAACATTTGTGTTTTCATCAGATAAAATAAGAAGACATGATATGAAGGTTAAAACACACTTGTGAATAGTGCAGTTTTATGTTGATTTAAAACTGCACTATCCACAAGTGCTTTTTAACCTTCATATCATGTCTTCCTATTTTATCTGATGAAAACACAAATGTTATTGCATGATGATATTTGTTTTTGAAATGCGCATAATAAAATACATGGAACTCTTTTAACCATCTTTTGATCTTATATATTATATATATATATATATATGTATATATATATATATATATATATAAATCAGGAAAGGAAAGAAGAGTGACACGGTTTGCTATACAAAAAATGGTTTTTAATCTCATTGCTGACAATTGTTTCCCTGAACTGGTAGGTCTAGGGATCGCTACCCGCTTATTTTCACGTTCTTCGATCACCAATACAAAGTTATAACCAGTCAAGTCATCGGAGCTTGTGAGAATGAAAAGAATATACAGGCATGGCTACTATATATAATAGTAATGGCATTCAATCAGAACAATAACAACAATACTAACAATGCTAGCAATAAATTATTTGAAATAATCACAACATCAATCTAGGTGGGAAACTTAGCCAAGCGTTGATATCATCCACTACCCGGAGTACCATAACTGGACTACACTTAAGTGGACTACCTATAACAATAATTCGTTACCCCGTATATATATATATATATATTTATATATATATTTCTTCTGATGAAGGATTAGTGTCCGAAACGTTAAGACCATCTTCCTGTTATATCAAACGTTAACCTAATATATCCCTTCCGTATACTGTAGCGATTGTGTTGTTATTTCTGTTTAACCTTTTACACACACACACTCACACACATATCCAGAGAGGATTTGATAAGGGCTGTATATAAGTATATACAAACTCGTAGAGTAAATATTTATTATTAATACAGATTAAAAGTGTAAGCAATTTTTGTTTGGAGTGGCTATTTAACCGATAGGCGGGGAGGATTGGCGTTGACTTTAAAGACTTCATCCATCCTTTTAACAGTTCTTGCTTTTTGCGCTGTTGGGGCCCCACTTACTCACCTGACCTGACCGAGGTCTGTTAGGGAGTCGGTTTAGTCGCCGACTAATCAACCATGAAGCAAGTTGTCCTGGGATACATGGTACAAGTAGCAGGGAATATATCCCAGCATAATTACTCAGAAACTACGGAGTAAAAAGCATAAAATGGAAAAGAGTAAAAAACCCAAAATATTTATGTAAATACCTTCTTTATTTTGCATTAATTCTACTTGAAAATAGTTGTTGTAGACGAAATCTATAGCGACAAAAGCGGCAAATACAGTAGCATCAGTTAATTCCCCAGCAGCATTCTTTCCACGTTCAGTCCGTCCTTCTAGAGTGAACCGGCGAACCTTTGGCTTGTTTTGATGGTAGATGTCCAGTAGAGTAAATTCTCCCCAACCATTAAACGTATAAAACTTGCCGTCAATAGTTTGAATGTGGGGATCACCAAAAGCTCCACCTGCAAATAAGAAGGAATATATTACGTATATTCTCGAATATAAGTCGATCCTTCTATATTATCTCTGAGAAATAGGCGAAAGTCAAAACTCAGTTTATAAACCGAGGCAGCTAATCAACACATTGTGTAGATGGCGATATTTTGGTCACATATTCCTCGGCTTATATTCGAGTTTATGCAGAGTGAGTGGATTCTAGGTGTATTTAGATGAATGTATATATATATATATATATATATGTATGTATGTATGTATGTATCATCATCATCATCATCACCGTTTTACGTCCGTTCTTCCACGCTAGCATGGGTTAGACGGGTTGTCCTGTTGTGGGTAGTGTCTGGTCGGCTGACCATGCCTTGCTCATACAGGAACTGATTTGGCCTGATTTCTACAGCTGGATGCCCTTCCTAACACCAACCTCATTTACAGTGAGTGCTGGGTGCTTTTTCGTGGCGCCTACACGTCCACTTTATAGTGTGGGCTGGGTGCTTTTTTGCCGTGGCACCTCCACAACCACCTTGCGGTGGGGGGTGTGGGGACATATTGTCTATATGCTTCGGCTTGTACCCATGGGAGGTCGGGTACTCTGTATTACTGCCTGACGCCAGAGGTCACGGTCGTGTGTCATTGCCTTTGAGAGGTGTAATTGGGTAAGGTCGGCTTTTATCACCTCATCCCAGGTCATCTTGGGTCTCCCCACTCCGTGGTTTCCATCGACTTCTAGTGCTCTGCACCTTTTTATGCAGCTGTCATCCTTCATATGCATCACATGTCCATACAAGCGCAACCGCCTCTCCTGCACACAGCATTTGATTCCTCTGTGTGTATGTATGTATGCATGTATGTACGTATGTACGTATGTATGTATGTATGTATGTATGTATGTATGTATGTATGTATGTATGTATGTATGTATGTATGTATGGATTGATGGATGAATGGATGTTTTGTAAACAATATGAAAATGCATGAACAGACAATGAAACGGTCAAATTATGTTGCAAAACTCCTTGCACCTCCAGATATGATTATTTCTCAAATTTGTAGCAAAATATGTAAGAGAACCTCCGGGTTAAAATGCCATATTAATGTTCATCAACAGGGAATTCCACATCCTGGCCCAAGAAACCCAGTACACACGCTGGCAGACATTCAGTTTGTGCCAAATACCTTGAAAATCAGTTGCTGTATTGAAAAGTCACCTCCGTTCATATGGGAGTGGACAACCTTGCCGGAGAGATTGGGATGATGTTGAGACGCCTTTCATCTAACAAGATGAAGTAATCATCGCGCGTGCGTATGTGTATGTGTATGTATGGAGGCGACTAATTGGCAGTGTCATTAGAACGTCGGATAGAATGCTTTATGGTATTCATTCCAGCTCTCTGAGTTCAAATCCCGTCGAGGTTAGCTTTGCCTTTCATCCTTTCGAGGTCGAGTCTAGTACTTGGGTTGATTCTTCCTCTATATCTTTTTCTCATTTCCTCTCTCTCTCTCTCTCTCACTTTCTATCTTTCTCTGGAAGGAATCTGCTGTACTCACACCTGGAGAGGGAGGGGCTTCACCAGGCTTCAAATGCCCAAGAAACGCCGTATGTCCATACGGCGACCCTACAACTCAATCAGGAGTTACATGACCCTACATACATATATATATAAATAGAGTAGCGGGTAACAATGAAGAAACTTGACGAACCTTCCACTGGCATAACATAGTCACTGCAATCCGACACAGTACGTACTTCATTGAAAAGCGAGCAGTAGCCTGAAAACGAACAGCAGAAATCGAATGGTCTCTTGTCCTCTTCAATCCAATTGATTTTAGCCGTTGTTGGGTCATTAATAAAGAATGGGCTGTTGGCTGGTTTGAGTGCATTCGTGTCGTAGTCATAGCAACAGATCTGCATAGAAATATATTTAGTGTAGATTGTAGGGAGGTATGACCAACTATATATTTTGTCTCAAGCTTTTACTTCACTAGTCTCTCTCTCTCTCTCTCTCTCTCTCTCTCTCTCTCTCTCTCTCTCTCTCTCTCTCTCTCTCTCTCTATATATATATATATATATATATATATATATATATATATATATATATATAAAAGTGGATGAATACTTCAACAGGCACTATGTACTTGTAGAAATATGCAAGGTGTTTATAATATTTGTGGTTCGATGGTACTATATATATATATATATATATATATATATATATATATATATATATATATATATATATATAAAGAAAGTGTGATAAGAAACCAGGTGGACCACAACGCACCAGAGTACTCAATACTTAGGGTAGTAGAGTGGGTAATATGAAAAGAGTCAGGACCCCGACGGCTGAGCTCCGGCCGTCTCGACAGCTAGATCCGAACTTAGCCAGCAGTGTTTGGTTCGGATCTAGCTGTCGAAACGGCTGGAGTTCTGCCGTCGGGGTCCTGACTCTTTTCTTTATATATATATATATTTCTATATATATATATATATATATATATATATATATATATATATATATATATATATAAAGAGAGAGAGAGAGAGAGAGGGGGTAAAGATAGAGAAGGAAAAAGAGAGAGAGAGAGAGCGAGAATAATTCAAGCAAAACTACACTGACGTGCCTACACCCGTCCACACATATTAACATGCATACACACACAATCATCCTTACAAACATACATACATTAATACATACATACACATACATACATACGTACGCACGTACATACATACAAGCATAAATCTTTCCACACACACACAAAATATTTTCCGTGATTTGGGGAGCCGCACAATATATTTTTAATAAGAGGACATATTACTCACTCTAACGCCTTTCGAAACGCCATCAGAAGGAAACACGAGACGGAGACAAAAATTAGAATTTTGGTATTTTTCGAAACGTGAGTCTTTCCTGGCCTGGAGTAAATTACATGGACATGGCGTGCTCAATCTCGATAGGCTACTAGCTTGCACACGCTGCTGTACGGCATGGACGTAATACCACTTCATACATTGTTGGGCAAAGTTTTCCTTCTCTTTAATCACTCCTAAAGGAAACTGCCACCAACCATACGTTCCTGTACAATGATAAATAAGGAGACACAAAACAGGCTTTGTTTACAAACGGCGAGCGAATATAAAAATTAGGTAGTAACATATGCTTACGCCGTATTTGACTAAATAGAATTAGTTTGTTAGTTGGGATTAAAAAAAACCCCTCTGAATGGAAAAAAAGGATGAGTATAAACGTACATGGGACACGAACCCACATCTTTAGTTTGGCGGACCACTGTCTTAACATTACACCAACATGCCACTCTTGAAAAAATTAATAGGAAAATCTACATGTATCTCTTCTTCCGGGATTGAACCCCTGAGCAGCATCTCCACCACATCTAAGAATTCCCACTAGGCCACCATGACAGCTACTATAACAAGGCCAGCAAATTACCCAGTACATTACTGGTACTTTATTTTATCGACCCCGTAAGGATGAAAGGCAAAGTTGACCTCGGCGGGAATTGAACTCAGAATGGAAAGGGCCGTAACTCTATGGTGTCTGAAAGCATGGTGTCTGACCCTCTAACTATAATAATGATGATTATAATGATGGTGGTGGTGATGATGATGATGATATTAAGTCATCTGCAATATCACAACAAGGACATCAGACAGTTAAGTGTTTCCCTAAAATTATTATTATTGCCGTTTCTTCGCTCAGCTTCTAATGCAAGAGATGTATTACAGTGCTAGCTGTTCACTACCAGTGAACTGAGGTAATATAATCATTGGCAGTATCGGTAGACGGTCGGACGCCATACTTTGTAGCATAGAGTTATGCCCCTTTACAGTCTGAGTTCAAATTCCGCTGAGTAATGTACTGGGGTCAATTTGATTGAATTTCCCCTCCCCCAAAAAATGTTGGCCTTGAGCCTAAATCAGAAACCATTATTATAGTGGATTGGCAGTATCAGTAGAGGGTCGGACGCCATGCTTTCCAGCATAGTTACGTCCCTTTACGATCTGAGTTCAAATCCCGCCGAGGTTGACTTTGCCTTTCATCCTTACGGGGTCGATAAAATAAAGTACCTGTAATGCACTGGGTTATTGCTGGCCTTGTGCCTAAAGTAGAGACAATTATTATAATTATTTACTTGCCATGCTTTCAGCATAGAGATACGGCCCTTTACGGTATGAGTTCAAATCCCGCCGAATTAACTTTGCCTTTCATCCTTACGGGGTCGATAAAATAAAGTACCAGTAATGCACTGGGATAATTGCTGGCATTGTGCCAAAAGTAGAAACAATTATTATAATTACTTACTTGCATGCTTTGCAGAACAGAGTTACGCCCCTTTACGGTCTGAGTTCAAATCGCGCCGAGGTTAACTTTGCCTTTTATCCTTACGGGGGTTAATAAAATAAAGTACCAGTAATGAACTGAGATAATTGCTGGCCTTGTGCCAAAAGTAGAGACAATTATTATAATTATTTACCTGTATTTCCTTTCATCATATCAATGCTCAAAATATCTTTGTTTCTCCTGGAAGTCATAAAATAATTGGTGTCATGGCTGCCTCTTCTATAACCTACAATCACATCTCTGTAGAGCAAGTTAAATGTCTCCCATTTCATCATACCATACAGATAAACTATATACGATGTTCTACCGTCAGTCACCAATACTGCTTGGAACGTATTTTTCTACAAATATACAAAACATACAAATCATACGTCACTTTGGTTCATATATATATATATATATATATATATATATAATTGTTTCTACTTTTAGCACAAGGCCAGCAATTATTCCAGTGTATTACTGGTACTTTATTTTATCGACCCTGTAAGGATGAAAGGCAAAGTTAACCTCGGCGGGATTTGAACTCAGATCATAAAGGGAGGTACCTCTATGCTTCAAAGCATGGCGTCCGACCCTCTACCAATACTGCTAATCCAATAGCCATCGAAACGGCTTGAGCTCTGCCGTCGGGGTCAAATATTTTCATATATATATATATATATGAAGAAGAAGAAGGAAGGATTGACTTTCGTCAAATCGGACCAAGGAAACAATGTTTCCATCGGCCTTTCCAGTTGCTAATACTATATATCGGTCGCAACTCGCGGTAGAAGGAGCAACGTGAAATAAAGTGTCTTGCTCAAGGACATGACGTATCGCCCGGTGCGAGAATCGAACTCACAACTTCACGATTCCGAATTCTATTCTCTAACCCCCAGCCACACGCCTTCACTATACATACATACATACATACATACATACATACATACATACATACATACATACATACATACATACATGGTGGTGGCTGCCAACTCGTTTTCGAGTACGGCCACTACTTTATATCCATGTAGGAGAACCCCTACCGATGCGCTGAACGAGTGTGACTTTTTAGTCCAGCCAGCGACTTGAAAACTCTGGTACAAACACTACACTTGTGACAATTATTGACACAGAATGCTGGGCCCATGGTACCATGTGACGACAAGTGCAGAGAGATCTCCAGATATAAAGCAATGCCTGTGCCGTGAAGCTTTTATAATGAGCAAAGGCACTGCACAAAACCAGTCCCACTCTCTTAACCAAGATGATATTTACCAAAAAGAAGAACAAGTCAACATCATTGGATACCATCAGGGTTGCAGGTGTTATATCAGAGTTTTCCTTCTCCTAGAATTCTGCCTTGACAAAGGCTAAGGGGTCATCTCTCCCAGTGATTTTGGATAGCCATTGACTCTTAAGTGCTCCTTTGCCCTTTGACAGGTCACCAGTTGGTGCTACTGGTAACATGTATCCTAGTACAACCTGTTTCATGGTCGGTCGTTGGCGACTAAACTGGCAACCCCACCAAGGTTTCTTGGTGAGGAGGGTGACTTTGGACATCCTGCAGGACTAAAAACATACAATCATACATACACACATACATATATACATATAAATATATATATATATATATATATATATATATATATATATATATATATATATATATATATATATCAAGATAAGCAGAACAAGTAAAATTCAACCAATTTTTCAAAATAAATCAAAATTAATTTACAATTAAAATTAATCAAAATTAAAAAATATAATATAAATATTTACCTATTCAAATGGCCCTAACTGTACAGTTTCATGTTGCAAAACATTAGATATCACATGGATATTAATGGAAAAGCAAAGATCATCAGAGAAGCATTTTCCTTTCCTAGGGTTAAAAACCTCAGGAACGATAAAATATATGACCTCACTCCAACTAATACAGGTCTGAAAGGTCGTGAAAGTGACCCCATAAATACGTTGGTGTATAGTGAAGGCGGGAAATCGTAGACTTGTTGTCTATGATCGCTACCAAAAAAAATTTTTAGCAGCTAGATAGAACGACAGAATTTTTCTCTACATAATTGGAGAATAATGAATAAGGTTAATATATATCTGAGGGTACAATGTACCCCCCGAAATATATAGGGTGTCTATGATTTAAGGTGGTTCTATGGTAATAAATTGATATACCAGAACTTAATATCAAGATAAGCAGAACAAGTAAAATTCAACCAATTTTTCAAAATAAATCAAAATTAATTTACAATTAAAATTAATCAAAATTAAAAAATATAATATAAATATTTACCTATTCAAATGGCCCTAACTGTACAGTTTCACGTTGCAAAACATTAGATATCACATGGATATTAATGGAAAAGCAAAGATCATCAGAGAGGCATTTTCCTTTCCTAGGGTTAAAAACCTCAGGAACGATAAAATATATGACCTCACTCCAACTAATACAGGTCTGAAAGGTCGTGAAAGTGACCCATAAATACGTTGGTGTATAGTGAAGACGGGAAATCGTAGACTTGTTGTCTATGATCGCTACCAAAAAAAATTTTTAGCAGCTAGATAGAACGACAGAATTTTCCCTACATAATTGGAGAATAATGAATAAGGTTAATATATATCTGAGGGTACAATGTACCCCCGGAAATATATAGGGTGTCTATGATTTAAGGTGGTTCTATGGTAATAATTTGATATACCAGAACTTAATATCAAGATAAGCAGAACAAGTAAAATTCAACCAATTTTTCAAAATAAATCAAAATTAATTTACAATTAAAATTAATCAAAATTAAAAAATAAATATAAATATTTACCTATTCAAATGGCCCTAACTGTACAGTTTCACGTTGCAAAACATTAGATATCACATGGATATATATATATATATATATATATATATATATATATATAATTGGAAATTTAGTAAAATCGAATCTCTGGCGGTTTGCAAGCAAATTCGGCCTACTTATATGAAATGATGAGTTAGCATATATATATATATATATATATATATATATATATATATATATATATATATATATATATAGTTAGGGAAGCAGAAAATTGCTTAAGAAAGCCAGTTTCATGGACGGTTTCAACGTACGGTTATAGGTAACTCCACAAATTTGTAAGAATTCCGTTCAATCTTGGAGTATAAAATATAAAAGAGAAAACACAGGTAAGCATTAAGAGAAGGATTTTATCGAGGTATTTACGACCGTTTCAAAATAGTGACTCACTATTTTGAAAATTTGGACGTGAACAACTATTATAATTGAGTGGCTGCTATTTGCAGTATAGCAATATAAGGTTGCACTTACCAATGAAACGGTCGTAAATACCTGGATAAAATCCTTCTCTTAATGCTTACCTGTGTTTTCTCTTTTATACTATATATATATCTATATAAAGAATTAGTATATCTACCAACATATTTATACAGAAGTATACTTATGCTAGCAAGATATAGGTTTTGTCTTAGTAACTTTGTGGTTCAATACAAAAATGTAGAACAATTATATGAAAGACGTAAAATAAGAAAATTATAATAATTAACTTACTTACTTAAGTTTCACTCCAACTAATTAGTTTCTGAAAGGGCATATACATAGTGTTCAAAACCATGGAGAATTCCTTTCTTCATCAGGGAGTCAATTCTCTGCTAACATCCCTGGCGATAGGCGGACACAGGGATCTCAAACAAAAATAATTCAGTGAATGGAAAAGAAGCAAGCGCGGACTAAATTTCAAGACACTGAAAATTTCACTGCCTTCCCGGTCAGTGGCAAATTCAAAAGAATCAATCACGCGACATCGAGGTTAATCAGTGAGGAGTGGGGTATTAAAAAGACAGTAGCCAAAATATTACTATGAATCATAGCAGTAATTCAGGCAAATTTTGGCTCAACAAATAATTTGGAGATAATTATAAAGAATTAGTATATCTACCAACATATTTATACAGAAGTATACTTATGCTAGCAAGATATATGTTTTGTCTTAGTAACTTTGTGGTTCAAAACAAAAATGTAGAACAATTATATGAAAGACGAAAAATAAGAAAATTACAATAATTAACTTACTTACTTATTTACTCCAGTAAACTGTTGAGTGCTCTAAATCAGTTATAAACATTTATATTTGTCGGACTTCCAACAAATTAAATACCACTTCTATTTATATATATATATATATATATATATATATATATATATATATATATATATATATATATATATATATAAGCAAGTTTGTTTAGAAACAGAGAGCGAGTTTGAAAATAGAAATAGAAGCTTTCGCTGTATTTTTGGCAACAGAAATCTTAGCCTGATAGTGGGGCTTAGAACCCACTAAGACATGGAATATATATATAACAAAATGTAATACAGAAATGGCTTCTACAGACTAGAACCGTTTCATTGGAAGGAAATCATCTGGAAAGCCCTTCGAATAAAACATTTCTAGTTCTGTAGAAGCCATTTCCATATTAAATGTTGTTGTATACACTCTACCAATGTAATGAGTACCTCACTTATTGTGGGTACCCCCGATTGAACCTGGGACTCGCATATATATATATATATATATATATATATATATATATATATATATATATATATATATATAACTTTTATAGAGGACAATATTACAGGAAATTTTGGTGGAATTGAGGTACAATTGTTTTGTTAGCCATTTCGCTTCACTGAGGCGAGGTTCTAGTTCGTCAGCCTACATTGTAATCCGTTGTAATGGTTGAGGTCTGTTTCTTCAAATATGGAAGAGTTCCAAATGAGATGATGTAACACATATTCCTACATAGGGAGGGTGTAGTAGGATAATATATACATTAGAAAGTAAAAGCAAGGGGGGTAATTCTATAAGTTGTTAGAGAAATAAATATAGTTTGACTTTGATGAGTTAATAGATGATAAATATTGGAGAAACATGGTATCAAAATTGTGGAAAAGAAAGAGATAATGTTTGTAGAGTGCAATGTGATTAGATGGTATCAGTAGTCAGTGGATGATATCCATGGTATCCAGAGAATTTATCCTGGTGTGGATGGTATTTTTCAGTTCTTGAGTCTACTTTTGTAAATGTGGCGGCAGCGATTTACGAAATCTTCCCTCGTGTTCAGACAGTATGTTGTGTATCTTTTACTTTTTGGTGTACCACCATCTTTCCTTTCTACTAATCCACCAAACTATTGTTCGTCGCTCTAACTGCTTCAGCTAATTTACCAACGTTTTATAAGAACCTTATTTATAATACCCCCACGTCACAGTTTCCGAGACTGTGGCGATTCTCCCTATGTTAACTTCCATAATGAAAAATATGTTTATTTTCAATATAGACATAATTAAAAAAGAAGGGGAAATAAAGGGAAAGAAAGAATAAGGAAATATAGGAAAACAAATTATAGGAAAAAAAAGAGGAGAGAAAGAAAGCAGAAAAAGATCGGGTGAAGGGAGGAGATGGCAAGAGCTCTGATGTCGCAGATGAGAGAAGAGGGGTGAAGGAGGGAGGGTGATTGGGCTTTGGGCCTAGGGCAACATCTCTCTTTTCGCTCTGAATTGGGTGAACAAACAAGCAACAAACGAAGGAATATATGAATATATAAATACGAAACTTACCTCTGACGAGTTGAGGGTATCGCTAGGGTGGAGATCTCTCCATGTGGCAACCAATGCCCACGTAGCGTGGAAATTCGAAATATTTAAGCAAAGTGAGATGTCGTTTAGAAAGACTCCTTCTTCTTTGGTGCGTTGACGCATCGGGGGCCACATTTCGTAGACGTCATAAAACACGGCACTAGACGAGCGTTTCCTGGTCACTCCGTCTGCCCAAAATGGTGCAATGATTACTTCGTCATCCTCACCGACTTCTTTCTTAGGTAGCTTGTTGATTTTATATCCATCTTGTTTTATTATCAGGAAACCATCGGTGTGAATCTAAACAAAAGGAAAGCAGAATTGATTTTCATTTAACGTATCTGTATGTATGTGCTAGACAGAAAGCCTGTATTTTAACCATTTAGCATTTAAACCGGCCGTATCTGGCCAGAATCATCTCACCCCTTTCTGTTCAAACCGGTTGTAACCGGCCGCTCATACTGATGTTAAGGTTTTGTTCTCAAAATAAATAACATCAACATCATGTAGCTTAAATATTATGAGAGATATTATGTAAAATTAACACGAAAATACAATAGTATATATAGAGTAGTGTAGATGTTATGTGAGATATTATGTAAGATAAAGCCTTTACCATGAAAATACAATAGTATATAGAGACTAATGTAAATGTTATGTGAGATAACTATGTAAGCTAAAGCCTTTACCATGAAAATACAATAGTATATATAGAGTAATGTAAATGTTATGTGAGATAACTATGTAAGGTAAAGCCTTTACCATGAAAATACAATAGTATATAGAGAGTAATGTAAATGCTATGTGAGATAACTATGTAAGATAAAGCCTTTACCAGGAAAATACAATAGTATATAGAGAGTAATGTAAATGTTATGTGAGATAACTATGTAAGATAAAGCCTTTACCATGAAAATACAATAGTATATAGAGAGTAATGTAAATGTTATGTGAGATAACTATGTAAGATAAAGCCTTTACCATGAAAATACAATAGTATATATAGAGTAATGTAAATGTTATGTGGGATAACTATGTAAGGTAAAGCCTTTACCATGAAAATACAATAGTATATATAGAGTAATGTAAATGTTATGTGGGATAACTATGTAAGGTAAAGCCTTTACCATGAAAATACAATAGTATATATAGAGTAATGTAAATGTTATATGAGATAACTATGTAAGATAAAGCCTTTACCATGAAAATACAATAGTATATAGAGAGTAATGTAAATGTTATGTGGGATAACTATGTAAGGTAAAGCCTTTACCATGAAAATACAATAGTATATATAGAGTAATGTAAATGTTATATGAGATAACTATGTAAGATAAAGCCTTTACCATGAAAATACAATAGTATATATAGAGTAATGTAAATGCTAAGGGGTTAACATAGGAGTGAGATATCTTGCATAAGTGTACATCTTTTGGGGACAAGTTTTGGGGCAAGTTTATTCTTAACTCTTCGGAGTTCCAAAGGACCTTGATTTATATGGTTTGAACCGGGTCTGTCGCCTAGATGGGAGTAGGGGTCACTGGTTGACATTACCTAACTTCTTTACACTGACGTAGCCTCGGGTTTAGAAAACAGAATTTATAAAACGTGTCCTGAAATAAGGTCTCTCAACTCTTGACATTACTAACATGTTTTCACACAGGAACAAAGAATAAAAATCGAAGGTAAAAAGAGCCAAAACAATAAACGCGAAGCATTTTCTTCGAGGCTCTACAGATTTTGTCAGTTCACCGCTTTCATTCTTTATGAATAGTGAAGCGCCCCCTTTCTTGTGCCGCCAAAAAATAATTGTTTCTACCTTTGGCACAAGGCCAGCAATTACTCAAGTACATTACTGGTAATTTATTTTATCGACTCCGTAAGGATGAAAGGGAAAGTTAACCTCGACGGGATTTGACCTCAGACCATAAAGGGACGTAACTATGCTGGAAAGCATGGCGTCCGACCCTCTACCGATACTGCCAATTCACCTGATAAAGAACAGATGGAAGAAGAGTAGGGAAGGAGAAAGTAGAGGCTTATCACTTACCCAAATCCGTTTCCAAACAGTATCCTTTGATACCATAGCTGGGAACCCTACTTCACATATGATCGGGTCACTGATGACGTCATCACCTTTAATGAGCCTCTTAGACAGTCCGGCGTTGGTGGACGACCCATATGGTAAAAGTCCTGGTTGAAGAAGAGAGAAACAAAAAAATATAATACAAAAACATTGCTTTACTGACCGAATAAGTAATATATATATATATATATATATATATATATATATATATATATATATATGTGTGTGTGTGTGTGTGTCCGTGTCTAAGTGTTGAAAAATAATGCCAAATTCTGCTAACTATATCATATTTGAATTTACACATGTTTCATCCTTAATATAAGTGTTCCACAGAATTAAATAAGATATAACTACCTGGAATACAACATTCCGTCCAATAATACATCATACCAGAGCATTGTTCACATTTTAAAGAAAGACTGCATCATACTAGGAACTAGTACTTATCACGAGAATCACAAATATAATTATTCACATAGGCTCCCAAAGAAAAGTTATTCACAGGGACCCCCAAACGAATAAGCACACATTATATGAATATTCTAATCATAGTTATAAGCAATATATCTTTTTTACACAATAAATTCAGTATGTGTGTGTGTGAATATAATCACACACACAAACAAATGTGTATATATATAAATATGCATGTGTGAAGTAAAAACATCTACACAATAATTCAAATAACACCACAGACTACAAAAAAATGGCGATGGAGAATAAAAAGCAAATGCCCAAGATACAGTTCGGAAACGGAGTGTGTAAGCAAAGGTCAGGAATAAATAGAGTACATTTCAAAGAACACACCTATATGAGCGAATATATAATTCTACACTTACGGATTCTAGGAAAGGGAGTCGTTGTCTTCAGTACTTCTGTTGTAATAGTGGTGGGCACGGTTGTGGTTGTTATTGGTATAGTGGTTGTTATTGGTAATGTAGTGGTGGTTGTTGGTAGTGTAGAGGTGGTTGTTGGTAGTGTAGTGTTGGTAGTTGGTAGTGTAGTGGTTGTTCTTGGTAGTGTAGTGGTTGTTGTTGGTAGTGTAGTGTTGGTAGTTGGTACTGTAGTGGTTGCTGTCGGTAGTGTAGTGGTTGCTGTTGGTAGTGTAGTGGTGGTTGTTGGTAGTGTAGTGGTTGCTGTTGGTTGTGTAGTGGTTGTTGTTGGTAGTGTAGTGGCTGCTGTTGGTAGTGTAGTGGTTGTTGTTGGTAGTGTAGTGGTTGTTGTTGGTAGTGTAGTGGTGGTTGTTGGTAGTGTAGTGGTTGCTGTTGGTAGTGTAGTGGTTGTTGTTGGTAGTGTAGTGGTTGTTGTTGGTAGTGTAGTGGTTGTTGTTGATAGTGTAGTGGCTGCTGTTGGTAGTGTAGTGGTTGTTGTTGGTAGTGTAGTGGTTGTTGTTGGTAGTGTAGTGGTGGTTGTTGGTAGTGTAGTGGTTGCTGTTGGTAGTGTAGTGGTTGTTGTTGGTAGTGTAGTGGTTGTTGTTGATAGTGTAGTGGGTGCTGTTGGTAGTGTAGTGGTTGTTATTGGTAGTGTAGTGGTTGTTGTTGGTAGTGTAGTGGTTGTTGTTGGTATTGTAGTGGTTGTTGTTGGTAGTGTAGTGGTTATTGTTGTTGGTAGTGTAGTGGTTGTTGTTGGTAGTGTAGTTGTTGTTGTTGGTAGTGTAGTTGTTGTTATTGGTAGTGTAGTTGTTGTTGTTGGTAGTGTAGTGGTGGTTGTTGGTAGTGTAGTGGTTGTTGTTGGTAGTGTAGTGGTTGTTGTTGGTAGTGTAGTGGTTGTTGTTGGTAGTGTAGTGGTTGTTGTTGGTAGTGTAGTGGTTGTTGTTGGTAGTGTAGTGGTTGTTGTTGGTAGTGTAGTAGTTGTTGTTGGTAGTGTAGTGGTTGTTGTTGGTAGTGTAGTAGTTGTTGTTGGTAGTGTAGTGGTTGTTGTTGGTAGTGTAGTGGTGGTTGTTGGTAGTGTAGTGGTGGTTGTTGTTGGTAGTGTAGTGGTTGTTGTTGGTAGTGTAGTGGTTGTTGTTGGTAGTGTAGTGGTTGTTGTTGGTAGTGTAGTGGTTGTTGTTGTTGGTAGTGTAGTGGTTGTTGTTGGTAGTGTAGTGGTGGTTGTTGTTGTTAGTGTAGTGGTTGTTGTTGGTAGTGTAGTGGTTGTTGTTGGTAGTGTAGTGGTTGTTGTTGGTAGTGTAGTGGTTGTTGTTGGTAGTGTAGTGGTGGTTGTTGGTAGTGTAGTGGTTGTTGTTGGTAGTGTAGTGGTTGTTGTTGGTAGTGTAGTGGTTGTTGTTGGTAGTGTAGTGGTGGTTGTTGTT
Organism: Eledone cirrhosa; assembly: GCA_964016885.1. NCBI lineage: Eukaryota > Metazoa > Mollusca > Cephalopoda > Octopoda > Eledonidae > Eledone > Eledone cirrhosa. The sequence continues at coordinate 46,258,840 of OZ024748.1, forward strand.
GGTAGTGTAGTGGTTGTTGTTGGTAGTATAGTGGTGGTTGTTGTTGGTAGTGTAGTGGTTGTTGTTGGTAGTGTAGTGGTTGTTGTTGGTAGTGTAGTGGTTGTTGTTGGTAGTGTAGTGGTTGTAGTTGGTAGTGTAGTGGTGGTTGTTGGTAGTGTAGTGGTTGTTGTTGGTAGTGTAGTGGTTGTTGTTGGTAGTGTAGTGGTTGTTGTTGGTAGTGTAGTGGTGGTTGTTGTTGGTAGTGTAGTGGTTGTTGTTGGTAGTGTAGTGGTTGTTGTTGGTAGTGTAGTGGTTGTAGTTGGTAGTGTAGTGGTGGTTGTTGGTAGTGTAGTGGTTGTTGTTGGTAGTGTAGTGGTTGTTGTTGGTAGTGTAGTGGTTGTTGTTGGTAGTGTAGTGGTTGTAGTTGGTAGTGTAGTGGTGGTTGTTGGTAGTGTAGTGGTTGTTGTTGGTAGTGTAGTGGTTGTTGTTGGTAGTGTAGTGGTTGTTGCTGTTGGTAGTGTAGTGGTTGTTGTTGGTAGTGTAGAGGTGGTTGTTGGTAGTGTAGTGTTGGTAGTTGGTAGTGTAGTGGTTGTTCTTGGTAGTGTAGTGGTTGTTGTTGGTAGTGTAGAGGTAGTTGTTAGTACTGTAGTGGTTGCTGTCGGTAGTGTAGTGGTGGTTGTTGGTAGTGTAGTGGTTGTTGTTGGTAGTGTAGAGGTAGTTGTTGGTAGTGTAGTGGTGGTTGTTGGTAGTGTAGTGGTTGTTGTTGGTAGTGTAGTGGTGGTTGTTGTTGGTAGTGTAGTGGTTGTTGTTGGTAGTGTAGTGGTTGTTGTTGGTAGTGTCGTGGTGGTTGTTGTTGGTAGTGTAGTGGTTGTTGTTGGTAGTGTAGTGGTTGTTGTTGGTAGTGTAGTGGTGGTTGTTGTTGGTAGTGTAGTGGTTGTTGTTGGTAGTGTAGTGGTTGTAGTTGGTAGTGTAGTGGTTGTTGTTGGTAGTGTAGTGGTTGTTGTTGGTAGTGTAGTGGTTGTTGTTGGTAGTGTAGTGGTTGTTGTTGGTAGTGTAGTGGTTGTTGTTGGTAGTGTAGTGGTTGCTGTTGGTAGTGTAGTGGTTGTTGTTGGTAGTGTAGTGGTGGTTGTTGTTGGTAGTGTAGTGGTTGTTGTTGGTAATGTAGTGGTTGTTGTTGGTAGTGTAGTGGTTGTTGTTGGTAGTGTAGTGGTTGCTGTTGGTAGTGTAGTGGTTGTTCTTGGTAGTGTAGTGGTTGTTGTTGGTAGTGTAGTGGTGGTTGTTGTTGGTAGTGTAGTGGTTGTTGTTGGTAGTGTAGTGGTTGTTGTGGGTAGTGTAGTGGTTGTTGTTGGTAGTGTAGTGGTTGTTGTTGGTAGTGTAGTGGTTGTAGTAGGTAGTGTAGTGGTGGTTGTTGGTAGTGTAGTGGTTGTTGTTGGTAGTGTAGTGGTTGTTGTTGGTAGTGTAGTGGTGGTTGTTGTTGGTAGTGTAGTGGTTGTTGTTGGTAGTGTAGTGGTTGTTGTTGGTAGTGTAGTGGTTGTAGTTGGTAGTGTAGTGGTGGTTGTTGGTAGTGTAGTGGTTGTTGTTGGTAGTGTAGTGGTTATTGTTGGTAGTGTAGTAGTTGTTGTTGTTGGTAGTGTAGTGGTTGTTGTTGGTAGTGTAGTGGTTGTTGTTGGTAGTGTAGTGGTCGTTGTTGGTAGTGTAGTGGTTGCTGTTGGTAGTGTAGTGGTTGTTGTTGGTAGTGTAGTGGTTGTTGTTGGTAGTGTAGTGGTTGTTGTTGTTGGTAGTGTAGTGGTTGTTGTTGGTAGTGTAGTAGTTGTTGTTGTTGGTAGTGTAGTGGTTGTTGTTGTTGGTAGTGTAGTGCTTGTTGTTGGTAGTGTTGTGGATGTTGTTGGTAGTGTAGAGGTAGTTGTTGTTAGTGTAGTTGTTGTTGTTGTTGGTAGTGTAGTGGTTGTTGTTGGTAGTGTAGTGGTTGTTGTTGGTAGTGTAGTGGTCGTTGTTGGTAGTGTAGTGGTTGCTGTTGGTAGTGTAGTGGTTGTTGTTGGTAGTGTAGTGGTTGTTGTTGGTAGTGTAGTGGTTGTTGTTGTTGGTAGTGTAGTGGTTGTTGTTGCTATTGTAGTGATTGTTGTTGGTAGTGTAGTGGTTGTTGGTAGTGTAGTGGTGGTTGCTGGTAGTGTAGAGGTTGTTGTTGGTAGTGTAGTGGTTGTTGTTGGTATTGTAGTGATTGTTGTTGGTAGTGTAGTGGTTGTTGGTAGTGTAGTGGTGGTTGTTGGTAGTGTAGTGGTTGTTGTTGGTAGTGTAGTGGTTGTTGGTAGTGTAGTGGTGGTTGTTGGTAGTGTAGTGGTTGTTGTTGGTAGTGTAGTGGTGGTTGTTGTTGGTAATGTAGTGGTTGTTGTTGGTAGTGTAGTGGTTGTTGTTGGTAGTGTAGGGGTTGTTATTGGTAGTGTAGTGGTGGTTGTTGGTAGTGTAGTGGTTGTTGTTGGTAGTGTAGAGGTTGTTGTTGGTATTGTAGTGGTTGTTTTTGGTAGTGTAGTGGTTGTTGTTGGTATTGTAGTGGTTGTTGTTGGTAGTGTAGTAGTGGTTGTTGGTAGTGTAGTGGTTGTTGTTAGTAGTGTAGTGGTTGTTGTTGGTAGTGTAGTGGTTGTTGTTGGTAGTGTAGTGGTGGTTGTTGGTAGTGTAGTGGTTGTTGTTGGTAGTGTAGTTGTTGTTGTTGGTAGTGTAGTGGTTGTTGTTGGTAGTGTAGTGGTTGTTGTTGGTAGTGTAGTGGTGGTTGTTGGTAGTGTAGAGTTTGTTGTTGGTAGTGTAGTGGTGGTTGTTGGTAGTGTAGTGGTGGTTGTTGGTAGTGTAGTGGTTGTTGTTGGTAGTGTAGTGGTGGTTGTTGGTAGTGTAGTGGTTGTTGGTAGTGTAGTCGTTGATGTCGGTAGTGTAGTGGTTGTTGTTGGTAGTGTAGAGGTTGTTGTTGGTAGTGTAGAGGTTGTTGTTGTTGGTAGTGTAGTGGTTGTTGTTGGTATTGTAGTGGTGGTTGTTGGTAGTGTAGTGGTTGTTGTTGGTAGTGTAGTGGTTGTTGGTAGTGTAGTGGTGGTTGTTGGTAGAGTAGTGGTTGTTGTTGGTAGTGTAGTGGTTGTTGGTAGTGTAGTGGTGGTTGTTGATAGTGTAGTGGTTGTTGTTGGTAGTGTAGTGGTTGTTGTTGGTAGTGTAGTGGTTGTTGTTGTTAGTGTAGTAGTGGTTGTTGGTAGTGTAGTGGTTGTTGTTGGTAGTGTAGTGGTTGTTGTTGGTAGAGTAGTGGTGGTTTTTGGTAGTGTAGTGGTTGTTGATGGTATTGTAGTGGTTGTTATTGGTAGTGAAGTGGTTGTTGTTGGTAGTGTAGTGGTTATTGTTGGTAGTGTAGTAGTTGTTGTTGTTGGTAGTGTAGTGGTTGTTGTTGGTAGTGTAGTGGTTGTTGTTGGTAGTGTAGTGGTCGTTGTTGGTAGTGTAGTGGTTGCTGTTGGTAGTGTAGTGGTTGTTGTTGGTAGTGTAGTGGTTGTTGTTGGTAGTGTAGTGGTTGTTGTTGTTGGTAGTGTAGTGGTTGTTGTTGGTAGTGTAGTAGTTGTTGTTGTTGGTAGTGTAGTGGTTGTTGTTGTTGGTAGTGTAGTGCTTGTTGTTGGTAGTGTTGTGGATGTTGTTGGTAGTGTAGAGGTAGTTGTTGTTAGTGTAGTTGTTGTTGTTGTTGGTAGTGTAGTGGTTGTTGTTGGTAGTGTAGTGGTTGTTGTTGGTAGTGTAGTGGTCGTTGTTGGTAGTGTAGTGGTTGCTGTTGGTAGTGTAGTGGTTGTTGTTGGTAGTGTAGTGGTTGTTGTTGGTAGTGTAGTGGTTGTTGTTGTTGGTAGTGTAGTGGTTGTTGTTGCTATTGTAGTGATTGTTGTTGGTAGTGTAGTGGTTGTTGGTAGTGTAGTGGTGGTTGCTGGTAGTGTAGAGGTTGTTGTTGGTAGTGTAGTGGTTGTTGTTGGTATTGTAGTGATTGTTGTTGGTAGTGTAGTGGTTGTTGGTAGTGTAGTGGTGGTTGTTGGTAGTGTAGTGGTTGTTGTTGGTAGTGTAGTGGTTGTTGGTAGTGTAGTGGTGGTTGTTGGTAGTGTAGTGGTTGTTGTTGGTAGTGTAGTGGTGGTTGTTGTTGGTAATGTAGTGGTTGTTGTTGGTAGTGTAGTGGTTGTTGTTGGTAGTGTAGTGGTTGTTATTGGTAGTGTAGTGGTGGTTGTTGGTAGTGTAGTGGTTGTTGTTGGTAGTGTAGAGGTTGTTGTTGGTATTGTAGTGGTTGTTTTTGGTAGTGTAGTGGTTGTTGTTGGTATTGTAGTGGTTGTTGTTGGTAGTGTAGTAGTGGTTGTTGGTAGTGTAGTGGTTGTTGTTAGTAGTGTAGTGGTTGTTGTTGGTAGTGTAGTGGTTGTTGTTGGTAGTGTAGTGGTGGTTGTTGGTAGTGTAGTGGTTGTTGTTGGTAGTGTAGTTGTTGTTGTTGGTAGTGTAGTGGTTGTTGTTGGTAGTGTAGTGGTTGTTGTTGGTAGTGTAGTGGTGGTTGTTGGTAGTGTAGAGTTTGTTGTTGGTAGTGTAGTGGTGGTTGTTGGTAGTGTAGTGGTGGTTGTTGGTAGTGTAGTGGTTGTTGTTGGTAGTGTAGTGGTGGTTGTTGGTAGTGTAGTGGTTGTTGGTAGTGTAGTCGTTGATGTCGGTAGTGTAGTGGTTGTTGTTGGTAGTGTAGAGGTTGTTGTTGGTAGTGTAGAGGTTGTTGTTGTTGGTAGTGTAGTGGTTGTTGTTGGTATTGTAGTGGTGGTTGTTGGTAGTGTAGTGGTTGTTGTTGGTAGTGTAGTGGTTGTTGGTAGTGTAGTGGTGGTTGTTGGTAGAGTAGTGGTTGTTGTTGGTAGTGTAGTGGTTGTTGGTAGTGTAGTGGTGGTTGTTGATAGTGTAGTGGTTGTTGTTGGTAGTGTAGTGGTTGTTGTTGGTAGTGTAGTGGTTGTTGTTGTTAGTGTAGTAGTGGTTGTTGGTAGTGTAGTGGTTGTTGTTGGTAGTGTAGTGGTTGTTGTTGGTAGAGTAGTGGTGGTTTTTGGTAGTGTAGTGGTTGTTGATGGTATTGTAGTGGTTGTTATTGGTAGTGAAGTGGTTGTTGTTGGTAGTGTAGTGGTGGTTGTTGGTAGTGTAGTGGTGGTGTTTGGTAGTGTAGTGGTTGATGTTGGTAGTGTAGTGGTTGTTGTTGGTAGTGTAGTGGTTGTTGTTGGTAGTGTAGTGGTTGTTGTTGGTGGTGTAGTGGTCGTTGCTAGTACTGTACTGGTTGTTGGTAGTGTTGGTTCTGTTGTTGTTGGTAGTGTTGGTTCTGTTGTTGTTGGTGTTGGTTCTTTTGTTGTTGGTAGTGTTGGTTCTATTGTTGGTAGTGTTGGTTCTTTTGTTGTTGGTAGTGTTGTTTCTGTTGTTGTTGGTAGTGTTGGTTCTGTTGTTGTTATTGTTGTTGGTTCTGTTGTTGTTGTTGTTGCTGTTGGTAGTATTGGTTCTGTTGTTGTTGGTAGTGTTGGTTCTGTTGTTGGTAGTGTTGTTTCTGTTGTTGTTGGTAGTGTTGGTTCTGTTGTTGTTGTTGTTGTTGTTGTTGATTCTGTTGTTGTTGTTGTTGGTGGTAGTATTGGTTCTGTTGTTGTTGGTAGTGTTGGTTCAGTTGTTGGTAGTGTTGGTTCTGTTGTTGTTGGTAGTGCTGGTTCTGTTGTTGTTGGTAGTGTTGGTTCTGTTGTTGTTGGTAGTGTCGGTTCTGTTGTTGTTGGTCGTGTTGGTTCTGTGGTTGTTGGTAGTGTTGGTTCTGTTGTTGTTGGTAGTGCTGGTTCTGTTGTTGTTGGTAGTATTGTTCCTGTTGTTGTTGGTAGTGATTGTTCTATTGTTGTTGGTAGTGTTGTTTCTCTTGTTGTTGGTAGTGTTGGTTCTGTGGTTGTTGTTAGTGTTGGTTCTGTGGTTGTTGGTAGTGTTGGCTCAGTTGTTGTTGATAGTGTTGGTTCTGTTGTTGTTGGTAGTATTGTTCCTGTTGTTGTTGGTAGTGATTGTTCTATTGTTGTTGGTAGTTTTGTTTCTCTTGTTGTTGGTAGTGTTGGTTCTGTGGTTGTTGGTAGTGTTGGTTCTGTGGTTGTTGGTATTGTTTGTTCTGTTGTTGTTGGTAGTTTTGGTTCTGCTGTTGTTGGTACGGTTGGTTCTGTTGTTGCTGGTAGTGTTGGTTCTGTGGTTTTTGGTAGTGTTTGTTCTGTTGTTGTTGGTAGTGTTGGTTCTGTTGTTGTTGGTAGTGTTGGTTCTGCTGTTGTTGGTAGTGTTGGTTCTGTTGTTGTTGGTAGTGTTGGTTCTGTGGTTGTTGGTAGTGTTTGTTCTGTTGTTGTTGGTAGTGTTTGTTCTGTTGTTGTTGGTAGTGTTGGTAGTGTTGGTTCTGTTGTTGTTGTTAGTGTTGGTTCTGTGGTTGTTGGTAGTGTTTGTTCTGTTGTTGTTGTTGGTGGTGTTGGTTCTGTTGTTGTTGGTAGTGTTGGTTCTGTGGTTGTTGGTAGTGTTGGTTCTGTTGTTGTTGGTAGTGTTGGTTCTGTGGTTGTTGTTGGTGGTGTTGGTTCTGTTGTTGTTGGTAGTGTTGGTTCTGTGGTTGTTGGTAGTGATGGTTCTGTTGTTAGTAGTGTTGGTTCTGTTGTTGTTGGTAGTGTTGGTTCTGTTGTTGTTGGTAGTGATGGTTCTGTTGTTAGTAGTGTTGGTTCTGTTGTTGTTGGTAGTGTTGGTTCTGTGGTTGTTGGTAGTGTTGGTTCTGTTGTTGTTGGTAGTGTTGGTTCTGTGGTTGTTGGTAGTGTTGGTTCTGTTGTTGTTGGTAGCGTTGGTTCTGTGGTTGTTGGTAGTGTTGGTTCTGTTGTTGTTGGTAGTGTTGGTTCTGTTGTTGTTGGTAGTATTGGTTCTGTTGTTGTTGGTAGTGTTGGTTCTGTTGTTGTTGGTAGCGGTGGTTCTGTGGTTGTTGGTAGTGTTGGTTCTGTTGTTGTTGGTAGTGTTGGTTCTGTTGTTGTTGGTAGTGTTGGTTCTGTGGTTGTTGGTAGTGTTGGTTCTGTTGTTGTTGTTGGTAGTGTTGGTTCTGTTGTTGTTGGTAGTGTTGGTTCTGTTGTTGTTGGGAGTGTTGGTTCTGTTGTTGTTGGTAGTGTTGGTTCTGTTGTTGTTGTTGGTAGTGTTGGTTCTGTTGTTGTTGGTAGTGTTGGTTCTGTTGTTGTTGGTAGTGTTGGTTCTGTTGTTGTTGGGTGTGTTGGTTCTGTTGTTGTTGGTAGTGTTGGTTCTGTTGTTGTTGTTAGTGGTGTTGGTTCTGTTAGTGTTGGTAGTGTTGGTTCTTTTGTTGTTGTTGGTAGTGTTGGTTCTGTTGTTGTTGGTAGTGTTCGTTCTGTTGTTGTTGTTGGTAGTGTTGGTTCTGTTGTTATTGGTAGTGTTGGTTCTGTTGTTGTTGGTAGTGTTGGTTCTGTTGTTATTGTTGGTAGTGTTGTTGTTGGTAGTGTTGGTTCTGTTGTTGTTGTTGGTAGTGTTGGTTCTGTTGTTGTTGGTAGTGTTGGTTCTGTTGTTGTTGGGAGTGTTGGTTCTGTTGTTGTTGGTAGTGTTGCTTCTGTTGTTGTTGTTGGTAGTGTTGGTTCTGTTGTTGGTGGTAGTGTTGGTTCTGTTGTTGTTGGTAGTGTTGGTTCTGTTGTTGTTGGTAGTGTTGGTTCTGTTGTTGTGTTTGGTTGTGTTGGTTCTGTGGTTGTGTTTGGTAGTGTTGGTTCTGTGGTTGTTGGTAGTGTTGGTTCTGTTGCTGTTGTTGGTAGTGTTGGTTCTGTTGTTGTTGGTAGTGTTGGTTCTATTGTTGTTGGGAGTGTTGGTTCTGTTGTTGTTGGTAGTGTTGGTTCTGTTGTTGTTGTTGGTAGTGTTGGTTCTGTTGTTGTTGGTAGTGTTGGTTCTGTTGTTGTTGGTAGTGTTGGTTCTGTTGTTGTTGGGAGTGTTGGTTCTGTTGTTGTTGGTAGTGTTGGTTCTGTTGTTGCTGTTGGTGGTGTTGGTTCTGTTAGTGTTGGTAGTGTTGGTTCTTTTGTTGTTGTTGGTAATGTTGGTTCTGTTGTTGTTGGTAGTGTTCGTTCTGTTGTTGTTGTTGGTAGTGTTGGTTCTGTTGTTGTTGGTTGTGTTGGTTCTGTTGTTGTTGCTAGTGTTGGTTCTGTTGTTATTGGTAGTGTTGGTTCTGTTGTTGTTGGTAGTGTTGGTTCTGTTGTTATTGGTAGTGTTAGTTCTCTTGTTGTTCTTGGTAGTGTTGGTTCTGTTGTTGTTGGTAGTGTTGGTTCTGTTGTTGTTGGTAGTATTGGTTCTGTTGTTGTTGTTGGTAGTGTTGGTAGTGTTGTTGTTGGTAGTGTTGATTCTGTTCTTGTTGTTGGTAGTGTTGGTTCTGTTGTTGTTGGTAGTGTTGGTTCTGTTGTTGTTGGTAGTGTTGGTTCTGTTGTTGTTGGTAGTGTTTGTTCTGTTGTTGTTGGTAGTGTTTGTTCTGTTGTTGTTGGTAGTGTTGGTTCTGTTGTTGTTGGTAGTGTTGGTTCTTTTGATGTTGTTGATAGTGATGGTTCTGTTGTTGTTGGTAGTATTGGTTCTGTTGTTGTTGTTAGTGGTGTTGGTTCTGTTAGTGTTGGTAGTGTTGGTTCTTTTGTTGTTGTTGGTAGTGTTGGTTCTGTTGTTGTTGGTGGTGTTCGTTCTGTTGTTGTTGTTGGTAGTGTTGGTTCTGTTGTTATTGGTAGTGTTGGTTCTGTTGTTGTTGGTAGTGTTGGTTCTGTTGTTATTGTTGTTGTTGGTAGTGTTGGTTCTGTTGTTGTTGTTGGTAGTGTTGGTTCTGTTGTTGTTGGTAGTGTTGGTTCTGCTGTTGTTGGGAGTGTTGGTTCTGTTGTTGTTGGTAGTGTTGCTTCTGTTGTTGTTGTTGGTAGTGTTGGTTCTGTTGTTGGTGGTAGTGTTGGTTCTGTTGTTGTTGGTAGTGTTGGTTCTCTTGTTGTTGTTGGTAGTGTTGGTTCTGTTGTTGTGTTTGGTTGTGTTGGTTCTGTGGTTGTGTTTGGTAGTGTTGGTTCTGTGGTTGTTGGTAGTGTTGGTTCTGTTGCTGTTGTTGGTAGTGTTGGTTCTGTTGTTGTTGGTAGTGTTGGTTCTGTGGTTGTTGGTAGTGTTGGTTCTGTTGCTGTTGTTGGTAGTGTTGGTTCTGTTGTTGTTGGTAGTGTTGGTTCTGTTGTTGTTGGGAGTGTTGGTTCTGTTGTTGTTGGTAGTGTTGGTTCTGTTGTTGTTGGGAGTGTTGGTTCTGTTGTTGTTGGTAGTGTTGGTTCTGTTGTTGTTGTTGGTGGTGTTGGTTCTGTTAGTGTTGGTAGTGTTGGTTCTTTTGTTGTTGTTGGTAATGTTGGTTCTGTTGTTGTTGGTAGTGTTCGTTCTGTTGTTGTTGTTGGTAGTGTTGGTTCTGTTGTTGTTGGTTGTGTTGGTTCTGTTGTTGTTGGTTGTGTTGGTTCTGTTGTTGTTGCTAGTGTTGGTTCTGTTGTTATTGGTAGTGTTGGTTCTGTTGTTGTTGGTAGTGTTGGTTCTGTTGTTATTGGTAGTGTTAGTTCTCTTGTTGTTGTTGGTAGTGTTGGTTCTGTTGTTCTTGGTAGTGTTGGTTCTGTTGTTGTTGGTAGTATTGGTTCTGTTGTTATTGGTAGTGTTTGTTCTGTTGTTGTTGTTGGTAGTGTTGGTAGTGTTGTTGTTGGTAGTGTTGGTTCTGTTCTTGTTGTTGGTAGTGTTGGTTCTGTTGTTGTTGGTAGTGTTGGTTCTGTTGTTGTTGGTAGTGTTGGTTCTGTTGTTGTTGGTTGTGTTTGTTCTGTTGTTGTTGGTAGTGTTTGTTCTGTTGTTGTTGGTAGTGTTGGTTCTGTTGTTGTTGGTAGTGTTGGTTCTTTTGATGTTGTTGATAGTGATGGTTCTGTTGTTGTTGTTAGTGTTGGATCTGCTGCTGTTGTTGGTACTGTTGGTTCTGTTGTAGTAGGTAGTGATGGTTCTGTTGTTGTTTGTAGTGTTGGTTTTGCTGTTGTTGTTGGTAGTGTTGGTTCTGTTCTTGTTGTTGGTAGTTGTGGTTCTGTTGTTGTTGTTAGTGTTGGTTCTATTGTTGTTGGTAATGTTGGTTCTGTTGTTGTTGGTAGTGTTGGTTCTGTTGTTGTTGGTAGGATTGGTTCTGTTGTTATTGGTAGTGTTGGTTCTGTTGTTGTTGTTGGTAGTATTGGTAGTGTTGTTGTTGGTAGTGTTGGTTCTGTTCTTGTTGTTGGTAGTGTTGGTTCTGTTGTTGTTGGTAGTGTTGGTTCTGTTGTTGTTGGTAGTGTTGGTTCTGTTGTTGTTGGTAGTGTTTGTTCTGTTGTTGTTGGTAGTGTTGCTTCTGTTGTTATTGGTAGTGTTGTTTCTTTTGATGTTGTTGATAGTGATGGTTCTGTTGTTGTTGTTAGTGTTGGATCTGCTGTTGTTGTTGGTAGTTTTGCTTCTGTTGTAGTATGTAGTGATGGTTCTGTTGTTGTTGGTAGTGTTGGTTTTGCTGTTGTTGTTGGTAGTGTTGGTTCTGTTGTTGTTGTTGGTAGTTGTGGTTCTGGTGTTGTTGTTAGTGTTGGTTCTATTGTTGTTGGTAATGTTGGTTCTGTTGTTGTTGGTAGTGTTGGTTCTGTTGTTGTTGGGAGTGTTGGTTCCGTTGTTGTTGGTAGTGTTGCTTCTGTTGTTGTTGTTGGTAGTGTTGGTTCTGTTGTTGGTGGTAGTGTTGGTTCTGTTGTTGTTGTTGGTAGTGTTGGTTCTGTTGTTGTGTTTGGTTGTGTTGGTTCTGTGGTTGTGTTTGGTAGTGTTGGTTCTGTGGTTGTTGGTAGTGTTGGTTCTGTTGCTGTTGTTGGTAGTGTTGGTTCTGTTGTTGTTGGTAGTGTTGGTTCTGTTGTTGTTGGGAGTGTTGGTTCTGTTGTTGTTGGTAGTGTTGGTTCTGTTGTTGTTGTTGGTAGTGTTGGTTCTGTTGTTGTTGGTAGTGTTGGTTCTGTTGTTGTTGGTAGTGTTGGTTCTGTTGTTGTTGGGAGTGTTGGTTCTGTTGTTGTTGGTAGTGTTGGTTCTGTTGTTGTTGTTGGTGGTGTTGGTTCTGTTAGTGTTGGTAGTGTTGGTTCTTTTGTTGTTGTTGGTAATGTTGGTTCTGTTGTTGTTGGTAGTGTTCGTTCTGTTGTTGTTGTTGGTAGTGTTGGTTCTGTTGTTGTTGGTTGTGTTGGTTCTGTTGTTGTTGCTAGTGTTGGTTCTGTTGTTATTGGTAGTGTTGGTTCTGTTGTTGTTGGTAGTGTTGGTTCTGTTGTTGTTGTTGGTAGTTGTGGTTCTGGTGTTGTTGTTAGTGTTGGTTCTATTGTTGTTGGTAATGTTGGTTCTGTTGTTGTTGGTAGTGTAGGTTCTGTTGTTGTTGGTAGTGTTGGTTCTGTTGTTGTTGGTAGTGTTGGTTCTGTTGTTGTTGGTATTGTTGGTTCTGTTGTTGTTAGTATTGTTGGTTCTGTTGTTGCTAATGTTGTTTCTGTTGTTGTTTGTAGTGTTGGTTCTGTTGTTGTTGGTAGTGTTGGTTCTGTTGTTGTTGTTGGTAGCGTTGGTTCTGTTGTTGTAGGTAGTGTTGGTTCTGTTGTTGTTGGTAGTGTTGGTTCTGTTTTTGTTGGGAGTGTTGGTTCTGTTTTTGTTGGTATTGATGGTTCTGTTGTTGTTGGTAGTGTTGGTTCTGTTGTTGTTGGTAGTGTTGGTTCTGTTGTTGTTGGTAGTGATTGTTCTATTGTTGTTGGTATTGTTGTTTCTGTTGTTGTTGGTAGTGCTGGTTTTGTTGTTGTTTGTAGTGTTGGTTCTGTTGTTGTTGTTGGTAGTGTTGGCTCTGTTGTTATGGGTAGTGTTGGCTCTGTTGTTGTTGGTAGTGATGGTTCTGTTGTTGTTGTTGGTAGTGTTGGTTCTGTTGTTGTTGTTGGTAGCTTTGGTTCTGTTATTGGTAGTGTTGGTTCTGTTGTTGTTGTTAGTGTTGGTTCTGCTGATGTTGTTAGTGGTGGTTCTGTTGTTGTTGGTAGTGTTGGTTCTGTTTTTGTGGGTAGTGTTGGTTCTGTTGTTGTTGGTAATGATGGTTCTGTTGTTGTTGGTAGTGTTGGTTCTGCTGATGTTGTTAGTGGTGGTTCTGTTGTTGTTGGTAGTGTTGGTTCTGTTCTTGTTTGTAGTGTTGGTTCTGTTGTTGTTGGTAATGATGGTTCTGTTGTTGTTGGTAGTGTTGGTTCTGTTGTTGTTGTTGGTAGTATTGGTTCTGTTGTTGTTGGTAGTTTTGGATCTGTTGTTGTTGTTAGTGTTGGTTCTGTCGTTGTTGGTAGTGTTTGTTCTGTTGTTGTTGGAAGTGTTGGTTCTGTTGTTGTTGGTAGTGTTGGTTCTGTTGTTGTTGGTAGTGTTGGTTCTGTTGTTGTTGGTAGTGTTGGTTCTGTTGTTGTTGGTAGTGTTGGTTCTGTTGTTGTTGTTGGTAGTGTTGGTTCTGTTGTTGTTGGTAGTGTTTGTTCTGTTGTTGTTGGAAGTGTTGGTTCTGTTGTTGTTGGTAGTGTTGGTTCTGTTGTTGTTGGTAGTGTTGGTTCTGTTGTTGTTGGTAGTGTTTGTTCTGTTGTTGTTGGTAGTGATGGTTCTGTTGTTGGTGGTAGTGTTGGTTCTGTTGTTGTTGGTAGTGTTGGTTCTGTTGTTGTTGGTAGTGTTTGTTCTGTTGTTGTTGGTAGTGATGGTTCTGTTGTTGTTGGTAGTGTTGGTTCTGTTGTTGTTGGTAGTGTTGGTTCTGTTGTTGTTGTTGGTAGTGTTGGTTCTGTTGTTGTTGGTAGTGTTTGTTCTGTTGTTGTTGGAAGTGTTGGTTCTGTTGTTGTTGGTAGTGTTGGTTCTGTTGTTGTTGGTAGTGTTGGTTCTGTTGTTGTTGGTAGTGCTGGTTCTGTTGTTGTTGGTAGTGTTGGTTCTGTTGTTGTTGGTAGTGCTGGTTCTGTTGTTGTTGGTAGTGTTGGTTCTGTTGTTGTTGGTCGTGTTGGTTCTGTTGTTGTTAGTAGTGTTGGTTCTGTTGTTGTTGGTAGTGTTGGTTCTGTTGTTGTTGGTAGTGTTGGTTCTGTTGTTGTTGGTAGTGTTGGTTCTGTTGTTGTTGTTGGTAGTGTTGGTTCTGTTGTTGTTGTTGGTAGTGTTGGTTCTGTTGTTGTTGCTAGTGTTGGTTCTGTTGTTGTTAGTAGTATTGGTTCTGTTGTTGTTGGTAGTGTTGGTTCTGTTTTTGTTGGTAGTGTTGGTTCTGTTGTTGTTGGTAGTTTTGTTTCTGTTGTTGTTGTTGGTAGTGTTGGTTCTGTTGTTGTTGTTGGTAGTGTTGGTTCTGTTGTTGTTGGTAGTGTTGGTTCTGTTGTTGTTGGTAGTGTTGGTTCTGTTGTTGTTGGTAGTGTTGGTTCTGTTGTTGTTGTTGGTAGTGTTGGTTCTGTTGTTGTTGGTAGTGTTGGTTCTGATGTTGTTGGTAGTGTTGGTCCTGTTGTTGTTGGTAGTGTTGGTTCTGTTGTTGTTGGTAGTGATGGTTCTGTTGTTGTTGGTAGTGTTGGTTCTGTTGTTGTTGTTGGTAGTGTTGGTTCTGTTGTTGTTGTTGTTGGTAGTGTTGGTTCTGTTGTTGTTGTTGGTGTCGGTTCTGTTGTTGTTGGTATTGTTGGTTTTGTTGTTGTTGGTAGTGTTGGTTCTGTTGTTGTTGGTAGTGTTGGTTCTGTTGTTGTTGGTAGTTTTGGTTCTGTTGTTGTTGGTAGTGTAGGTTCTGTTGTTGTTAGTTGTGTTGGTTCTGTTGTTGTTGGTAGTGTTGGTCCTGTTGTTGTTGGTAGTGTTGGTTCTGTTGTTATTGTTGGTAGTGTTGGTTCCGTTGTTGTTGGTAATGTAGGTTCTGTTGTGGTTGGTAGTATTGGTTCTGTTGTTGTTGGTAGTGTTGGTTCTGTTGTTGTTGGTAGAGTTGGTTCTGTTTTTGTTGGTAGTGTTGGTTCTGTTGTTGTTGTTGGTAGTGTTGGTTCTGCTGTTGTTGTTGGTAGTGTTGGTTCTGCTGTTGTTGTTGGTAGTTTTGGTTCTGTTGTTGTTGGTAGTGTTGGTTCTGTTGTTGGTAGTGTTGGTTCTGTTGTTGTTGGTAGTGATGTTTCTGTTGTTGTTGGTAGTGTTGGTTCTGTTGTTGTTGGTAGTGTTTGTTCTGTTGTTGTTGGTAGTGTTGGTTCTGTTGGTGTTGGTAGTGTTTGTTCTGTTGTTGTGGGTAGTGTTGGTTCTGTTGTTGTTGGTAGTGTTTGTTCTGTTGTTGTTGGTAGTGTTGGTTCTGTTGTAGTTGGTAGTGTTGGTTCTGTTGTTGTTGTTGTTAGTGTTGGTTCTGTTGTTGTTGTAGGTAATGATGTTTCTGTTGTTGTTGGTAGTGTTGGTTCTGTTGTTGTTGTTGGTAGTGTTGGTTCTGTTGTTGTTGGTAGTGTTGGTTCTGTTGTTGTTGGTAGTGTTGGTTCTGTTGTTGTTGGTAGTGTTGGTTCTGTTGTTGTTGGTAGTGTTGGTTCTGTTGTTGTTGTTGGTAGTGTTGGTTCTGTTGTTGTTGTTGGTAGTGTTGGTTCTGTTGTTGTTGGTAGTGTTGGTTCTGTTGTTGTTGGTAGTGTTGGTTCTGTTGTTGTTGTTGGTAGTGTTGGTCCTGTTGTTGGTAGTGTTGGTTCTGTTGTTGTTGGTAGTGATGTTTCTGTTGTTGTTGTTGGTAGTGATGGTTCTGTTGTTGTTGGTAGTGTTGGTTCTGCTGTTGTTGTTGGTAGTGTTGGTTCTTCTGTTGTTGTTGGTAGAGTAGGTTCTGTTGTTGTTGGTAGTGTTGGTTCTGTTGTTGTTGGTAGTTTTGGTTCTGTTGTTGTTGGTAGTGTTGGTTCTATTGTTGTTGTTGGTAGTGTTGGTTCTGTTGGTGTTGGTAGAGTAGGTTCGGTTGTTGTTGGTAGTGTTGGTTCTGCTGTTGTTGTTGGTAGAGTAGGTTCTGTTGTTGTTGGTAGTGTAGGTTCTGTTGTTGTTGTTAGTGTTGGTTCTGTTGTTGTTGGTATTGTTGGTTCTGTTGTTGTTGGTAGTGTTGGTTCTATTGTTGTTGTTGGTAGTGTTGGTTCTGTTGTTGTTGGTAGTGTTGGTTCTGTTGTTGTTGGTATTGTTGGTTCTGTTGTTGTTGGTAGTGTATGTTCTGTTGTTGTTGGTAGTGTTGGTTCTGTTGTTTTTGGTAGTGTTAGGTCTGTTGTTGTTGGTAGTGTTGGTTCTGTTGTTGTTGTCGGTAGTATTGGTTCTGTTGTTGTTGGTAGTGTTGGTTCTGTTGTTGTTGTTGGTAGTGTTGGTTCTGTTGTTGTTGGTAGTATTGGTTCTGTTGTTGTTGGTAGTGTTGGTTCTGTTGTTGTTGGTAGTGTTGGTTCTGTTGTTGTTGGTAGTGTTGGTTCTGTTGTTGTTGGTAATGTTGGTTCTATTGTTTTTGGTAGTGTTGGTTCTGTTGTTGTTGGTAGTGTTGGTTCTGTTGTTGTTGGTAGTGTTGGTTCTGTTGTTGTAGGTAGTGTTGGTTCTGTTGTTGTTGTAGGTAGTGATGTTTCTGTTGTTGTTGGTAGTGTTGGTTCTGTTGTTGTTGGTAGTGTTGGTTCTGTTGTTGTTGGTAGTATTGGTTCTGTTGTTATTGGTAGTGTTGGTTCTGTTGTTGTTGTAGGTAGTGATGTTTCTGTTGTTGTTGGTAGTGTTGGTTCTGTTCTTGTTGTTGGTAGTGTTGGTTCTGTTGTTGTTGGTAGTGTTGGTTCTGTTGTTGTTGGTAGTTTAGGTTCTGTTCTTGTTGTTGGTAATGTTGGTTCTGTTGTTGTTGGTAGTGTTGGCTCTGTTGTTGTTGGTAGTGTTGGTTCTGTTGTTGTTGGTAGTATTGGTTCTGTTGTTGTTGGTAGTGTTGGTTCTGTTGTTGTTGTAGGTAGTGATGTTTCTGTTGTTGTTGTTAGTGTTGGTTCTGTTTTTGTTGTTGGTAGTGTTGGTTCTGTTGTTGTTGGTAGTGTTGGTTCTGTAGTTGTTGGTAGTGTTGGCTCTGTTGTTGTTGGTAGTGTTGGTTCTGTTGTTGTTGGTAGTGTTGGTTCTGTAGTTGGTAGTGTTGTTTCTGTAGTTGTTGGTAGTGTTGGTCCTGTTGTTGGTAGTGTTGGTTCTGTTGTTGTTGGTAGTGTTGGCTCTGTTGTTGGTAGAGTTGGTTCTGTAGTTGTTGGTAGTTTTGGCTCTGTTGTTGTTGGTAGTGTTGGTTCTATTGTTGTTGGTAGTGTTGGTTCTGTTGTTGGTAGAGTTGGTTCTGTTGTTGTTGGTAGTGTTGGTTCTGTTGTTGTTGGTAGTGTTGGTTCTGTTGTTGTTGGTAGTGTTGGTTCTGTTGTTGGTAGAGTTGGTTCTGTTGTTGTTGGTAGTGCTTGTTCTGTTGTTGTTGGTAGTGTTGGTTCTGTTGTTGTTGGTAGTGTTGGCTCTGTTGTTGTTGGTAGTGTTGGTTCTGTGGTTGTTGGTAGTGTTGGCTCTGTAGTTATTGGTAGTGTTGGCTCTGTTGTTGTTGGTAGTGTTGGTTCTGTAGTTGTTGGTAGTGTTGGCTCTGTTGTTGTTGGTAGTGTTGCTTCTGTAGTTGTTTGTAGTGTTGGCTCTGTTGTTGTTGGTAGTATTGGTTCTGTTGTTGTTGGTAGTGTTGGCTCTGTTGTTGTTGGTAGTGTTGGTCCTGTTGTTGTTGGTAGTGCTGGTTCTGTTGTTGTTGGTAGTGTAGGTTCTGTAGTTGTTGGTAGTGTTGGCTCTGTTGTTGTTGGTAGTGTTGGCTCTGTTGTTGTTGGTAGTGTTGGTTCTGTAGTTGTTGGTAGTGTAGGTTCTGTTGTTGTTGGTAGTGTTGGTTCTGTTGTTGTTGTTGGTAGTTTAGGTTCTGTTGTTGTTGCTCGTGTTGGTTCTGTTGTTGTTGGTAGTGTTGGTGCTGTTGTTGTTGGTAGTCTTGGCTCTGTTGTTGTTGGTAGTGTTGGTTCTGTTGTTGTTGGTAGTGCTGGTTCTTTTGTTGTTGGTAGTGTAGGTTCTGTAGTTGTTGGTAGTGTTGGCTCTGTTGTTGTTGGTAGTGTTGGTTCTGTAGTTGTTGTTAGTGTTGGCTCTGTTGTTGTTGGTAGTGTTGGTTCTGTTGTTGTTGGTAGTGCTGGTTCTGTTGTTGTTGGTAGTGTTGGTTCTGTAGTTGTTGGTAGTGTTGGCTCTGTTGTTGTTGGTAATGTTGGTTCTGTTGTTGTTGGTAGTGCTGGTTCTGTTGTTGTTGGTAGTGTTGGCTCTGTTGTTGTTGGTAGTGCTGGTTCTGTTGTTGTTGGTAGTGTTGGTTCTGTAGTTGTTGGTGGTGTTGGTTCTGTTGTTGTTGTTAGTGTTGGTTCTGTTGTTGTTGTTAGTGTTGGTTCTGTTGTTGTTGGTAGTGCTGTTTCTGTTGTTGTTAGTAGTGTTGGCTCTGTTGTTGTTGGTAGTGTTGGTTCTGTTGTTGTTGGTAGTTTTGGTTCTGTAGTTGTTGGTAGTGTTGGTTCTGTTGTTGTTGGTAGTGTTGGTTCTGTTGCTGTTGGGAGTGTTGGTTCTGTTGTTGTTGGTAGTGTTGGCTCTGTTGTTGTTGGTAGTGTTGGTTCTGTTGTTGTTGGTAGTGTTGGTTCTGTAGTTGTTGGTAGTGTTGGTTCTGTTGTTGTTGGTAGTGTTGGTTCTGTTGTTGTTGGTAGTGTTGGTTCTGTTGTTGTTGGTAGTGTTGGTTCTGTTGTTGTTGTTAGTGTTGGTTCTGTTGTTGTTGGTAGTGTTGGTTCTGTTGTTGTTGGTAGTGTTGGTTCTGTTGTTGTTGGTAGTGTTGGTTCTGTTGTTGTTGGTATTGTTGGTTCTGTTGTTGTTGGTAGTGTTGGTTCTATTGTTGTTGTTGGTAGTGTTGGTAGTGTTGGTTCTGTTGTTGTTGGTATTGTTGGTTCTGTTGTTGTTGGTAGTGTAGGTTCTGTTGTTGTTGGTAGTGTTGGTTCTGTTGTTTTTGGTAGTGTTAGGTCTGTTGTTGTTGGTAGTGTTGGTTCTGTTGTTGTTGTCGGTAGTATTGGTTCTGTTGTTGTTGGTAGTGTTGGTTCTGTTGTTGTTGTTGGTAGTGTTGGTTCTGTTGTTGTTGGTAGTATTGGTTCTGTTGTTGTTGGTAGTGTTGGTTCTGTTGTTGTTGGTAGTATTGGTTCTGTTGTTATTGGTAGTGTTGGTTCTGTTGTTGTTGTGGGTAGTGATGTTTCAGTTGTTGTTTGTAGTGTTGGTGCTGTTGTTGTTGGTAGTGCTGGTTCTGTTGTTGTTGTAGGTAGTGATGTTTCTGTTGTTCTTGGTAGTGTTGGTTCTGTAGTTGTTGTTAGTGTTGGCTCTGTTGTTGTTGGTAGTGTTGGTTCTGTTGTTGTTGGTAGTGTTGGTTCTGTTGTTGTTGGCAGTGTTGGTTCTGTTGTTGTTGTAGGTAGTGATGTTTCTGTTGTTGTTGATAGTGTTGGTTCTGTTCTTGTTGTTGGTAATGTTGGTTCTGTTGTTGTTGGTAGTGTTGGCTCTGTTGTTGTTGGTAGTGTTGGTTCTGTTGTTGTTGGTAGTGTTGGTTCTGTTGTTGTTGTAGGTAGTGATGTTTCTGTTGTTGTTGATAGTGTTGGTTCTGTTTTTGTTGTTGGTAGTGTTGGTTCTGTTGTTGTTGGTAGTGTTGCTTCTGTAGTTGTTGGTAGTGTTGGCTCTGTTGTTGTTGGTAGTGTTGGTTCTGTTGTTGTTGGTAGTGTTGGTTCTGTAGTTGGTAGTGTTGTTTCTGTAGTTGTTGGTAGTGTTGGTTCTGTTGTTGTTGGTAGTGTTGGTTCTGTTGTTGTTGGTAGTGTAGGTTCTGTTGTTGTTGGTAGTGTTGGCTCTGTTGTTGGTAGTGTTGGTTCTGTTGTTGTTGGTAGTGTAGGTTCTGTTGTTGTTGGTAGTGTTGGCTCTGTTGTTGGTAGTGTTGGTTCTGTAGTTGTTGGTAGTGTTGGCTCTGTTGTTGGTAGTGTTGGCTCTGTTGTTGTTGGTAGTGTTGGCTCTGTTGTTGGTAGTGTTGGCTCTGTTGTTGTTGGTAGTGTTGGTTCTGTTGTTGTTGGTAGTGTTGGCTCTGTTGTTGGTAGTGTTGGTTCTGTTGTTGTTGGTAGTGTAGGTTCTGTTGTTGTTGATAGTGTTGGTTCTGTTGTTGTTGGTAGTGTTGGCTCTGTTGTTGGTAGTGTTGGTTCTGTTGTTGTTGGTAGTGTAGGTTCTGTTGTTGTTGGTAGTGTTGGTTCTGTTGTTGTTGGTAGTGTTGGCTCTGTTGTTGGTAGTGTTGGTTCTGTTGTTGTTGGTAGTGTTGGTTCTGTAGTTGTTGGTAGTGTTGGCTCTGTTGTTGGTAGTGTTGGCTCTGTTGTTGTTGGTAGTGTTGGTTCTGTTGTTGTTGGTAGTGTTGGTTCTGTTGTTGTTGGTAGTGTTGGTTCTGTTGTTGTTGGTAGTGTTGGTAGTGTTGTTGGTAGTGTTGGTTCTGTTGTTGTTGGTAGTGTTGGTTCTGTTGTTGGTAGTGTTGGTTCTGTTGTTGTTGGTAGTGTAGGTTCTGTTGTTGTTGATAGTGTTGGTTCTGTTGTTGTTGGTAGTGTTGGCTCTGTTGTTGGTAGTGTTGGTTCTGTTGTTGTTGGTAGTGTAGGTTCTGTTGTTGTTGGTAGTGTTGGTTCTGTTGTTGTTGGTAGTGTTGGCTCTGTTGTTGGTAGTGTTGGTTCTGTTGTTGTTGGTAGTGTTGGCTCTGTTGTTGGTAGTGTTGGTTCTGTAGTTGTTGGTAGTGTTGGCTCTGTTGTTGGTAGTGTTGGCTCTGTTGTTGTTGGTAGTGTTGGCTCTGTTGTTGGTAGTGTTGGCTCTGTTGTTGTTGGTAGTGTTGGTTCTGTTGTTGGTAGTGTTGGTTCTGTTGTTGTTGGTAGTGTTGGCTCTGTTGTTGGTAGTGTTGGTTCTGTAGTTGTTGGTAGTGTTGGCTCTGTTGTTGGTAGTGTTGGCTCTGTTGTTGTTGGTAGTGTAGGTTCTGTTGTTGGTAGTGTTGGTTCTGTTGTTGTTGGTAGTGTAGGTTCTGTTGTTGTTGGTAGTGTTGGCTCTGTTGTTGGTAGTGTTGGTTCTGTAGTTGTTGGTAGTGTTGGCTCTGTTGTTGGTAGTGTTGGCTCTGTTGTTGTTGGTAGTGTTGGTTCTGTTGTTGGTAGAGTTGGCTCTGTTGTTGTTGGTAGTGTTGGCTCTGTTGTTGGTAGTGTTGGCTCTGTTGTTGGTAGTGTTGGTTCTGTTGTTGGTAGTGTTGGTTCTGTAGTTGTTGGTAGTGTTGGCTCTGTTGTTGGTAGTGTTGGTTCTGTTGTTGGTAGTGTTGGTTCTGTAGTTGTTGGTAGTGTTGGCTCTGTTGTTGGTAGTGTTGGCTCTGTTGTTGTTGGTAGTGTTGGCTCTGTTGTTGGTAGTGTTGGCTCTGTTGTTGGTAGTGTTGGTTCTGTTGTTGGTAGTGTTGGTTCTGTAGTTGTTGGTAGTGTTGGCTCTGTTGTTGGTAGTGTTGGCTCTGTTGTTGTTGGTAGTGTTGGCTCTGTTGTTGGTAGTGTTGGCTCTGTTGTTGTTGGTAGTGTTGGTTCTGTTGTTGGTAGAGTTGGCTCTGTTGTTGTTGGTAGTGTTGGTTCTGTTGTTGTTGTTGGTAATGTTGGTTCTGTTGTTGTTGTTGGTAATGTTGGTTCTGTTGTTGTTGGTAGTGTTGGTTCTGTAGTTGGTAGTGTTGTTTCTGTAGTTGTTGGTAGTGTTGGTCCTGTTGTTGGTAGTGTTGGTTCTGTAGTTGTTGGTAGTGTTGGTTCTGTTGTTGTTGGTAGTGTTGGTTCTGTTGTTGGTAGTGTTGGTTCTGTTGTTGGTAGTGTTGGTTCTGTAGTTGTTGGTAGTGTTGGCTCTGTTGTTGTTGGTAGTGTTGGCTCTGTTGTTGGTAGTGTTGGTTCTGTTGTTGGTAGTGTTGGTTCTGTAGTTGTTGGTAGTGTTGGCTCTGTTGTTGGTAGTGTTGGCTCTGTTGTTGTTGGTAGTGTTGGCTCTGTTGTTGGTAGTGTTGGCTCTGTTGTTGTTGGTAGTGTTGGTTCTGTTGTTGGTAGAGTTGGCTCTGTTGTTGTTGGTAGTGTTGGTTCTGTTGTTGTTGTTGGTAATGTTGGTTCTGTTGTTGTTGTTGGTAGTGTTGGCTCTGTTGTTGTTGGTAGTGTTGGTTCTGTTGTTGGTAGAGTTGGTTCTGTTGTTGTTGGTAGTGTTGGCTCTGTTGTTGGTAGTGTTGGTTCTGTTGTTGGTAGAGTTGGCTCTGTTGTTGTTGGTAGTGTTGGTTCTGTTGTTGTTGTTGGTAATGTTGGTTCTGTTGTTGTTGGTAGTGTTGGCTCTGTCGTTGTTGGTAGTGTTGGTTCTGTAGTTGGTAGTGTTGTTTCTGTAGTTGTTGGTAGTGTTGGTTCTGTAGTTGTTGGTAGTGTTGGTTCTGTTGTTGTTGGTAGTGTTGGTTCTGTTGTTGTTGGTAGTGTTGGTTCTGTTGTTGTTGGTAGTGTTGGCTCTGTAGTTGTTGGTAGTGTTGGTTCTGTTGTTGTTGGTAGTGTTGGTTCTGTTGTTGTTGGTAGTGTTTGTTCTGTAGTTGTTGGTAGTGTTGGTTCTGTTGTTGTTGGTAGTGTTGGTTCTGTTGTTGTTGGTAGTGTTGGTTCTGTTGTTGTTGGTAGTGTTGGTTCTGTTGTTGTTGGTAGTGTTGGTTCTGTTGTTGTTGGTAGTGTTGGTTCTGTTGTTGTTGGTAGTGTTGGTTCTGTTGTTGTTGGTAGTGTTGGTTCTGTTGTTGTTGGTAGTGTTGGCTCTGTAGTTGTTGGTAGTGTTGGCTCTGTTGTTGTTGGTAGTGTTGGCTCTGTAGTTGTTGGTAGTGTTGGTTCTGTTGTTGTTGGTAGTGTTGGCTCTGTAGTTGTTGGTAGTGTTGGCTCTGTTGTTGTTGGTAGTGTTGGTTCTGTTGTTGTTGGTAGTGTTGGTTCTGTTGTTGTTGGTAGTGTTGGTTCTGTTGTTGTTGGTAGTGTTGGTTCTGTTGTTGTTGGTAGTGTTGGCTCTGTAGTTGTTGGTAGTGTTGGCTCTGTTGTTGTTGGTAGTGTTGGCTCTGTAGTTGTTGGTAGTGTTGGTTCTGTTGTTGTTGGTAGTGTTGGTTCTGTTGTTGTTGGTAGTGTTGGTTCTGTTGTTGTTGGTAGTGTTGGTTCTGTTGTTGTTGGTAGTGTTGGTTCTGTTGTTGTTGGTAGTGTTGGTTCTGTTGTTGTTGGTAGTGTTGGTTCTGTTGTTGTTGGTAGTGTTGGCTCTGTAGTTGTTGGTAGTGTTGGCTCTGTTGTTGTTGGTAGTGTTGGTTCTGTTGTTGTTGGTAGTGTTGGTTCTGTTGTTGTTGGTAGTGTTGGTTCTGTTGTTGTTGGTAGTGTTGGTTCTGTTGTTGTTGGTAGTGTTGGTTCTGTTGTTGTTGGTAGTGTTGGTTCTGTTGTTGTTGGTAGTGTTGGCTCTGTAGTTGTTGGTAGTGTTGGCTCTGTAGTTGTTGGTAATGTTGGTTCTGTTGTTGTTGGTAGTGTTGGTTCTGTTGTTGTTGGTAGTGTTGGTTCTGTAGTTGTTGGTAGTGTTGGCTCTGTAGTTGTTGGTAGTGTTGGCTCTGTTGTTGTTGGTAGTGTTGGTTCTGTTGTTGTTGGTAGTGTTGGCTCTGTTGTTGTTGGTAGTGTTGGCTCTGTAGTTATTGGTAGTGTTGGCTCTGTTGTTGTTGGTAGTGTTGGTTCTGTAGTTGTTGGTAGTGTTGGCTCTGTTGTTGTTGGTAGTGTTGGTTCTGTAGTTGTTGGTAGTGTTGGCTCTGTTGTTGTTGGTAGTGTTGGTTCTGTTGTTGTTGTTGGTAATGTTGGTTCTGTTGTTGTTGGTAGTGTTGGTTCTGTAGTTGTTGGTAGTGTTGGCTCTGTAGTTATTGGTAGTGTTGGCTCTGTTGTTGTTGGTAGTGTTGGTTCTGTAGTTGTTGGTAGTGTTGGCTCTGTTGTTGTTGGTAGTGTTGGTTCTGTAGTTGTTGGTAGTGTTGGCTCTGTTGTTGTTGGTAGTGTTGGTTCTGTTGTTGTTGTTGGTGTTGGTTCTGTTGTTGTTGGTAGTGTTGGCTCTGTTGTTGTTGGTAGTGTTGGTTCTGTAGTTGGTAGTGTTGTTTCTGTAGTTGTTGGTAGTGTTGGTTCTGTTGTTGTTGGTAGTGTTGGCTCTGTAGTTGTTGGTAGTGTTGGCTCTGTTGTTGTTGGTAGTGTTGGCTCTGTTGTTGTTGGTAGTGTTGGCTCTGTTGTTGTTGGTAGTGTTGGTTCTGTTGTTGTTGGTAGTGTTGGCTCTGTTGTTGTTGGTAGTGTTGGTTCTGTTGTTGTTGGTAGTATTGGTTCTGTAGTTGTTGGTAGTGTTGGTTCTGTTGTTGGTAGAGTTGGTTCTGTAGTTGTTGGTAGTGTTGGCTCTGTTGTTGTTGGTAGTGTTGGTTCTGTTGTTGTTGTTGGTGTTGGTTCTGTTGTTGTTGGTAGTGTTGGTTCTGTAGTTGTTGGTAGTGTTGGCTCTGTAGTTGTTGGTAGTGTTGGTTCTGTAGTTGTTGGTAGTGTTGGCTCTGTTGTTGTTGGTAATGTTGGTTCTGTTGTTGTTGTTGGTGTTGGTTCTGTTGTTGTTGGTAGTGTTGGTTCTGTAGTTGTTGGTAGTGTTGGCTCTGTAGTTGTTGGTAGTGTTGGTTCTGTAGTTGTTGGTAGTGTTGGCTCTGTTGTTGTTGGTAGTGTTGGTTCTGTTGTTGTTGTTGGTGTTGGTTCTGTTGTTGTTGGTAGTGTTGGTTCTGTAGTTGTTGGTAGTGTTGGCTCTGTAGTTGTTGGTAGTGTTGGTTCTGTAGTTGTTGGTAGTGTTGGCTCTGTTGTTGTTGGTAGTGTTGGCTCTGTAGTTGTTGGTAGTGTTGGCTCTGTTGTTGTTGGTAGTGCTGGTTCTGTAGTTGTTGGTAGTGTTGGCTCTGTTGTTGTTGGTAGTGTTGGCTCTGTTGTTGTTGGTAGTGTTGGTGCTGTTGTTGTTGGTAGTGTTGGTTCTGTAGTTGTTGGTAGTGTTGGTTCTGTTGTTGTTGGTAGTGCTGGTTCTGTTGTTGTTGGTAGTGTTGGTTCTGTTGTTGTTGGTAGTGTTGGTTCTGTTGTTGTTGGTAGTGTTGGTTCTGTTGTTGTTGGTAGTGTTGGTTCTGTTGTTGTTGGTAGTGTTGGTTCTGTTGTTGTTGGTAGTGTAGGTTCTGTTGTTGTTGGTAGTGTTGGTTCTGTTGTTGTTGGTAGTGTAGGTTCTGTTGTTGTTGGTAGTGTTGGTTCTGTTGTTATTGGTAGTGTTGGTTCTGTTGTTGTTGGTAGTATTGGTTCTGTTGTTGTTGGTAGTGTTGGTTCTGTTGTTGTTGGTAGTGTAGGTTCTGTTGTTGTTGGTAGTGTTGGTTCTGTTGTTGTTGGTAGTGTAGGTTCTGTTGTTGTTGGTAGTGTTGGTTCTGTTGTTATTGGTAGTGTTGGTTCTGTTGTTGTTGTAGGTAGTGATGTTTCTGTTGTTGTTGGTAGTGTTGGTTCTGTAGTTGTTGGTAGTGTTGGCTCTGTTGTTGTTGGTAGTGTTGGTTCTGTTGTTGTTGGTAGTGTTGGTTCTGTTGTTGTTGGTAGTGTTGGTTCTGTTGTTGTTGTAGGTAGTGATGTTTCTGTTGTTGTTGATAGTGTTGGTTCTGTTCTTGTTGTTGGTAATGTTGGTTCTGTTGTTGTTGGTAGTGTTGGCTCTGTTGTTGTTGGTAGTGTTGGTTCTGTTGTTGTTGTAGGTAGTGATGTTTCTGTTGTTGTTGGTAGTGTTGGTTCTGTTTTTGTTGTTGGTACTGTTGGTTCTGTTGTTGTTGGTAGTGTTGGTTCTGTAGTTGTTGGTAGTGTTGGCTCTGTCGTTGTTGGTAGTGTTGGTTCTGTTGTTGTTGGTAGTGTTGGTTCTGTAGTTGGTAGTGTTGTTTCTGTAGTTGTTGGTAGTGTTGGTCCTGTTGTTGGTAGTGTTGGTTCTGTTGTTGTTGGTAGTGTTGGCTCTGTTGTTGGTAGTGTTGGTTCTGTAGTTGTTGGTAGTGTTGGTTCTGTTGTTGGTAGAGTTGGTTCTGTAGTTGTTGGTAGTGTTGGCTCTGTTGTTGTTGGTAGTGTTGGTTCTGTTGTTGTTGGTAGTGTTGGCTCTGTAGTTATTTGTAGTGTTGGCTCTGTTGTTGTTGGTAGTGTTGGCTCTGTAGTTATTGGTAGT
Organism: Eledone cirrhosa; assembly: GCA_964016885.1. Classification (NCBI taxonomy): domain Eukaryota; kingdom Metazoa; phylum Mollusca; class Cephalopoda; order Octopoda; family Eledonidae; genus Eledone; species Eledone cirrhosa. The sequence continues at coordinate 46,284,052 of OZ024748.1, forward strand.
GTTGGCTCTGTTGTTGTTGGTAGTGTTGGTTCTGTAGTTGTTGGTAGTGTTGGCTCTGTTGTTGTTGGTAGTGTTGGTTCTGTAGTTGTTGGTAGTGTTGGCTCTGTTGTTGTTGGTAGTATTGGTTCTGTAGTTGTTGGTAGTGTTGGTTCTGTTGTTGGTAGAGTTGGTTCTGTAGTTGTTGGTAGTGTTGGCTCTGTTGTTGTTGGTAGTGCTGGTTCTGTAGTTGTTGGTAGTGTTGGCTCTGTTGTTGTTGGAGGTGTTGGCTCTGTTGTTGTTGGTAGTGTTGGTGCTGTTGTTGTTGGTAGTGTTGGCTCTGTTGTTGTTGGTAGTGTTGGCTCTGTTGTTGTTGGTAGTGTTGGTTCTGTAGTTGTTGTTAGTGTTGGCTCTGTTGTTGTTGGTAGTGTTGGTTCTGTTGTTGTTGGTAGTGCTGGTTCTGTTGTTGTTGTTAGTGTTGGCTCTGTTGTTGTTGGTAGTGTTGGTGCTGTTGTTGTTGGTAGTGTTGGTTCTGTTGTTGTTGGTAGTGTTGGCTCTGTTGTTGTTGGTAGTGTTGGTTCTGTAGTTGTTGTTAGTGTTGGCTCTGTTGTTGTTGGTAGTGTTGGTTCTGTTGTTGTTGGTAGTGCTGGTTCTGTTGTTGTTGGTAGTGTTGGTTCTGTAGTTGTTGGTAGTGTTGGCTCTGTTGTTGTTGGTACTGTTGGTTCTGTTGTTGATGGTAGTGCTGGTTCTGTTGTTGTTGGTAGTGTTGGCTCTGTTGTTGTTGGTAGTGCTGGTTCTGTTGTTGTTGGTAGTGTTGGTTCTGTAGTTGTTGGTGGTGTTGGTTCTGTTGTTGTTGTTAGTGTTGGTTCTGTTGTTGTTGGTAGTGTTGGTTCTGTTGTTGATGGTAGTGCTGTTTCTGTTGTTGTTAGTAGTGTTGGCTCTGTTGTTGTTGGTAGTGTTGGTTCTGTTGTTGTTGGTAGTTTTGGTTCTGTAGATGTTGGTAGTGTTGGTTCTGTTGTTGTTGGTAGTGTTGGTTCTGTTGCTGTTGGTAGTGTTGGTTCTGTTGTTGTTGGTAGTGTTGACTCTGTTGTTGTTGGTAGTGTTGGTTCTGTTGTTGTTGGTAGTGTTGGTTCTGTAGGTGTTGGTAGTGTTGGTTCTGTTGTTGTTGATAGTGTTGGTTCTGTTGTTGTTGGTAGTGTTGGTTCTGTTGTTGTTGGTAGTGTTGGTTCTGTTGTTGTTGGTAGTGTTGGTTCTGTTGTTTTTGTTAGTGTTGGTTCTGTTGTTGTTGGTAGTGTTGGTTCTGTTGTTGTTGGTAGTGTTGGTTCTGTTGTTGTTAGTAGTGTTGGTTCTGTTGTTGTTGGTAGTGTTGGTTCTGTTGTTGTTGGTAGTGTTGGTTCTGTTGTTGTTGGTAGTGTTGGTTCTGTTGTTCTTGGTAGTGCTGGTTCTGTTGTTGTTGGTAGTGTTGGTTCTGTTGTTGTTGGTAGTGTTGGTTCTGTTGTTGTTGGTAGTGTTGGTTCTGTTGTTGTTGGTAGTGCTTGTTCTGTTGTTGTTGGTAGTGTTGGTTCTGTTGTTGTTGGTAGTGTTGGTTCTGTTGTTGTTGGTAGTGTTGGTTCTGTTGTTGTTGGTAGTGTTGGTTCTGTTGTTGTTGGTAGTGCTTGTTCTGTTGTTGTTGGTAGTGTTGGTTCTGTTGTTGTTGGTAGTGTTGGTTCTGTTGTTGTTGGTAGTGTTGGTTCTGTTGTTGTTGGTAGTGTTGGTTCTGTTGTTGTTGGTAGTGCTGGTTCTGTTGTTGTTGGTAGTGTTGGTTCTGTAGTTGTTGGTAGTGTTGGTTCTGTTGTTGTTGGTAGTGTTGGTTCTGTAGTTGTTGGTAGTGTTGGTTCTGTAGTTGTTGGTAGTGTTGGTTCTGTTGTTGTTGGTAGTGTTGGTTCTGTTGTTGTTGGTAGTGTTGGCTCTGTTGTTGTTGGTAGTGTTGGTTCTGTTGTTGTTGGTAGTGTTGGTTCTGTAGTTGTTGGTAGTGTTGGTTCTGTTGTTGTTTGTAGTGTTGGTTCTTTAGTTGTTGGTAGTGTTGGTTCTGTTGTTGTTGGTAGTGTTGGTTCTGTTGTTGTTGGTAGTGTTGGTTCTGTTGTTGTTGGTAGTGTTGTTTCTGTAGTTGATGGTAGTTTTGGTTCTGTTGTTGTTGGTAGTGTTGGTTCTGTTGTTGTTGGTAGTGTTGGCTCAGTTGTTGTTGGTAGTGATGGTTCTATTGTTGTTGGTAGTGTTGGTTCTGTGGTTGTTGGTAGTGTTGGTTCTGTAGCTGTTTTTGGTAGTGTTGGTTCTGTAGTTGTTTGTAATGTTGGTTCTTTTGTTGTTGTCGGTAGTGTTGGTTCTGTTTTTGTTGTTGGTAGTGTTGGTTCTGTTGTTGTTGTTGGTAGTGTTGGTTCTGTTGTTGTTGGTAGTGTTGGCTCTGTTGTTGTTGGTAGTGTTGGTTCTGTTGTTGTTGGTACTGTTGGTTCTGTTGTTGTTGGTATTGTTGGTTCTTTTGTTGTTGTTGGTAGTGTTGGTTCAGCTGTTGTTGTTGGTAGTGTTGGTTCTGTTGTTGTTGGTAGTGTTGGTTCTGCTGTTGTTGTTGGTAGTGTTGGTTCTGTTGTTGTTGGTAGTGTTGGTTCTGTTGTTGTCGGTAGTGTTGGTTCTGTTGTTGTTGGTAGTATTGGTTCTGTTGTTGTTGTTGGTAGTTGTGGTTCTGTTGTTGTTGGTAGTGTTGGTTCTATTGTTGTTGGTAATGTTGGTTCTGTTGTTGTGGGTAGTGTGGATTCTGTTGTTGTTGGTAGTGTTGGTTCTGTTGTTGTTGTAGGTAGTGTTGGTTCTGTTGTTGTTGGAAGTGATGGTTCTGTTGTTGTTGGTAGTGTTGGTTCTGTTGTTGGTAGTGCTGCTTCAGTTGTTGGTGTTGGTAGTGTTGGTTCTGTTGTTGTTGGAAGTGATGGTTCTGTTGTTGTTGGTAGTGTTGGTTCCGTTGTTGTTGGTAGTGTTGGTTCCGTTGTTGTTGGTAGTGTTGGTTCTGTTGTTGTTGGTAGTGTTGGTTCTGTTGTTGTTGGTAGTGCTGCTTCTGTTGTGGGTGTTGGTAGTGTTGGTTCCGTTGTTGTTGGAAGTGATGGTTCTGTTGTTGTTGGTAGTGTTGGTTCTGTTGTTGTTGGTAGTGTTGGTTCTATTGTTGTTGGTAATGTTGGTTCTATTGTTGTTGGTAGTGATGGTTCTGTTGTTGTTGGTAGTGTTGGTTCTGTTGTTGTTGGTAGTGTTGGTTCTGTTGTTCTTGGTAGTGCTGCTTCTGTTGTTGGTGTTGGTAGTGTTGGTTCCGTTGTTGTTGGAAGTGATGGTTCTGTTGTTGTTGGTAGTGTTGGTTCTGTTGTTGTTGGTAGTGTTGGTTCTGTTGTTGTTGGTAGTGCTGCTTCTGTTGTTGGTGTTGGTAGTGTTCGTTCTGTTGTTGTTGGAAGTGATGGTTCTGTTGTTGTTGGAAGTGATGGTTCTCTTGTTCTTGGTAGTGTTGCTTCTGTTGTTGTTGGAAGTGATGGTTCTGTTGTTGTTGGTAGTGTTGGTTCTGTTGTTGTTGGTAGTGCTGCTTCTGTTGTTGGTGTTGGTAGTGTTCGTTCTGTTGTTGTTGGAAGTGATGGTTCTGTTGTTGTTGGAAGTGATGGTTCTCTTGTTCTTGGTAGTGTTGCTTCTGTTGTTGTTGGAAGTGATGGTTCTGTTGTTGTTGGTAGTGTTGGTTCTGTTGTTGTTTGTAGTGCTGCTTCTGTTGTTGGTGTTGGTATTGTTGGTTCCGTTGTTGTTGGTAGTGATGGTTCTGTTGTTGTTGGTAGTGTTGGTTCTGTTGTTGTTGGTAGTGCTGCTTCTGTTGTTGGTGTTGGTAGTGTTGGTTCTGTTGTTGTTGGAAGTGATGGTTCTGTTGTTGTTGGTAGTGTTGGTTCTGTTGTTGTTGGTAGTGTTAGTTCAGTTGTTGTTGGTAGTGTTGGTTCTGTTGTTGTTGGTAGTGCTGCTTCTGTTGTTGGTGTTGGTAGTGTTGGTTCTGTTGTTGTTGGAAGTGATGGTTCAGTTGTTGTTGGTAGTGTTGGTTCTGTTGTCGTTGGTAGTGTTGGTTCTGTTGCTGTTGGTAGTGCTGCTTCTGATGTTGGTGTTGGTAGTGTTGGTTCTGTTGTTGTTGGAAGTGATGGTTCTGTTGTTGTTGGTAGTGTTGGTTCTGTTGTTGTTGGTAGTGTTGGTTCTGTTGTTGTTGTAGGTAGTGTTGGTTCTTTTGTTGTTGGAAGTGATGGTTCTGTTGTTTTTGGAAGTGATGGTTCTGTTGTTGGAAGTGATGGTTCTGTTGTTGTTGGTAGTGTTGCTTCTGTTGTTGTTGGTAGTGTGGGTTCTGTTGTTGTTGGTAGTGTTGGTTCTGTTGTTGTTCGTAGTGTTGTTTCTGTTGTTGTTGGTAGTGTTGGTTTTGTTGTTGTTGTTGGTAGTGTTGGTTCTGTTGTTGTTGGTAGTGTTGGTTCTGTTGTTGTTGGTAGTGTTGGTTCTGTTGTTGTTGGTAGTGTTGGTTCTATTGTTGTTGATAGTGTTGGTTCTTTTATTGTAGGTAGTGTTGGTTCTGTTGTTGTTGGTCGTGTTGGTTCTGTTGTTGTTGGTAGTGTAGGTTCTGTTGTTGTTGGTCGTGTTGGTTCTGTTGTTGTTGTTAGTGATGGTTCTATTGTTGTTGGTAGTGTTGGTTCTTTTATTGTAGGTAGTGTTGGTTCTGTTGTTGTTGGTCGTGTTGGGTCTGTTGTTGTTGGTAGTGTAGGTTCTGTTGTTGTTGGTAGTGTTGGTTCTATTGTTGTTGGTCGTGTTGGTTCTGTTGTTGTTGGTAGTGCTGGTTCTATTGTTGTTGGTAGTGTTGGTTCTGTTGTTGTTGGTAGTGTTGGTTCTGTTGTTGTTGGTAGTGTTGGTTCTGTTGTTGTTGGTAGTGTAGGTTCTGTTGTTGTTGGTAGTGTTGGTTCTGTTGTTGTTGGTAGTGTTGGTTCTGTTGTTGTTTGTAGTGATGGTTCTATTGTTGTTGGTAGTGTTGGTTCTGTTGTTGTTGGTAGTGTAGGTTCTGTTGTTGTTTGTAGTGATGGTTCTATTGTTGTTAGTAGTGTTGGTTCTGTTGTTGTTGGTCGTGTTGGTTCTGTTGTTGTTGGTGGTGTAGGTTCTGTTGTTGTTGGTAGTGTTGGTTCTGTTGTTGTTGGTAGTGTTGGTTCTGTTGTTGTTTGTAGTGATGGTTCTATTGTTGTTGGTAGTGTTGGTTCTGTTGTTGTTGGTCGTGTTGGTTCTGTTGTTGTTGGTAGTGTTGGTTCTGTTGTTGTTGGTAGTGTTGGTTCTGTTGTTGTTGGTAGTGTTGGTTCTGTTGTTGTTTGTAGTGTAGGTTCTGTTGTTGTTGGTAGTGTTGGTTCTATTGTTGTTGGTAGTGTTGGTTCTGTTGTTGTTGGTAGTGTAGGTTCTGTTGTTGTTTGTAGTGATGGTTCTATTGTTGTTGGTAGTGTTGGTTCTGTTGTTGTTGGTCGTGTTGGTTCTGTTGTTGTTGGTGGTGTAGGTTCTGTTGTTGTTGGTAGTGTTGGTTCTGTTGTTGTTGGTAGTGTTGGTTCTGTTGTTGTTGGTAGTGTTGGTTCTGTTGTTGTTGGTAGTGTTGGTTCTGTTGTTGTTGGTAGTGTTGGTTCTGTTGTTGTTGGTAGTGTAGGTTCTGTTGTTGTTGGTAGTGTTGGTTCTATTGTTGTTGGTCGTGTTGGTTCTGTTGTTGTTGGTAGTGTTGGTTCTGTTGTTGTTGGCAGTGTAGGTTCTGTGGCTGTTGTTCGTCGTGTTGGTTCTGTTGTTGTTGGTAGTGATGGTTCTATTGTTGTTGGTAGTGTTGTTTCTGTTGTTGTTTGTAGTGATGGTTCTGTTGTTGTTGGTAGTGTTGGTTCTGTTGTTGTTGGTAGTGTTGGTTCTGTTGTTGTTGGTAGTGTTGGTTCTGTTGTTGTTCGTAGTGTAGGTTCTGTTGTTGTTGTTGGTAGTGTAGGTTCTGTTGTTGTTGTTGGTAGTGTTGGTTCTGTTGTTGTAGGTAGTGTTGATTCTGTTGTTGATGGCAGTGTAGGTTCTGTTGTTGTTTGTAGTGATGGTTCTATTGTTGTTGGTAGTGTTGGTTCTGTTGTTGTTTGTAGTGATGGTTCTGTTGTTGTTGGTAGTGTTGGTTCTGTTGTTGTTGGTAGTGTTGGTTCTGTTGTTGTTGGTAGTGTTGGTTCTGTTGTTGTTGGTAGTGTTGGTTCTGTTGTTGTTGGTAGTGTTGGTTCTATTGTTGTTGGTAGTATTGGTTCTGTTGTTGTTGGTAGTGTTGGTTCTGTTGTTGTTGGTAGTGTAGGTTCTGTTGTTGTTGTTGGTAGTGCAGGTTCTGTTGTTGTTGTTGGTAGTGTTGGTTCTATTGTTGTTGGTAGTGTTGGTTCTTTTGTTGTAGGTAGTGTTGGTTCTGTTGTTGTTTGTAGTGATGGTTCTATTGTTGTTGGTCGTGTTGGTTCTGTTGTTGTTGGTAGTGTTGGTTCTTTTGTTGTAGGTAGTGTTGGTTCTGTTGTTGTCGTTGGTAGTGTTGGTTCTGTTGTTGTTGGTAGTGTTGGTTCTTTTGTTGTAGGTAGTGTTGGTTCTGTTGTTGTTTGTAGAGATGGTTCTATTGTTGTTGGTAGTGTTGCTTCTGTTTTTGTTGGTAGTGTTGGTTCTGTTGTTGTTCGTAGTGTTGGTTCTGTTGTTGTTGGTAGTGTTGGTTCTTTTGTTGTAGGTAGTGTTGGTTCTGATGTTGTTGTTGGTAGTGTTGGTTCTGTTGTTGTTGGTAGTGTTGGTTCTGTTGTTGTAGGTAGTGATGGTTCTATTGTTGTAGGTAGTGTTGGTTCTGTTGTTGTTGGTAGTGTTGCTTCTGTTGTTGTTGGTAGTGTTGGTTCTTTTATTGTATGTAGTGTTGGTTCTTTTGTTGTTGGTAGTGTTGGTTCTGTTGTTGTTGGTAGTGTTGGTTCTGTTGTTGTTGTTGGTAGTGTTGGTTCTGTTGTTGTTGGTAGTGTTGGTTCTGTTGTTGTTGGTAGTGTAGGTTCTGTTGTTGTTGTTGGTAGTGTTGGTTCTGTTGTTGTAGGTAGTGTTGGTTCTGTTGTTGTTGGTAGTGTAGGTTCTGTTGTTGTTGTTGGTAGTGCAGGTTCTGTTGTTGTTGTTGGTAGTGTTGGTTCTGTTGTTGTTGGTAGTGTTGGTTCTTTTGTTGTTGTTGGTACTGTTGGTTCTGTTGTTGTTGGTAGTGTTGGTTCTTTTGTTGTAGGTAGTGTTGGTTCTTTTGTTGTTGGTAGTGTTGGTTCTGTTGTTGTTGGTAGTGTTGGTTCTGTTGTTGTTGTTGGTAGTGTTGGTTCTGTTGTTGTTGGTAGTGTTGGTCCTTTTGTTGTAGGTAGTGTTGGTTCTTTTGTTGTTGGTAGTGTTGGTTCTGTTGTTGTTGGTAGTGTTGGTTCTGTAGTTGTTGGTAGTGTTGGTTCTGTTGTTGTTGATAGTGTTGGTTCTGTTGTTGTTGGTAGTGTTGGTTCTATTGTTGTTGGTAGTGTTGTTTCTGTAGTTGATGGTAGTGTTGGTTCTGTTGTTGTTGGTAGTGTTGGTTCTGTTGTTGTTGGTAGTGTTGGCTCTGTTGTTGTTGGTAGTGATGGTTTTGTACTTGTTGGTAGTGTTGGTTCTGTTGTTGTTGTCGGTAGTGTTGGTTCTGTTGTTGTTGGTAGTGTTGGTTCTGTTGTTGTTGTTGGTAGTGTTGGTCCTGTTGTTGTTGGTAGCGTTGGTTCTGTTGTTGTTGGTAGTGTAGGTTCTGTTGTTGTTGTTGGAAGTGTTGGTTCTGTTGTTGTAGGTAGTGTTGATTCTGTTGTTGTTGGTAGTGTAGGTTCTGTTGTTGTAGTTAGTGTTGATTCTGTTGTTGTTGGTAGTGATGGTTCTGTTGTTGTTGGTAGTGTAGGTACGGTTATTGTATTTTGTAGTGTTGGTTCTGTTGTTGTTGGTAGTGTTGGATCTGTTGTTGTTGGTAGTGTAGGTTCTGTTGTTGTTGGTAGTGTTGGTTCTGTTGTTGTTGGTAGTGTTGGTTCTGTTGTTGTTGTTGGTAGTGTTGGTTCTGTTGTTGTTGGTAGTGTTGGTTCTGTTGTTGTTGGTAGTGTTGGTTCTGTTGTTGTTGGTAGTGTAGGTTCTGTTGTTGTTGTTGGTTCTGTTGTTGTTGTTGGTAGTGTTGGTTCTGTTGCTGTTGTTGTTAGTGTTGGTTCTGTTGTTGTTGGTAGTGTTGGTTCTGTTGTTGTTGGTAGTGTTGGTTCTGTTGTTGTTGGTAGTGTTGGTTCTGTTGTTGTTGGTTGTGTAGATTCTGTTGTTGTTGGTAGTGTAGGTTCTGTTGTTGTTTTTGGTAGTGTTGGTTCTGTTGTTGTTGGTAGTGTTGGTTCTGTTGTTGTTGGTAGTCTGGGTTCTGTTGTTGTTGGTAGTGTTGGTTCTGTTGTTGTTGGTAGTGTTGGTTCTGTTGTTGTTGTTGGTAGTGTTGGTTCTGTTGTTGTTGGTAGTGTTGGTTCTGTTGTTGTTGTTGGTAGTGTTGGTTCTGTTGTTGTTTTTAGTGTTGGTTCTGTTGTTGTTGGTAGTGTTGGTTCTGTTGTTGTTGGTAGTGTTGGTTCTGTTGTTGTTGGTAGTGTTGGTTCTGTTGTTGTTGGAAGTGTTGGTTCTGCTGTTGTTGTTGGTAGTGTTGGTTCTGTTGTTGTTGGTAGTGTTGGTTCTGTTGTTGTTGGTAGTGTTGGTTCTGTTGTTGTTGGTAGTGTTGGTTCTGTTGTTGTTGTTGGTAGTGTTGGTTCTGTTGTTGTTGGTAGTGTAGGTTCTGTTGTTGTTGTTGGTAGTGTTGGTTCTGTTGTTGTTGGTAGTGTTGGTTCTGTTGTTGTTGGTAGTGTTGGTTCTGTTGTTGTTGTTGTCGGTAGTGTTGGTTCTGTTGTTGTTGGCAGTGTTGGTTCTGATGTTGTTGGTAGTGTTGGTTCTGTTGTTGTTGGTAGTGATGGTTCTATTGTTGTTGGTAGTGTTGGTTCTGTTGTTGTTGTTGGTAGTGTTGGTTCTGTTGTTGTTGGTAGTGTTGGTTCTGTTGTTGTTGTTGGTAGTGTTTGTTCTGTTGTTGTAGGTAGTGTTGGTTCTGTTGTTGTTGGTAGTGTAGGTTCTGTTGTTGTTGATAGTGTTGGTTCGGTTGTTGTTGGTAGTGTTAGTTCTGTTGTTGGTAGTATACGTTCTGTTGTTGTTGTTGGTAGTGTTGGTTCTGTTGTTGTTGGTAGTGTAGGTTCTGTTGTTGTTGGTAGGATTGGTTCTGTTGTTGTTGGTAGTGTTGGTTCTGTTGTTGGTAGTGTTGGTTCTGTTGTTGTTGGTAGTGTAGGTTCTATTGTTGTTGTTGGTAGTGTTGGTTCTGTTGTTGTTGGGAGTGTTGGTTCTGTTGTTGTTGGTAGTGTTGCTTCTGTTGTTGTTGTTGGTAGTGTTGGTTCTGTTGTTGTTGGTAGTGTTGGTTCTGTTGTTGTTGGTAGTGTTGGTTCTGTTGTTGTGTTTGGTTGTGTTGGTTCTGTGGTTGTGTTTGGTAGTGTTGGTTCTGTTGTTGTTGGTAGTGTTGGTTCTGTTGTTGTGTTTGGTTGTGTTGGTTCTGTGGCTGTGTTTGGTAGTGTTGGTTCTGTGGTTGTTGGTAGTGTTGGTTCTGTTGCTGTTGTTGGTAGTGTTGGTTCTGTTGTTGTTGGTAGTGTTGGTTCTGTTGTTGTTGGTAGTGTTGGTTCTGTTGTTGTGTTTGGTTGTGTTGGTTCTGTGGTTGTGTTTGGTAGTGTTGGTTCTGTGGTTGTTGGTAGTGTTGGTTCTGTTGCTGTTGTTGGTAGTGTTGGTTCTGTTGTTGTTGGTAGTGTTGGTTCTGTTGTTGTTGGGAGTGTTGGTTCTGTTGTTGTTGGTAGTGTTGGTTCTGTTGTTGTTGTTGGTAGTGTTGGTTCTGTTGTTGTTGGTAGTGTTGGTTCTGTTGTTGTTGGTAGTGTTGGTTCTGTTGTTGTTGGGAGTGTTGGTTCTGTTGTTGTTGGTAGTGTTGGTTCTGTTGTTGCTGTTGGTGGTGTTGGTTCTGTTAGTGTTGGTAGTGTTGGTTCTTTTGTTGTTGTTGGTAATGTTGGTTCTGTTGTTGTTGCTAGTGTTGGTTCTGTTGTTATTGGTAGTGTTGGTTCTGTTGTTGTTGGTAGTGTTGGTTCTGTTGTTATTGGTAGTGTTAGTTCTCTTGTTGTTGTTGGTAGTGTTGGTTCTGTTGTTGTTGGTAGTGTTGGTTCTGCTGTTGTTGTTGGTAGTGTTGGTTCTGTTGTTGTTGTTGGTAGTGTTGGTTCTGTTGTTGTTGGGAGTGTTGGTTCTGTTGTTGTTGGTAGTGTTGGTTCTGTTGTTGTTGTTGGTAGTGTTGGTTCTGTTGTTGTTGGTAGCGTTGGTTCTGTTGTTGTTGGTAGTGTTGGTTCTGTTGTTGTTGGTAGTGTAGGTTCTGTTGTTGTTTTTGGTTCTGTTGTTGTTGTTGGTAGTGTTGGTTCTGTTGCTGTTGTTGTTAGTGTTGGTTCTGTTGTTGTTGGTAGTGTTGGTTCTGTTGTTGTTGGTAGTGTTGGTTCTGTTGTTGTTGGTAGTGTTGGTTCTGTTGTTGTTGGTTGTGTAGATTCTGTTGTTGTTGGTAGTGTAGGTTCTGTTGTTGTTTTTGGTAGTGTTGGTTCTGTTGTTGTTGGTAGTGTTGGTTCTGTTGTTGTTGGTAGTCTGGGTTCTGTTGTTGTTGGTAGTGTTGGTTCTGTTGTTGTTGGTAGTGTTGGTTCTGTTGTTGTTGTTGGTAGTGTTGGTTCTGTTGTTGTTGGTAGTGTTGGTTCTGTTGTTGTTGTTGGTAGTGTTGGTTCTGTTGTTGTTTTTAGTGTTGGTTCTGTTGTTGTTGGTAGTGTTGGTTCTGTTGTTGTTGGTAGTGTTGGTTCTGTTGTTGTTGGTAGTGTTGGTTCTGTTGTTGTTGGAAGTGTTGGTTCTGCTGTTGTTGTTGGTAGTGTTGGTTCTGTTGTTGTTGGTAGTGTTGGTCCTGTTGTTGTTGGTAGTGTTGGTTCTGTTGTTGTTGGTAGTGTTGGTTCTGTTGTTGTTGTTGGTAGTGTTGGTTCTGTTGTTGTTGGTAGTGTAGGTTCTGTTGTTGTTGTTGATAGTGTTGGTTCTGTTGTTGTTGGTAGTGTTGGTTCTGTTGTTGTTGGCAGTGTTGGTTCTGATGTTGTTGGTAGTGTTGGTTCTGTTGTTGTTGGTAGTGATGGTTCTATTGTTGTTGGTAGTGTTGGTTCTGTTGTTGTTGTTGGTAGTGTTGGTTCTGTTGTTGTTGGTAGTGTTGGTTCTGTTGTTGTTGTTGGTAGTGTTTGTTCTGTTGTTGTAGGTAGTGTTGGTTCTGTTGTTGTTGGTAGTGTAGGTTCTGTTGTTGTTGATAGTGTTGGTTCGGTTGTTGTTGGTAGTGTTAGTTCTGTTGTTGGTAGTATACGTTCTGTTGTTGTTGTTGGTAGTGTTGGTTCTGTTGTTGTTGGTAGTGTAGGTTCTGTTGTTGTTGGTAGGATTGGTTCTGTTGTTGTTGGTAGTGTTGGTTCTGTTGTTGGTAGTATTGGTTCTGTTGTTGTTGGTAGTGTAGGTTCTATTGTTGTTGTTGGTAGTGTTGGTTCTGTTGTTGTTGGTAGTGTTGGTTCTGTTGTTGTTGTTGGTAGTGTTGGTTCTGTTGTTGTTGTTGGTACTGTTGGTTCGGTTGTTGTTGGTAGTGTTGGTTCTGTTGTTGTTGGTAGTGTTGGTTCTGTTGTTGTTGTTGGTAGTGTTGGTTCGATTGTTGTTGGTAGCGTTGGTTCTGTTGTTGTTGGTAGTGTTGGTTCTGTTGTTGTTGGTAGTGTTGGTTCTGTTGTTGTTGGTAGTGTAGGTTCTGTTGTTGTTGGTAGTGTTGGTTCTGTTGTTGTTGTTGGTAGTGTTGGTTCGGTTGTTGTTGGTAGTGTTGGTTCTGTTGTTGTTGTTAGTGTTGGTTCTGTTGTTGTTGGTAGTGTTGGTTCTGCTGTTGTTGTTGGTAGTGTTGGTTCTGTTGTTGTTGTTGGTAGTGTTGGTTCTGTTGTTGTTGGTAGTGTTGGTTCTGTTGTTGTTGGTAGTGTAGGTTCTGTTGTTGTTGTTGGTAGTGTTGGTTCTGTTGTTGTTGGTAGTGTTGGTTCTGTTGTTGTTGGTAGTGTTGGTTCTGTTGTTGTTGTTGATAGTGTTGGTTCTGTTGTTGTTGGTAGTGTTGGTTCTGTTGTTGTTGGTAGTGTAGGTTCTGTTGTTGTTGGTAGTGTTGGTTCTGTTGTTGTTGGTAGTGTTGGTTCTGTTGTTGTTGGTAGTGCTGCCTCTGTTGTTGGTGTTGGTAGTGTTGGTTCTGTTGTTGTTGGTAGTGTTGGTTCTGTTGTTGTTGGTAGTGTTGGTTCTGTTGTTGTTGGTAGTGTTGGTTCTGTTCTTGTTGGTAGTGTAGGTTCTGTTGTTGTTGTTGGTAGTGTTGGTTCTGTGGTTGTTGGTAGTGTTGGTTCTGTTGTTGTTGGTAGTGTTGGTTCTGTTGTTGTTGTTGATATTTTAGGTTCTGTTGTTGTTGTTGGTAGTGTTGGTTCTGTTGTTGTTGTTGGTAGTGTTGGTTCTGTTGTTGTTGGTAGTGTAGGTTCTGTGGTTGTTGTTGGTAGTGTAGGTTCTGTTGTTGTTGGTAGTGTTGGTTCTGTGGTTGTTGGTAGTGTTGGTTCTGTTGTTGTTGGTAGCGTAGGTTCTGTTGTTGTTGGAAGTGTAGGTTCTGTTGTTGTTGTTGTTAGTGTAGGTTCTGTTGTTGTTGGTAGTGTTGGTTCTGTTGTTGTTGGTAGTGTTGGTTCTGTTGTTGGTGGTAGTGTTGGTTCTGTTGTTGTTGTTGGTAGTGTTGGTTCTGTTGTTGTTGGTAGTGTTGGTTCTGTTGTTGTTGGTAGTGTAGGTTCTGTGGCTGTTGTTGGTAGTGTTGGTTCTGTTGTTGTTGGTAGTGTTGGTTCTATTGTTGTTGGTAGTGTAGGTTCTGTTGTTGTTGTTGGTAGTGTTGGTTCTGTTGTTGTTGGTAGTGTAGGTTCTGTTGTTGTTGGTAGTGTAGGTTCTGTTGTTGTTTTTGGTAGTGTTGGTTCTGTTGTTGTTGGTAGTGTTGGTTCTGTTGTTGTTGGTAGTGTTGGTTCTGTTGTTGTTGGTAGTGTTGGTTCTGTTGTTGTTGGTAGTGTTGGTTCTGTTGTTGTTGTTGGTAGTGTTGGTTCTGTTGTTGTTGGTAGTGTTGGTTCTGTTGTTGTTGTTGGTAGTGTTGGTTCTGTTGTTGTTTTTAGTGTTGTTTCTGTTGTTGTTGGTAGTGTTGGTTCTGTTGTTGTTGGTAGTGTTGGTTCTGTTGTTGTTGGTAGTGTTGGTTCTGTTGTTGTTGGTAGTGTTGATTCTGCTGTTGTTGTTGGTAGTGTTGGTTCTGTTGTTGTTGGTAGTGTTGGTTCTGTTGTTGTTGGTAGTGTTGGTTCTGTTGTTGTTGGTAGTGTTGGTTCTGTTGTTGTTGTTGGTAGTGTTGGTTCTGTTGTTGTTGGTAGTGTAGGTTCTGTTGTTGTTGTTGGTAGTGTTGGTTCTGTTGTTGTTGGTAGTGTTGGTTCTGTTGTTGTTGGTAGTGTTGGTTCTGTTGTTGTTGTTGTTGGTAGTGTTGGTTCTGTTGTTGTTGGTAGTGTTGGTTCTGTTGTTGTTGGTAGTGTTGGTTCTGTTGTTGTTGGTATTGATGGTTCTATTGTTGTTGGTAGTGTTGGTGCTGTTGTTGTTGTTGGTAGTGTTGGTTCTGTTGTTGTTGGTAGTGTTGGTTCTGTTTTTGTTGTTGGTAGTGTTTGTTCTGTTGTTTTAGGTATTGTTGGTTTTGTTGTTGTTGGTAGTGTAGGTTCTGTTGTTGTTGATGGTGTTGGTTCTGTTGTTGTTGGTAGTGTTG
>OZ024748.1:46298178-46363178 GCA_964016885.1 Eledone cirrhosa
TGTAGTGGTTGTTGTTGGTAGTGTAGTGGTTGTTGTTGGTAGTGTAGAGGTTGTTGTTGGTAGTGTAGTGGTTGTTGTTTGTAGTGAAGTGGTTGTTGCTGGTAGTGTAGTGGTTGTTGTTTGTTGTGTAGTGGTTGTTGCTGGTAGTGTAGTGGTTGTTGTTGGTAGTGTAGTGGTTGTTGTTTGTAGTGTAGTGGTTGTTGTTGGTAGTGTAGTGGTTGTTGTTGGTAGTGTAGCGGTTGTTGTTGGTAGTGTACTTGTTGTTGTTGGTAGTGTACTGGTTGTTGTTGGTAGTGTAGTGGTTGTTGTTCGTTGTTTAGTGGTTGTTGCTGGTAGTGTAGTGGTTGGTGTTGGTAGTGCAGTGGTGGTTGTTGGTAGTGTAGTGGTGGTTGTTGGTAGTGCAGTGGTTGTTGTTGGTAGTGTAGTGGTTGTTGTTGGTTGTGTAGTGGTGGTTGTTGGTTGTGTAGTGTTTGTTGTTGGTAGTGTAGCGGTTGTTGTTGGTAGTGTAGTGTTTGTTGTTGGTAGTGTAGTGGTTGTTGTTGGTAGTGTAGCGGTTGTTGTTGGTAGTGTACTGGTTGTTGTTGGTAGTGTAGTGGTTGTTGTTGGTTGTGTAGTGGTTGATGCTGGTAGTGTAGTGGTTGTTGCTGGTAGTATAGTGGTGGTTGTTGGTAGTGTAGTGGTGGTTGTTGGTAGTGTAGTGGTTGTTGTTGGTAGTGTAGTTGTTGTTGTTGGTTGTGTAGTGGTGGTTGTTGGTTGTGTAGTGTTTGTTGGTAGTGTAGTGGTTGTTGTTGGTTGTTTAGTGTTTGTTGCTGGTAGTGTAGTGGTTGTTGTTGGTAGTGTAGTGGTTGTTGTTGGTAGTGTAGTGGTTGTTGTTGGTTGTGTAGTTGTTGTTGTTGGTTGTGTAGTGTTTGTTGGTAGTGTAGTGGTTGTTGTTGGTAGTGTAGTGGTGGTTGTTGGTAGTGTAGTGGTTGTTGTTGGTAGTGTAGTGGTTGTTGTTGGTTGTGTAGTGGTGGTTGTTGGTTGTGTAGTGTTTGTTGGTAGTGTAGTGGTTGTTGTTGGTAGTGTAGTGGTGGTTGTTGGTAGTGTAGTGGTGGTTGTTGGTTGTGTAGTGTTTGTTGGTAGTGTAGTGGTTGTTGTTGGTAGTATAGTGGTGGTTGTTGGTAGCGTAGTGGTTGATGTTGGTAGTGTAGTGGTGGTTGTTGGTAGTGTAGTGGTTGTTGTTGGTAGTGTAGTGGTTGTTGTTGGTAGTGTAGTGGTGGTTGTTGGTAGTGTAGTGGTTGTTGTTGGTATTGTAGTGGTGGTTGTTGGTAGTGAAGTGGTGGTTGTTGGTAGAGTAGTGGTTGTTGTTGGTAGTGTAGTGCTTGTTGTTGGTTGCATAGTGTTTGTTGGTAGTGTAGAGGTGGTTGTTGGTTGTGTAGTGGTGGTTGTTGGTTGCGTAGTGTTTGTTGGTAGTGTAGTGTTTGTTGTTGGTAGTGTAGTGGTTGTTGGTAGTGTAGTGGTTGTTGTTGGTAGTGTAGTGGTGGTTGTTGGTAGTGTAGTGGTTGTTGTTGGTAGTGTAGTGGTTGTTGCTGTTTGTGTAGTGTTTGTTGGTAGTGTAGTGGTTGTTGTTGGTTGTGTAGTGGTGGTTGTTGTTTGTGTAGTGTTTGTTGGTAGTGTAGTGGTTGTTGTTGGTTGTGTAGTGTTTGTTGGTAGTGTAGTGGTTGTTGTTGGTATTGTAGTGGTTGTTGTTGGTAGTGTAGTGGTGGTTGTTGGTAGTGTAGTGGTTGTTGTTGGTAGTGTAGTGGTGGTTGTTGGTTGTGTAGTGGTGGTTGTTGGTGGTGTAGTGTTTGTTGGTAGTGTAGTGGTTGTTGTTGGTAGTGTAGTGGTTGTTGGTAGTGTAGTGGTTGTTGTTGGTAGTGTAGTAGTTGTTGTTGGTAGTGTAGTGGTGGTTGTTGCTAGTGTAGTGGTTGTTGTTGGTTGTGTAGTGGTGGTTGTTGGTTGTGTAGTGTTTGTTGGTAGTGTAGTGGTTGTTGTTGGTTGTGTAGTGGTGGTTGTTGGTTGTGTAGTGTTTGTTGGTAGTGTATTGGTTTTTGTTGGTAGTGTAGTGGTTGTTGTTGGTAGTGTAGTGTTTGTTGGTAGTGTAGTGGTTGTTGTTGGTAGTGTAGTGGTGGTTGTTGGTTGTGTAGTGTTTGTTGGTAGTGTAGTGGTTGTTGTTCGTAGTGTAGTGGTTGTTGTTGGTTGTGTAGTGGTGGTTGTTGGTTGTGTAGTGTTTGTTGATAGTGTAGTGGTTGTTGTTGGTAGTATAGTGGTTGTTGTTGGTAGTGTAGTGGTGGTTGTTGGTTGTGTAGTGGTTGTTGTTGGTAGTGTAGTGGTTGCTGTTGGTTGCGTAGTGTTTGTTGGTAGTGTAGTGGTTGTTGTTGGTAGTGTAGTGGTTGTTGTTGGTAGTGTAGTGGTTGTTGTTGGTTGTGTAGTGTTTGTTGGTAGTGTAGTGGTTGTTGTTGGTAGTGTAGTGGTTGATGTTGGTTGTGTAGTGTTTGTTGGTAGTGTAGTGGTTGTTGTTGGTTGTATAGTGGTGGTTGTTGGTTGTGTAGTGTTTGTTGGTAGTGTAGTGGTTGTTGTTGGTTGTGTAGTGTTTGTTGGTAGTGTATTGGTTGTTGTTGGTAGTGTAGTGGTGGTTGTTGGTAGGGTAGTGTTTGTTGGTAGTGTAGTGGTTGTTGTTGTTAGTGTAGTGGTTGTTGTTGTTAGTGTAGTGTTTGTTGGTAGTGTAGTGGTTGTTGTTGGTTGTGTAGTGGTGGTTGTTGGTTGTGTAGTATTTGTTGGTAGTGTAGAGGTTGTTGTTGGTAGTGTAGTGGTTGTTGTTGGTTGTGTAGTGGTGGTTGTTGGTTGTGTAGTATTTGTTGGTAGTGTAGTGGTTGTTGTTGGTAGTGTAGTGGTGGTTGTTGGTAGTGTAGTGGTTGTTGTTGGTAGTGTAGTGGTGGTTGTTGGTTGCGTAGTGTTTGTTGGTAGTGTAGTGGTTGTTGTTGGTATTATAGTGGTTGTTGTTGGTAGTGTAGTGGTGGTTGTTGGTAGTGTAGTGGTTATTGTTGGTAGTGTAGTGGTGGTTGTTGGTAGTGTAGTAGTGGTTGTTGGTAGGGTAGTGGTTGATGGTAGTGTAGTGGTTGTTGTTGGTAGTGTAGTGGTGCTTGTTGGTAGTGTAGTGGTTGTTTTTGGTAGTGTATTGGTGGTTGTTGGTTGTGTAGTGTTTGTTGGTAGTGTAGTGGTTGTTGTTGGTAGTGTAGTGGTTGATGGTAGTGTAGTGGTTGTTGTTGGTAGTGTAGTGGTGGTTGTTGGTAGTGTAGTGGTGGTTGTTGGTAGTGTAGTGGTTGTTGTTGGTAGTGTAGTGGTTGTTGTTGGTTGTGTAGTGGTGGTTGTTGGTTGTGTAGTGTTTGTTGGTAGTGTAGTGGTTGTTGTTGGTTGTGTAGTGGTTGTGGTTGGTAGTGTAGTGGTGGTTGTTGCTAGTGTAGTGGTTGTTGTTGGTAGTGTAGTGGTTGTTGTTGGTTGTGTAGTGTATGTTGGTAGTGTAGTGGTTGTTGTTGGTAGTGTAGTGGTGGTTGTTGGTAGTGTAGTGGTGGTTGTTGGTAGTGTAGTGGTGGTTGTTGGTAGTGTAGTGGTTGTTGTTGGTAGTGTAGTGGTTGATGTTGGTAGTGTAGTGGTTGTTGTTGGTAGTGTAGTGGTTGTTGTTGGTTGTGTAGTTGTGGGTGTTGGTAGTGTAGTGGTTGTTGTTGGTAGTGTAGTGGTTGTTGTTGGTATTGTAGTGGTTGTTGTTGGTAGTGTAGTTGTGGTTGTTGGTAGTGTAGTGGTTGTTGTTGGTAGTGTAGTGGTGGTTGTTGGTAGTGTAGTGGTGGTTGTTGGTAGTGTAGTGGTTGTTGTTGGTAGTGTAGTGGTTGTTGTTGGTAGTGTAGTGGTTGTAGTTGGTAGTGTAGTGCTTGTTGTTGGTAGTGTAGTGGTGGTTGTTGGTAGTGTAGTGGTTGTTGTTGGTTGTGTAGTTGTGGTTGTTGTTAGTGTAGTGGTTGTTGTTGGTAGTGTAGTGGTTGTTGTTGGTTGTGTAGTGATTGTTGTTGGTTGTGTAGTGGTGGTTGTTGGAAGTGTAGTGGTTGTTGTTGGTAGTGTAGTGGTTGTTGTTGATAGTGTAGTAGTTGTTGTTGGTAGTGTAGTGTTTGTTGGTAGTGTAGTGGTTGTTGTTGGTAGCGTAGTGGTTGTTGTTGGTAGTGTAGTGGTTGTTGTTCGTAGTGTAGTGGTTGTTGTTGGTACTGTAGTGGTTGTTGTTGGTAGTGTAGTTGTGGTTGTTGGTAGTGTAGTGGTTGTAGTTGGTAGTGTAGTGGTTGATGTTGGTAGTGTAGTGGTTGTTGTTGGTAGTGTATTGGTTGTTGTTGGTTGTATAGTTGTGGTTGTTGGTAGTGTAGTGGTTGTTGTTGGTAGTGTAGTAGTTGTTGTTGGTATTGTAGTGGTTGTTGTTGGTAGTGTAGTTGTGGTTGTTGGTAGTGTAGTGGTGGTTGTTGGTAGTGTAGTGGTTGTTGTTGGTAGTGTAGTGATTGTTGTTGGTTGTGTAGTTGTGGTTGTTGGTAGTGTAGTGTTTGTTGTTGGTAGTGTAGTGGTTGTTGTTGGTAGTGTAGTGATTGTTGTTGGTTGTGTAGTGGTTGTTGTTGGTAGTATAGTGGTGGTTGTTGGTTGTGTAGTGGTTGTTGTTGGTTGTGTAGTTGTGGTTGTTGGTAGTGTAATTGTTGTTGTTGATTGTGTAGTGGTTGTTGTTGGTTGTGTAGTGGTTGTTGTTGGTAGTGTAGTGGTTGTTGTTGGTAGTGTAGTGGTTGTTGTTGGTTGTGTAGTTGTTGTTGTTGGTAGTGTAGTGGTTGTTGTTGGTAGTGTAGTGGTTGTTGTTGGTTGTGTAGTGGTTGTTGTTGGTAGTGTAGTTGTAGTTGTTGGTAGTGTAGTTGTTGTTGTTGGTTGTGTAGTGGTTGTTGTTGGTTGTGTAGTTGTGGTTGTTGGTAGTGTAGTGGTTGTAGGTGGGAGTGTAGTTCTTGATAGTGTAGCGGTCTTTGTTGGTATTCTAGTGGTTGTTGTTGGTACTTCAGTTTTTGTTGGTGGTGTTGTGGTTGTTGTTGGTTGTGTAGAGATTGTTTTTTGTAGTGTAGTGTCTGTTGTTGTTGCTACTCTACTGGTTGTTGTTGGTACTTTAGTTGTTGTAGCTTTGGTTGTTTTCATTTGTAATATGCTTGATCTGGTTCCTTTTGTTGTTACTGTTGGTTGCGTAGTCTCTATTGCCCGATCCTTGGACTCTCGTGTTATTCTAGGAGATACAGTAATCTCTCCTAATTCTGTCGCTAGCATTTCTTTTATTGTGTTTTTGTTCGAAGTATAGTCTAGTGTACTAACTTCGGTCTCTGGGGGCAAACTGTGGGGTCTCGTTGTGTCGAATATGGGATATATTGTAGTGATATGATTTTGTTCTACATTAGTGGCATCCCTTGTGTGTGTCATTGTTTCTACTGATGGTGCTGACATTAACTCTTTCATTTTATTTGTAGACCAGGGTCTAGTTATGGCTTTATAAGTTGCTGATATTGTGGGATTTGTTTTAGTATCGCCTATATTTGTCATTTCTTTATTAGTCTGTGTTTTCCCATCACTCGGAGGTAAACTATAAATATTTGTTGTTATTTCTAATGCTTTTGGGGATGTTTTATCTAGTGGCCGATCTGTTGTCAATGTTTTCCCATTGGTATATGAGTATAAGTTTGTAGTTGTGGGAAAAGTATGATCTGTTAATATATCCCTCTTTGAAGCCATCGAAGAAGATAGTTCATATTTTGTCTGCTGCATTGTACTATCAGTTGTATATAGATGATTAATATTAGATGTTGTTGTGTTAGAGTCAAGACGAGGGAGGGCAGAGGTAGCAGTGGTAGTGTTTAATTTAAATGAGGTAGATTTACTTGTGACTGATACATTTAATGGAGGAGGTTGGGTAGTGGTAGATATAACATTAGATAAATTAGTGAGATGGAGATTAGATGTCATAAGAGGGGAAGAGCTAGTAGTTAATTTGTGGGTAAGTGTAGCGGTTGTTGTTATTGTAGTGGTTGTTGTTGGTAGTATAGTGGTTGTTGTTGGTAGTGTAGTGGTGGTTGTTCTTATTGTAGTGGTTGTTGTTGGTATTGTAGTGGTGGTTGTTGGTAGTGTAGTGGTTGTTGTTGGTAGAGTAGTGGTTGTTGTTGGTAGAGTAGTGGTTGTTGTTGGTAGAGTAGTGGTTGTTGTTGGTAGAGTAGTGGTTGTTGTTGGTATTGTAGTGGTGGTTGTTGGTAGTGTAGTGGTTGTTGTTGGTAGTGTAGTGGTGGTTGTTGGTAGTGTAGTGGTTGTTGTTGGTAGTGTAGTGGTGGTTGTTGGTAGTGTAGTGGTGGTTGTTCTTATTGTAGTGGTTGTTGGTAGAGTAGTGGTTGTTGTTGGTAGTGTAGTGGTGGTTGTTGGTAGTGTAGTGGTTGTTGTTGGTAGTGTAGTGGTGGTTGTTCTTATTGTAGTGGTTGTTGTTGGTATTGTAGTGGTGGTTGTTGGTAGTGTAGTGGTTGTTGTTGGTAGTGTAGTGGTGGTTGTTGGTAGTGTAGTGGTTGTTGTTGGTAGAGTAGTGGTTGTTGTTGGTAGTGTAGTGGTTGTTGTTGGTAGTGTAGTGGTGGTTGTTTGTAGTGTAGTGGTGGTGGCTGGTAGTGTAGTGGTGGTTGTTGGTAGTGTAGTGGTTGATGTTGGTAGTGTAGTGGTGGTTGTTGGTAGTGTAGTAGTTGTTGTTGGTAGTGTAGTGGTGGTTGTTGGTAGTGTACTGGTTGTTGTTGGTAGTGTAGTAGTTGTTGTTGGTAGTGTAGTGGTGGTTGTTGGTAGTTTAGTTGTTGTTGTTGGTAGTGTAGTTGTGGTTGTTGGTAATTTAGTGGTTGTTGTTGGTAGTGTAGAGGAGGTTGTTGGTAGTGTAGTGGTTGTTGTTGGTAGTGTAGTGGTTGTTGTTGGTAGTGTAGTGGTTGTTGTTGGTAGTGTAGTGGTTGTAGTTGGTAGTGTAGTGGTTGTTGTTGGTAGTGTAGTGGTTGTAGTTGGTAGTGTAGTGGTTGTTGTTGGTAGTGTAGTGGTTGTAGTTGGTAGTGTAGTGGTTGTTGTTGGTAGTGTAGTGGTTGTAGTTGGTAGTGTAGTGGTTGTTGTTGGTAGAGTAGTGGTGGTTGTTGGTAGTGTAGTGGTTGTTGTTGGTAGTGTAGTGGTTGTAGTTGGTAGTGTAGTGGTGGTTGTTGGTAGTGTAGTGGTTGGTGTTGGTAGTGTAGTGGTGGTTGTCGGTAGTGTAGTGGTTGTAGTTGGTAGTGTAGTGGTTGTTGTTGGTAGTGTAGTGGTTGTTGTTGGTAGTGTAGTGGTTGTTGTTGGTAGTGTAGTGGTGGTTGTTGGTAGTGTAGTGGTTGTTGTTGGTAGTGTAGTGGTGGTTGTTGGTAGTGTAGTGGTTGTTGTTGGTAGTGTAGTGGTTGTTGTTGGTAGTGTAGTGGTTGTTGTTGGTAGTGTAGTGGTTGTTGTTGGTATTGTAGTGGTTGTTGTTGGTAGTGTAGTGGTGGTTGTTGGTAGTGTAATGGTTGTTGTTGGTAGTGTAGTGGTTGTTGTTGGTAGTGTAGTGGTTGTTGTTGTTAGTGTAGTGGTTGTTGTTGGTAGTGTAGTGGTTGTTGTTGGTAGTGTAGTAGTTGTTGTTGGTATTGTAGTGGTTGTTGTTGGTAGTGTAGTGGTGGTTGTTGGTAGTGTAGTGGTTGTTGTTGGTAGTGTAGTGGTTGTTGTTGGTAGTGTAGTGGTTGTTGTTGGTAGTGTAGCGTTGGTAGTTGGTAGTGTAGTGGTTGTTGTTGGTATTGTAGTGGTTGTTGTTGGTAGTGTAGTGGTTGTTGTTGGTAGTGTAGTGGTTGTTGTTGGTAGTGTCATGGTGGTTGTTGGTAGTGTAGTGGTTGTTGTGGGTAGTGTAGTGGTTGTTGTTGGTAGTGTAGTGGTTGTTGTTGGTAGTGTAGTGGTTGTTGTTGGTAGTGTAGTGGTTGTAGTTGGTAGTATAGTGGTTGTTGTTGGTAGTGTAGTGGTTGTTGTTGGTAGTGTAGTGGTTGTTGTTGGTAGTGTAGTGATTGTTGTTGGTAGTGTAGTGGTTGTAGTTGGTAGTGTCGTGGTGGTTGTTGGTAGTGTCGTGGTGGTTGTTGGTAGTGTAGTGGTTGTTGTTGGTAGTATAGTGGTTGTTGTTGGTAGTGTAGTGGTTGTTGTTGGTAGTGTAGTGGTGGTTGTTCGTAGTGTAGTGGTTGTTGTTGGTAGTGTAGTTGTGGTTGTTGGTAGTGTAGTGGTTGTTGTTGGTAGTGTAGTGGTTGTTGTTGGTAGTGTAGTGGTTGTTGTTGGTAGTGTAGTGGTTGTTGTTGGTAGTGTAGTGGTTGTTGTTGGTATTGTAGTGGTTGTTGTTGGTAGTGTAGTGGTGGTTGTTGGTAGTGTAGTGGTTGTTGTTGGTAGTGTAGTGGTTGTTGTTGGTAGTGTAGTGGTTGTTGTTGGTATTGTAGTGGTTGTTGTTGGTAGTGTAGTGGTGGTTGTTGGTAGTGTAGTGGTGGTTGTTGGTAGTGTAGTGGTGGTTGTTGGTAGTGTAGTGGTGGTTGTTGGTAGTGTAGTGGTGGTTGTTGGTAGTGTAGTGGTTGTTGTTGGTAGTGTAGTGGATGTTGTTGTTGGTAGTGTAGTGGTTGTTGTTGGTAGTGTAGTGGTTGTTGTTGGTATTGTAGTGGTTGTTGTTGGTAGTGTAGTGGTTGTTGTTGGTAGTGTAGTGGTGGTTGTTGGTAGTGTAGTGGTTGTTGTTGGTAGTGTAGTGGTGGTTGTTGGTAGTGTAGTGGTTGTTGTTGGTAGTGTAGTGGATGTTGTTGTTGTTGGTAGTGTAGTGGTTGTTGTTGGTAGCGTAGTGGTTGTTGTTGGTATTGTAGTGGTTGTTGTTGGTAGTGTAGTGGTTGTTGTTGGTAGTGTAGTGGTGGTTGTTGGTAGTGTAGTGCTTGTTGTTGGTAGTGTAGTGGTGGTTGTTGGTAGTGTAGTGGTTGCTGTTGGTATTGTAGTGGTGGTTGTTGGTAGTGTAGTGGTTGTTGGTAGTGTAGTGGTTGTTGTTGCTAGTGTAGTGTTTGTTGTTGGTAGTGTAGTGGTTGTTGTTGGTAGTGTAGTGGTTGTAGTTTGTAGTGTAGTGGTTGTTGTTGGTAGTGTAGTGGTTGTTGTTGGTAGTGTAGTGGTGGTTGTTGGTAGTGTAGTGGTTGTTGTTGGTAGCGTAGTGGTTGTAGTTGGTAGTGTCGTGGTGGTTGTTGGTAGGGTAGTGGTTGTTGTTGGTAGTGTAGTGGTTGTAGTTGGTAGAGTCGTGGTGGTTGTTGGTAGTGTAGTGGTTGTTGTTGGTAGTGTAGAGGATGTTGTTGGTAGTGTAGTGGTTTTTGTTGGTAGTGTAGTGGTTGTAGTCGGTAGTGTCGTGGTGGTTGTTGGTAGTGTAGTGGTTGTTGTTGGTAGTGTAGTGGTTGTTGTTGGTAGTGTAGTGGTTGTAGTTGGTAGTGTCGTGGTGGTTGTTGGTAGTGTAGTGGTGGTTGTTGGTAGTGTAGTGGTTGTTGTTGGTAGAGTAGTGGTGGTTGTTGGTAGTGTAGTGGTTGTTGTTGGTAGTGTAGTGGTGGTTGTTGGTAGTGTAGTGGTTGTTGTTGGTAGTGTAGTGGTTGTTGTTGGTAGTATAGTGGTTGTTTTTGGTAGTGTAGTGGTTGTTGTTGGTAGTGTAGTGGTTGTTGTTGGTAGTGTAGTGGTTGTTGTTGGTAGTGTAGTGGTTGTTGTTGGTATTGTAGTGGTTGTTGTTGGTAGTGTAGTGGTGGTTGTTGGTAGTGTAGTGGTTGTTGTTGGTAGTGTAGTGGTTGTTGTTGGTAGTGTAGTGGTTGTTGTTGGTATTGTAGTGGTTGTTGTTGGTAGTGTAGTGGTTGTTGTTGGTATTGTAGTGGTTGTTGTTGGTAGTGTCGTGGTGGTTGTTGGTAGTGTAGTGGTTGTTGTTGGTAGTGTAGTGGTGGTTGTTGGTAGTGTAGTGGTTGTTGTTGGTAGTGTAGTGGTTGTTGTTGGTAGTGTAGTGGTTGTTGTTGGTAGTGTAGTGGTTGTTGTTGGTAGTGTAGTGGTTGTTGTTGGTATTGTAGTGGTTGTTGTTGGTAGTGTAGTGGTGGTTGTTGGTAGTGTAGTGGTTGTTGTTGGTAGTGTAGTGGTTGTTGTTGGTAGTGTAGTGGTTGTTGTTGGTATTGTAGTGGTTGTTGTTGGTAGTGTAGTGGTGGTTGTTGGTAGTGTAGTGGTTGTTGTTGGTAGTGTAGTGGTGGTTGTTGGTAGTGTAGTGGTGGTTGTTGGTAGTGTAGTGGTGGTTGTTGGTAGTGTAGTGGTTGTTGTTGGTAGTGTAGTGGATGTTGTTGTTGGTAGTGTAGTGGTTGTTGTTGGTAGTGTAGTGGTTGTTGTTGGTATTGTAGTGGTTGTTGTTGGTAGTGTAGTGGTTGTTGTTGGTAGTGTAGTGGTGGTTGTTGGTAGTGTAGTGGTTGTTGTTGGTAGTGTAGTGGTGGTTGTTGGTAGTGTAGTGGTTGTTGTTGGTAGTGTAGTGGATGTTGTTGTTGTTGGTAGTGTAGTGGTTGTTGTTGGTAGCGTAGTGGTTGTTGTTGGTATTGTAGTGGTTGTTGTTGGTAGTGTAGTGGTTGTTGTTGGTAGTGTAGTGGTGGTTGTTGGTAGTGTAGTGCTTGTTGTTGGTAGTGTAGTGGTGGTTGTTGGTAGTGTAGTGGTTGCTGTTGGTATTGTAGTGGTGGTTGTTGGTAGTGTAGTGGTTGTTGGTAGTGTAGTGGTTGTTGTTGCTAGTGTAGTGTTTGTTGTTGGTAGTGTAGTGGTTGTTGTTGGTAGTGTAGTGGTTGTAGTTTGTAGTGTAGTGGTTGTTGTTGGTAGTGTAGTGGTTGTTGTTGGTAGTGTAGTGGTGGTTGTTGGTAGTGTAGTGGTTGTTGTTGGTAGCGTAGTGGTTGTAGTTGGTAGTGTCGTGGTGGTTGTTGGTAGGGTAGTGGTTGTTGTTGGTAGTGTAGTGGTTGTAGTTGGTAGAGTCGTGGTGGTTGTTGGTAGTGTAGTGGTTGTTGTTGGTAGTGTAGAGGATGTTGTTGGTAGTGTAGTGGTTTTTGTTGGTAGTGTAGTGGTTGTAGTCGGTAGTGTCGTGGTGGTTGTTGGTAGTGTAGTGGTTGTTGTTGGTAGTGTAGTGGTTGTTGTTGGTAGTGTAGTGGTTGTAGTTGGTAGTGTCGTGGTGGTTGTTGGTAGGGTAGTGGTTGTTGTTGGTAGTGTAGTGGTTGTAGTTGGTAGAGTCGTGGTGGTTGTTGGTAGTGTAGTGGTTGTTGTTGGTAGTGTAGAGGATGTTGTTGGTAGTGTAGTGGTTTTTGTTGGTAGTGTAGTGGTTGTAGTCGGTAGTGTCGTGGTGGTTGTTGGTAGTGTAGTGGTTGTTGTTGGTAGTGTAGTGGTTGTTGTTGGTAGTGTAGTGGTTGTAGTTGGTAGTGTCGTGGTGGTTGTTGGTAGTGTAGTGGTGGTTGTTGGTAGTGTAGTGGTTGTTGTTGGTAGTGTAGTGGTGGTTGTTGGTAGTGTAGTGGTTGTTGTTGGTAGTGTAGTGGTGGTTGTTGGTAGTGTAGTGGTTGTTGTTGGTAGTGTAGTGGTTGTTGTTGGTAGTATAGTGGTTGTTTTTGGCAGTGTAGTGGTTGTTGTTGGTAGTGTAGTGGTTGTTGTTGGTAGTGTAGTGGTTGTTGTTGGTAGTGTAGTGGTTGTTGTTGGTATTGTAGTGGTTGTTGTTGGTAGTGTAGTGGTGGTTGTTGGTAGTGTAGTGGTTGTTGTTGGTAGTGTAGTGGTTGTTGTTGGTAGTGTAGTGGTTGTTGTTGGTATTGTAGTGGTTGTTGTTGGTAGTGTAGTGGTTGTTGTTGGTATTGTAGTGGTTGTTGTTGGTAGTGTCGTGGTGGTTGTTGGTAGTGTAGTGGTTGTTGTTGGTAGTGTAGTGGTGGTTGTTGGTAGTGTAGTGGTTGTTGTTGGTAGTGTAGTGGTGGTTGTTGGTAGTGTAGTGGTTGTTGTTGGTAGTGTAGTGGTGGTTGTTGGTAGTGTAGTGGTTGTTGTTGGTAGTGTAGTGGTTGTTGTTGGTAGTGTAGTGGTTGTTGTTGGTAGTGTAGTGGTTGTTGTTGGTAGTGTAGTGGTTGTTGTTGGTATTGTAGTGGTTGTTGTTGGTAGTGTAGTGGTGGTTGTTGGTAGTGTAGTGGTTGTTGTTGGTAGTGTAGTGGTTGTTGTTGGTAGTGTAGTGGTTGTTGTTGGTATTGTAGTGGTTGTTGTTGGTAGTGTAGTGGTGGTTGTTGGTAGTGTAGTGGTTGTTGTTGGTAGTGTAGTGGTGGTTGTTGGTAGTGTAGTGGTGGTTGTTGGTAGTGTAGTGGTGGTTGTTGGTAGTGTAGTGGTTGTTGTTGGTAGTGTAGTGGATGTTGTTGTTGGTAGTGTAGTGGTTGTTGTTGGTAGTGTAGTGGTTGTTGTTGGTATTGTAGTGGTTGTTGTTGGTAGTGTAGTGGTTGTTGTTGGTAGTGTAGTGGTGGTTGTTGGTAGTGTAGTGGTTGTTGTTGGTAGTGTAGTGGTGGTTGTTGGTAGTGTAGTGGTTGTTGTTGGTAGTGTAGTGGATGTTGTTGTTGTTGGTAGTGTAGTGGTTGTTGTTGGTAGCGTAGTGGTTGTTGTTGGTATTGTAGTGGTTGTTGTTGGTAGTGTAGTGGTTGTTGTTGGTAGTGTAGTGGTGGTTGTTGGTAGTGTAGTGCTTGTTGTTGGTAGTGTAGTGGTGGTTGTTGGTAGTGTAGTGGTTGCTGTTGGTATTGTAGTGGTGGTTGTTGGTAGTGTAGTGGTTGTTGGTAGTGTAGTGGTTGTTGTTGCTAGTGTAGTGTTTGTTGTTGGTAGTGTAGTGGTTGTTGTTGGTAGTGTAGTGGTTGTAGTTTGTAGTGTAGTGGTTGTTGTTGGTAGTGTAGTGGTTGTTGTTGGTAGTGTAGTGGTGGTTGTTGGTAGTGTAGTGGTTGTTGTTGGTAGCGTAGTGGTTGTAGTTGGTAGTGTCGTGGTGGTTGTTGGTAGGGTAGTGGTTGTTGTTGGTAGTGTAGTGGTTGTAGTTGGTAGAGTCGTGGTGGTTGTTGGTAGTGTAGTGGTTGTTGTTGGTAGTGTAGAGGATGTTGTTGGTAGTGTAGTGGTTTTTGTTGGTAGTGTAGTGGTTGTAGTCGGTAGTGTCGTGGTGGTTGTTGGTAGTGTAGTGGTTGTTGTTGGTAGTGTAGTGGTTGTTGTTGGTAGTGTAGTGGTTGTAGTTGGTAGTGTCGTGGTGGTTGTTGGTAGGGTAGTGGTTGTTGTTGGTAGTGTAGTGGTTGTAGTTGGTAGAGTCGTGGTGGTTGTTGGTAGTGTAGTGGTTGTTGTTGGTAGTGTAGAGGATGTTGTTGGTAGTGTAGTGGTTTTTGTTGGTAGTGTAGTGGTTGTAGTCGGTAGTGTCGTGGTGGTTGTTGGTAGTGTAGTGGTTGTTGTTGGTAGTGTAGTGGTTGTTGTTGGTAGTGTAGTGGTGGTTGTTGGTAGTGTAGTGGTTGTTGTTGGTAATGTAGTGGTGGTTGTTGGTAGTGTAGTGGTTGTTGTTGGTAGTGTAGTGGATGTTGTTGTTGGTAGTGTAGTGGTTGTAGTTGGTAGTGTAGTGGTTGTTGTTGGTAGTGAAGTGATGGTTGTTGGTAGTGTAGTGGTTGTTGTTGGTAGTGTAGAGGTTGTTGTTGGTAGTGTAATGGTTGTTGTTGGTAGTGTAGTGGTTGTTGTTGGTAGTGTAGTGCTGTTTGTTGGTAGTGCAGTTGTGGTTGTTGGTAGTGTAGTGGTTGTTGTTGGTAATGTAGTGGTTGTTGTTGGTAGTGTAGTTGTTGTTGTTGGTAGTGTAGTGGTTATAGTTGGTAGTGTAGTGGTTGTTGTTGGTAGTGTAGTGGTTGTTGTTGGTAGTGTAGTGGTTGTTGCTGGTAGTGTAGTGGTTGTTGTTAGTAATGTAGTGGTTGTAGTTGGTAGTGTAGTGGTTGTTGTTGGTAGTGTAGTGGTGGTTGTTGGTAGTGTAGTGGTTGTTGTTGGTCGTGTAGTGGAGGTTGTTGGTAGTGTAGGTGTTGTTGTTGGTAGTGTAGTGGTTGTTGTTGGTAGTGTAGTGGTTGTAGTTGGTAGTGTAGTGGTTGTTGTTGGTAGTGTAGTAGTTGTAGTTGGTAGTGTAGTGGTTGTTGTTGTTCGTGTAGTGGTTGTTGTTGGTAGTGTAGTGGTTGTTGTTGGTAGTGTAGTGGTGGTTGTTGGTAGTGTAGTGGTTGTTGTTGGTCGTGTAGTGGTGGTTGTTGGTAGTGTAGGTGTTGTTGTTGGTAGTGTAGTGGTTGTTGTTGGTAGTGTAGGTGTTGTTGTTGGTAGTGTAGTGGTTGTAGTTGGTAGTGTAGTGGTTGTTGTTGGTAGTGTAGTGGTGGTTGTTGGTAGTGTAGTGGTTGTTGTTGGTAGTGTAGTGGTGGTTGTTGGTAGTGTAGTGGTTGTTGTTGGTAGTGTAGTTGTGGTTGTTGGTAGTGTAGTGGTGGTTGTTGGTAGTGTAGTGGTGGTTGTTGTTAGTGTAGTGGTAGTTGTTGGTAGTGTAGTGGTTGTTATTGGTTGTGCAGTTGTGGTTGTTGGTAATGTAGTGGTGGTGGTTGGTAGTGTAGTGGTGGTTGTTGGTAGAGTAGTGGTTGTTGTTGGTAGTGTAGTGGTTGTAGTTGGTAGTGTAGTGGTTGTTGTTGGTAGTGTAGTGGTGGTTGTTGGTAGTGTAGTGCTTGTAGTTGGTAGTGTAGTGGTTGTTGTTGGTAGTGTAGTGGTGGTTGTTGGTAGTGTAGTGGTTGCTGTTGGTAGTGTAGAGGTTGTTGTTGGTAGTGTAGTGGTTGTTGTTGGTAGTGTAGTGGTTGTTGTTGGTAGTGTAGTGCTGTTTGTTGGTAGTGCAGTTGTGGTTGTTGGTAGTGTAGTGGTTGTAGTTGGTAGTGTAGTGGTTGTTGTTGGTAGTGTAGTGGTTGTTGTTGGTAGTGTAGTGGTGGTTGTTGGTAGTGTAGTGGTTGTTGTTGGTAGTGTAGTGGATGTTGTTGTTGGTAGTGTAGTGGTGGTTGTTGGTAGTGTAGTGGTTGTTGTTGGTAGTGTAGTGGTTGTTGTTGGTAGTGTAGTGGTTGTAGTTGGTAGTGTAGTGGTTGTTGTTGGTAGTGTATTTGTGGTTGTTGGTAGTGTAGTGGTTGTTGTTGGTAGTGTAGTGGTGGTTGTTGGTAGTGTAGTGGTGGTTGTTGGTAGTGTAGTGCTGGTTGTTGGTAGTGTAGTGGTTGTTGTTGGTAGTGTAGTCGTGGTTGTTGGTAGTGTAGTGGTTGTTGTTGGTAGTGTAGTGGTTGTTGTTGGTAGTGTAGTGGTTGTTGTTGGTAGTGTAGTGGTTGTAGTTGGTAGTGTAGTGGTTGTTGTTGGTAGTGTAGTGGTGGTTGTTGGTAGTGTAGTGGTTGTTGTTGGTCGTGTAGTGGTGGTTGTTGGTAGTGTAGGTGTTTTTGTTGGTAGTGTAGTGGTTGTTGTTGGTAGTGTAGTGGTTGTTGTTGGTAGTGTAGTGGTTGTAGTTGGTAGTGTCGTGGTGGTTGTTGGTAGTGTAGTGGTTGTTGTTGGTAGTGTAGTGGTTGTTGTTGGTAGTGTAGTGGTTGTTGTTGGTAGTGTAGTGGTTGTTGTTGGTAGTGTAGTGGTTGTTGTTGGTAGTGTAGTGGTGGTTGTTGGTAGTGTAGTGGTTGTTGTTGGTAGTGTAGTTGTGGTTGTTGGTAGTGTAGTGGTTGTTGTTGGTAGTGTAGTGGTGGTTGTTGGTAGTGTAGTTGTTGTTGCTGGTAGTGTAGTGGTTGTTGTTAGTAATGTAGTGGTTGTAGTTGGTAGTGTAGTGGTTGTTGTTGGTAGTGTAGTGGTGGTTGTTGGTAGTGTAGTGGTTGTTGTTGGTCGTGTAGTGGTGGTTGTTGGTAGTGTAGGTGTTGTTGTTGGTAGTGTAGTGGTTGTTGTTGGTAGTGTAGTGGTTGTAGTTGGTAGTGTAGTGGTTGTTGTTGGTAGTGTAGTAGTTGTAGTTGGTAGTGTAGTGGTTGTTGTTGTTCGTGTAGTGGTTGTTGTTGGTAGTGTAGTGGTTGTTGTTGGTAGTGTAGTGGTGGTTGTTGGTAGTGTAGTGGTTGTTGTTGGTCGTGTAGTGGTGGTTGTTGGTAGTGTAGGTGTTGTTGTTGGTAGTGTAGTGGTTGTTGTTGGTAGTGTAGGTGTTGTTGTTGGTAGTGTAGTGGTTGTAGTTGGTAGTGTAGTGGTTGTTGTTGGTAGTGTAGTGGTGGTTGTTGGTAGTGTAGTGGTTGGTGTTGTTGGTAGTGTAGTGGTTGTTGTTGGTAGTTTAGTGGTGGTTGTTGGTAGTGTAGTGGTTGTTGTTGGTAGTGTAGTGGTTGTTGTTGGTAGTGTAGTGGTGGTTGTTGGTAGTGTAGTGGTTGTTGTTGGTAATGTAGTGGTGGTTGTTGGTAGTGTAGTGGTTGTTGTTGGTAGTGTAGTGGATGTTGTTGTTGGTAGTGTAGTGGTTGTAATTGGTAGTGTAGTGGTTGTTGTTGGTAGTGAAGTGATGGTTGTTGGTAGTGTAGTGGTTGTTGTTGGTAGTGTAGAGGTTGTTGTTGGTAGTGTAATGGTTGTTGTTGGTAGTGTAGTGGTTGTTGTTGGTAGTGTAGTGCTGTTTGTTGGTAGTGCAGTTGTGGTTGTTGGTAGTGTAGTGGTTGTAGTTGGTAGTGTAGTAGTTGTAGTTGGTAGTGTAGTGGTTGTTGTTGGTAGTGTAGTGGTGGTTGTTGGTAGTGTAGTGGTTGTTGTTGGAAGTGTAGTGGTGGTTGTTGGTAGTGTAGTGGTTGTTGTTGGTAGTGTAGTGGTTGTTGTTGGTAGTGTAGTGGTTGTTGTTGGTAGTGTAGTGGTTGTAGTTGGTAGTGTAGTGGTTGTTGTTGGTAGTGTAGTGGTGGTAGTTGGTAGTGTAGTGGTTGTTGTTGGTAGTGTAGTGGTTGTTGTTGGTAGTGTAGTGGTGGTTGTTGGTAGTGTAGTGGTTGTTGTTGGTAGTGTAGTTGTGGTTGTTGGTAGTGTAGTGGTTGTTGTTGGTAGTGTAGTGGTTGTTGCTGGTAGTGTAGTGGTTGTTGTTAGTAATGTAGTGGTTTTAGTTGGTAGTGTAGTGGTTGTTGTTGGTAGTGTAGTGGTGGTTGTTGGTAGTGTAGTGGTTGTTGTTGGTCGTGTAGTGGTGGTTGTTGGTAGTGTAGGTGTTGTTGTTGGTAGTGTAGTGGTTGTTGTTGGTAGTGTAGTGGTTGTAGTTGGTAGTGTAGTGGTTGTTGTTGGTAGTGTAGTAGTTGTAGTTGGTAGTGTAGTGGTTGTTGTTGTTCGTGTAGTGGTTGTTGTTGGTAGTGTAGTGGTTGTTGTTGGTAGTGTAGTGGTGGTTGTTGGTAGTGTAGTGGTTGTTGTTGGTCGTGTAGTGGTGGTTGTTGGTAGTGTAGGTGTTGTTGTTGGTAGTGTAGTGGTTGTTGTTGGTAGTGTAGGTGTTGTTGTTGGTAGTGTAGTGGTTGTAGTTGGTAGTGTAGTGGTTGTTGTTGGTAGTGTAGTGGTGGTTGTTGGTAGTGTAGTGGTTGTTGTTGGTAGTGTAGTGGTGGTTGTTGGTAGTGTAGTAGTTGTTGTTGGTAGTGTAGTTGTGGTTGTTGGTAGTGTAGTGGTGGTTGTTGGTAGTGTAGTGGTGGTTGTTGTTAGTGTAGTGGTAGTTGTTGGTAGTGTAGTGGTTGTTATTGGTTGTGCAGTTGTGGTTGTTGGTAATGTAGTGGTGGTGGTTGGTAGTGTAGTGGTGGTTGTTGGTAGAGTAGTGGTTGTTGTTGGTAGTGTAGTGGTTGTAGTTGGTAGTGTAGTGGTTGTTGTTGGTAGTGTAGTGGTAGTTGTTGGTAGTGTAGTGCTTGTAGTTGGTAGTGTAGTGGTTGTTGTTGGTAGTGTAGTGGTGGTTGTTGGTAGTGTAGTGGTTGCTGTTGGTAGTGTAGAGGTTGTTGTTGGTAGTGTAGTGGTTGTTGTTGGTAGTGTAGTGGTTGTTGTTGGTAGTGTAGTGCTGTTTGTTGGTAGTGCAGTTGTGTTTGTTGGTAGTGTAGTGGTTGTAGTTGGTAGTGTAGTGGTTGTTGTTGGTAGTGTAGTGGTTGTTGTTGGTAGTGTAGTGGTGGTTGTTGGTAGTGTAGTGGTTGTAGTTGGTAGTGTAGTGGTTTTTGTTGGTAGTGTAGTGGTTGTTGTTGGTAGTGTAGTGGTGGTTGTTGGTAGTGTAGTGGTTGTTGTTGGTAGTGTAGTGGATGTTGTTGTTGGTAGTGTAGTGGTGGTTGTTGGTAGTGTAGTGGTTGTTGTTGGTAGTGTAGTGGTTGTTGTTGGTAGTGTAGTGGTTGTAGTTGGTAGTGTAGTGGTTGTTGTTGGTAGTGTATTTGTGGTTGTTGGTAGTGTAGTGGTGGTTGTTGGTAGTGTAGTGGTGGTTGTTGGTAGTGTAGTGCTGGTTGTTGGTAGTGTAGTGGTTGTTGTTGGTAGTGTAGTCGTGGTTGTTGGTAGTGTAGTGGTTGTTGTTGGTAGTGTAGTGGTTGTTGTTGGTAGTGTAGTGGTTGTTGTTGGTAGTGTAGTGGTTGTAGTTGGTAGTGTAGTGGTTGTTGTTGGTAGTGTAGTGGTGGTTGTTGGTAGTGTAGTGGTTGTTGTTGGTCGTGTAGTGGTTGTTGTTGGTAGTGTAGGTGTTTTTGTTCGTAGTGTAGTGGTTGTTGTTGGTAGCCTAGTGGTTGTAGTTGTTAGTGTAGTGGTTGTTGTTGGTAGTGTAGTAGTTGTAGTTGGTAGTGTAGTGGTTGTTGTTGGTAGTGTAGTGGTGGTTGTTGGTAGTGTAGTGGTTGTTGTTGGTAGTGTAGTGGTGGTTGTTGGTAGTGTAGTGGTTGTTGTTGGTAGTGTAGTGGTTGTTGTTGGTAGTGTAGTGGTTGTTGTTGGTAGTGTAGTGGTTGTTGTTGGTAGTGTAGTGGTTGTTGTTGGTAGTGTAGTGGTTGTTGTTGGTAGTGTAGTGGCTGTAGTTGGTAGTGTAGTGGTTGTTGTTGGTAGTGTAGTGGTGGTAGTTGGTAGTGTAGTGGTTGTTGTTGGTAGTGTAGTGGTTGTTGTTGGTCGTGTAGTGGTGGTTGTTGGTAGTGTAGGTGTTGTTGTTGGTAGTGTAGTGGTTGTTGTTGGTAGTGTAGTGGTTGTTGTTGGTAGTGTAGTAGTTGTAGTTGGTAGTGTAGTGGTTGTTGTTGTTCGTGTAGTGGTTGTTGTTGGTAGTGTAGTGGTTGTTGTTGGTAGTGTAGTGGTGGTTGTTGGTAGTGTAGTGGTTGTTGTTGGTCGTGTAGTGGTGGTTGTTGGTAGTGTAGGTGTTGTTGTTGGTAGTGTAGTGGTTGTTGTTGGTAGTGTAGGTGTTGTTGTTGGTAGTGTAGTGGTTGTAGTTGGTAGTGTAGTGGTTGTTGTTGGTAGTGTAGTGGTGGTTGTTGGTAGTGTAGTGGTTGTTGTTGGTAGTGTAGTGGTGGTTGTTGGTAGTGTAGTGGTTGTTGTTGGTAGTGTAGTTGTGGTTGTTGGTAGTGTAGTGGTGGTTGTTGGTAGTGTAGTGGTGGTTGTTGTTAGTGTAGTGGTAGTTGTTGTTAGTGTAGTGGTTGTTATTGGTTGTGCAGTTGTGGTTGTTGGTAATGTAGTGGTGGTGGTTGGTAGTGTAGTGGTGGTTGTTGGTAGAGTAGTGGTTGTTGTTGGTAGTGTAGTGGTTGTAGTTGGTAGTGTAGTGGTTGTTGTTGGTAGTGTAGTGGTGGTTGTTGGTAGTGTAGTGCTTGTAGTTGGTAGTGTAGTGGTTGTTGTTGGTAGTGTAGTGGTGGTTGTTGGTAGTGTAGTGGTTGCTGTTGGTAGTGTAGAGGTTGTTGTTGGTAGTGTAGTGGTTGTTGTTGGTAGTGTAGTGGTTGTTGTTGGTAGTGTAGTGCTGTTTGTTGGTAGTGCAGTTGTGTTTGTTGGTAGTGTAGTGGTTGTAGTTGGTAGTGTAGTGGTTGTTGTTGGTAGTGTAGTGGTTGTTGTTGGTAGTGTAGTGGTGGTTGTTGGTAGTGTAGTGGTTGTAGTTGGTAGTGTAGTGGTTTTTGTTGGTAGTGTAGTGGTTGTTGTTGGTAGTGTAGTGGTGGTTGTTGGTAGTGTAGTGGTTGTTGTTGGTAGTGTAGTGGATGTTGTTGTTGGTAGTGTAGTGGTGGTTGTTGGTAGTGTAGTGGTTGTTGTTGGTAGTGTAGTGGTTGTTGTTGGTAGTGTAGTGGTTGTAGTTGGTAGTGTAGTGGTTGTTGTTGGTAGTGTATTTGTGGTTGTTGGTAGTGTAGTGGTTGTTGTTGGTAGTGTAGTGGTGGTTGTTGGTAGTGTAGTGGTGGTTGTTGGTAGTGTAGTGCTGGTTGTTGGTAGTGTAGTGGTTGTTGTTGGTAGTGTAGTCGTGGTTGTTGGTAGTGTAGTGGTTGTTGTTGGTAGTGTAGTGGTTGTTGTTGGTAGTGTAGTGGTTGTTGTTGGTAGTGTAGTGGTTGTAGTTGGTAGTGTAGTGGTTGTTGTTGGTAGTGTAGTGGTGGTTGTTGGTAGTGTAGTGGTTGTTGTTGGTCGTGTAGTGGTGGTTGTTGGTAGTGTAGGTGTTTTTGTTCGTAGTGTAGTGGTTGTTGTTGGTAGCCTAGTGGTTGTAGTTGTTAGTGTAGTGGTTGTTGTTGGTAGTGTAGTAGTTGTAGTTGGTAGTGTAGTGGTTGTTGTTGGTAGTGTAGTGGTGGTTGTTGGTAGTGTAGTGGTTGTTGTTGGTAGTGTAGTGGTGGTTGTTGGTAGTGTAGTGGTTGTTGTTGGTAGTGTAGTGGTTGTTGTTGGTAGTGTAGTGGTTGTTGTTGGTAGTGTAGTGGTTGTAGTTGGTAGTGTAGTGGTTGTTGTTGGTAGTGTAGTGGTGGTAGTTGGTAGTGTAGTGGTTGTTGTTGGTAGTGTAGTGGTTGTTGTTGGTAGTGTAGTGGTTGTTGTTGGTAGTGTAGTGGTGGTTGTTGATAGTGTAGTGGTGGTTGTTGGTAGTGTAGTGGTAGTTGTTGGTAGTGTAGTGGTTTCTATTGGTTGTGCAGTTGTGGTTGTTGGTAGTGTAATGGTGGTGGTTGGTAGAGTAGTGGTGGTTGTTGTTAGAGTAGTGGTTGTTGTTGGTAGTGTAGTGTTTGTAGTTGGTAGTGTAGTGGTTGTTGTTGGTAGTGTAGTGGTGGTTGTTGGTAGTGTAGTGGTTGTAGTTGGTAGTGTAGTGGTTGTTGTTGGTAGTGTAGTGGTGGTTGTTGGTAGTGTAGTAGTTGTTGTTGGTAGTGTAGAGGTTGTTGTTGGTAGTGTAGTGGTTGTTGTTGGTAGTATATTGGTTGTTGTTGGTAGTGTAGTGCTGTTTGTTGGTAGTGCAGTTGTGGCTGTTGGTATTGTAGTGGTTGTTGTTGGTAGTGTAGTGGTTGTTGTTGCTAGTGTAGTGGTATTTGTTGGTAGTGTAGTGGTTGTTGTTGGTAGTGTAGTAGTTGTTGTTGGTAGTGTAGTGGTTGTTGTTGGTAGTGTAGTGGTTGTTGTTGGTAGTGTAGTGGATGTTGTTGGTAGTGTAGTGGTTGTTGTTGGTAGTGTAGTGGTGGTTGTTGGTAGTGTTGTGGTAGTTGTTGGTAGTGTAGTGGTTGTTATTGGTTGTATAGTGCTGGTTGTTGGTAGTGTAGTGGTCGTTGTTGGTAGTGTAGTGGTTGTTGTTGGTAGTGTAGTGGTGGTTGTTAGTAGTGTAGTGGTTGTTGTTGGTAGTGTAGTTGTTGTTGGT
The DNA here is from genome assembly GCA_964016885.1 of Eledone cirrhosa. Taxonomy (NCBI): domain Eukaryota; kingdom Metazoa; phylum Mollusca; class Cephalopoda; order Octopoda; family Eledonidae; genus Eledone; species Eledone cirrhosa. Next base: position 46,320,044 of record OZ024748.1, read on the forward strand.
AGTGTAGTGGTTGTTGTTGGTAGTGTAGTGGATGTTGTTGGTAGTGTAGAGGTGGTTGTTGGTAGTGTAGTGGTTGTTGTTGGTAGTGTAGTGTTTGTTGTCGGTAGTGTTGTGGTTGTTGTTGGTAGTGTAGTTGTTGTTGGTAGTGTAGTGGTTATTGTTGGTAGTGTAGTGGATGTTGTTGGTAGTGTAGAGGTGGTTGTTGGTAGTATAGTGGTTGTTGTTGGTAGTGTAGTGTTTGTTGTTGGTAGTGTTGTGGTTGTTGTTGATAGTGTAGTGGTTGTTGTTGTTGGTAGTGTAGTGGTTATTGTTGTTGGTAGTGTAGTGGTTGTTGTTGGTAGCGTAGTAGTTGTTGTTGGTAGTGTAGTGGTTGTTGTTGGTAGTGTAGTGGATGTTGTTGTTGGTAGTGTAGTGGTTGTTCTTGGTAGTGTTGTGGTTGTTGTTGATAGTGTAGTGTTTGTTGTTGTCGGTAGTGTAGTGGTTGCTGTTTGTAGTGTAGTGGTTGTTGTTGGTAGTGTAGTGGTTGTTGTTGGTAGTGTAGTGGTTGTAGTTGGTAGTGTAGTTGTGGTTGTTGGTAGTGTAGTGGTTGTTGTTGGTAGTGTAGTGGTGGTTGTTGGTAGTGTAGTGGTTGTAGTTGGTAGTGTAGTGGTTGTTGTTGGTAGTGTAGTGGTGGTTGTTGGTAGTGTAGTGGTTGTTGTTGGTAGTGTAGTGGTGGTTGTTGGTAGTGTAGTGGTTGTTGTTGGTAGTGTAGTGGTGGTTGTTGGTAGTGTAGTGGTGGTTGTTGGTGGTGTAGTGGTGGTTGTTGGTAGTGTAGTGGTAGTTGTTGGTAGTGTAGTGGTTGTTATTGGTTGTGCAGTTGTGGTTGTTGGTAATGTAGTGGTGGTGGTTGGTAGTGTAGTGGTGGTTGTTGGTAGAGTAGTGGTTGTTGTTGGTAGTGTAGTGGTTGTAGTTGGTAGTGTAGTGGTTGTTGTTGGTAGTGTAGTGGTGGTTGTTGGTAGTGTAGTGGTTGTAGTTGGTAGTGTAGTGGTTGTTGTTGGTAGTGTAGTGGTGGTTGTTGGTAGTGTAGTGGTTGCTGTTGGTAGTGTAGAGGTTGTTGTTGGTAGTGTAGTGGTTGTTGTTGGTAGTGTAGTGGTTGTTGTTGGTAGTGTAGTGCTGTTTGTTGGTAGTGCAGTTGTGGTTGTTGGTAGTGTAGTGGTTGTAGTTGGTAGTGTAGTGGTTGTTGTTGGTAGTGTAGTGGTTGTTGTTGGTAGTGTAGTGGTGGTTGTTGGTAGTGTAGTGGTTGTAGTTGGTAGTGTAGTGGTTGTTGTTGGTAGTGTAGTGGTTGTTGTTGGTAGTGTAGTGGTGGTTGTTGGTAGTGTAGTGGTTGTTGTTGGTAGTGTAGTGGATGTTGTTGTTGGTAGTGTAGTTGTGGTTGTTGGTAGTGTAGTGGTTGTTGTTGGTAGTGTAGTGGTTGTTGTTGGTAGTGTAGTGGTTGTAGTTGGTAGTGTAGTGGTTGTTGTTGGTAGTGTATTTGTGGTTGTTGGTAGTGTAGTGGTTGTTGTTGGTAGTGTAGTGGTGGTTGTTGGTAGTGTAGTGGTTGTTGTTGGTAGTGTAGTGCTGGTTGTTGGTAGTGTAGTGGTTGTTGTTGGTAGTGTAGTCGTGGTTGTTGGTAGTGTAGTGGTTGTTGTTGGTAGTGTAGTGGTTGTTGTTGGTAGTGTAGTGGTTGTTGTTGGTAGTGTAGTGGTTGTAGTTGGTAGTGTAGTGGTTGTTGTTGGTAGTGCAGTGGTGGTTGTTGGTAGTGTAGTGGTTGTTGTTGGTCGTGTAGTGGTGGTTGTTGGTAGTGTAGGTGTTGTTGTTGGTAGTGTAGTGGTTGTTGTTGGTAGCCTAGTGGTTGTAGTTGTTAGTGTAGTGGTTGTTGTTGGTAGTGTAGTAGTTGTAGTTGGTAGTGTAGTGGTTGTTGTTGGTAGTGTAGTGGTGGTTGTTGGTAGTGTAGTGGTTGTTTTTGGTAGTGTAGTGGTGGTTGTTGGTAGTGTAGTGGTTGTTGTTGGTAGTGTAGTGGTTGTTGTTGGTAGTGTAGTGGTTGTTGTTGGTAGTGTAGTGGTTGTAGTTGGTAGTGTAGTGGTTGTTGTTGGTAGTGTAGTGGTGGTAGTTGGTAGTGTAGTGGTTGTTGTTGGTAGTGTAGTGGTTGTTGTTGGTAGTGTAGTGGTTGTTGTTGGTAGTGTAGTGGTGGTTGTTGGTAGTGTAGTGGTGGTTGTTGGTAGTGTAGTGGTAGTTGTTGGTAGTGTAGTGGTTTCTATTGGTTGTGCAGTTGTGGTTGTTGGTAGTGTAATGGTGGTGGTTGGTAGGGTAGTGGTGGTTGTTGGTAGAGTAGTGGTTGTTGTTGGTAGTGTAGTGTTTGTAGTTGCTAGTGTAGTGGTTGTTGTTGGTAGTGTAGTGGTGGTTATTGGTAGTGTAGTGGTTGTAGTTGGTAGTGTAGTGGTTGTTGTTGGTAGTGTAGTGGTGGTTGTTGGTAGTGTAGTAGTTGTTGTTGGTAGTGTAGAGGTTGTTGTTGGTAGTGTAGTGGTTGTTGTTGGTAGTATATTGGTTGTTGTTGGTAGTGTAGTGCTGTTTGTTGGTAGTGCAGTTGTGGTTGTTGGTATTGTAGTGGTTGTTGTTGGTAGTGTAGTGGTTGTTGTTGGTAGTGTAGTGGTATCTGTTGGTAGTGTAGTGGTTGTTGTTGGTAGTGTAGTAGTTGTTGTTGGTAGTGTAGTGGTTGTTGTTGGTAGTGTAGTGGTTGTTGTTGGTAGTGTAGTGGATGTTGTTGGTAGTGTAGTGGTGGTTGTTGGTAGTGTTGTGGTAGTTGTTGGTAGTGTAGTGGTTGTTATTGGTTGTATAGTGCTGGTTGTTGGTAGTGTAGTGGTCGTTGTTGGTAGTGTAATGGTTGTTGTTGGTAGTGTAGTGGTGGTTGTTAGTAGTGTAGTGGTTGTTGTTGGTAGTGTAGTTGTTGTTGGTAGTGTAGTGGTTGTTGTTGGTAGTGTAGTGGATGTTGTTGGTAGTGTAGAGGTGGTTGTTGGTAGTGTAGTGGTTGTTGTTGGTAGTGTAGTGTTTGTTGTCGGTAGTGTTGTGGTTGTTGTTGGTAGTGTAGTTGTTGTTGGTAGTGTAGTGGTTGTTGTTGGTAGTGTAGTGGATGTTGTTGGTAGTGTAGAGGTGGTTGTTGGTAGTGTAGTGGTTGTTGTTGGTAGTGTAGTGTTTGTTGTTGGTAGTGTTGTGGTTGTTGTTGATAGTGTAGTGGTTGTTGTTGTTGGTAGTGTAGTGGTTATTGTTGTTGGTAGTGTAGTGGTTGTTGTTGGTAGCGTAGTAGTTGTTGTTGGTAGTGTAGTGGTTGTTGTTGGTAGTGTAGTGGATGTTGTTGTTGGTAGTGTAGTGGTTGTTCTTGGTAGTGTTGTGGTTGTTGTTGATAGTGTAGTGTTTGTTGTTGTCGGTAGTGTAGTGGTTGCTGTTTGTAGTGTAGTGGTTGTTCTTGTTGGTATTGTAGTGGTTGTTGTTGGTAGTGTAGTGGTTGTAGTTGGTAGTGTAGTGGTTGTTGTTGGTAGTGTAGTGGTGGTTGTTGGTAGTGTAGTGGTTGTAGTTGGTAGTGTAGTGGTTGTTGTTGGTAGTGTAGTGGTGGTTGTTGGTAGTGTAGTGGTTGCTGTTGGTAGTGTAGAGGTTGTTGTTGGTAGTGTAGTGGTTGTTGTTGGTAGTGTAGTGGTTGTTGTTGGTAGTGTAGTGCTGTTTGTTGGTAGTGCAGTTGTGGTTGTTGGTAGTGTAGTGGTTGTAGTTGGTAGTGTAGTGGTTGTTGTTGGTAGTGTAGTGGTTGTTGTTGGTAGTGTAGTGGTGGTTGTTGGTAGTGTAGTGGTTGTAGTTGGTAGTGTAGTGGTTGTTGTTGGTAGTGTAGTGGTTGTTGTTGGTAGTGTAGTGGTGGTTGTTGGTAGTGTAGTGGTTGTTGTTGGTAGTGTAGTGGATGTTGTTGTTGGTAGTGTAGTGGTGGTTGTTGGTAGTGTAGTGGTTGTTGTTGGTAGTGTAGTGGTTGTTGTTGGTAGTGTAGTGGTTGTAGTTGGTAGTGTAGTGGTTGTTGTTGGTAGTGTATTTGTGGTTGTTGGTAGTGTAGTGGTTGTTGTTGGTAGTGTAGTGGTGGTTGTTGGTAGTGTAGTGGTTGTTGTTGGTAGTGTAGTGCTGGTTGTTGGTAGTGTAGTGGTTGTTGTTGGTAGTGTAGTCGTGGTTGTTGGTAGTGTAGTGGTTGTTGTTGGTAGTGTAGTGGTTGTTGTTGGTAGTGTAGTGGTTGTTGTTGGTAGTGTAGTGGTTGTAGTTGGTAGTGTAGTGGTTGTTGTTGGTAGTGCAGTGGTGGTTGTTGGTAGTGTAGTGGTTGTTGTTGGTCGTGTAGTGGTGGTTGTTGGTAGTGTAGGTGTTGTTGTTGGTAGTGTAGTGGTTGTTGTTGGTAGCCTAGTGGTTGTAGTTGTTAGTGTAGTGGTTGTTGTTGGTAGTGCAGTAGTTGTAGTTGGTAGTGTAGTGGTTGTTGTTGGTAGTGTAGTGGTGGTTGTTGGTAGTGTAGTGGTTGTTGTTGGTAGTGTAGTGGTGGTTGTTGGTAGTGTAGTGGTTGTTGCTGGTAGTGTAGTGGTTGTTGTTGGTAGTGTAGTGGTTGTTGTTGGTAGTGTAGTGGTTGTAGTTGGTAGTGTAGTGGTTGTTGTTGGTAGTGTAGTGGTGGTAGTTGGTAGTGTAGTGGTTGTTGTTGGTAGTGTAGTGGTTGTTGTTGGTAGTGTAGTGGTTGTTGTTGGTAGTGTAGTGGTGGTTGTTGGTAGTGTAGTGGTGGTTGTTGGTAGTGTAGTGGTAGTTGTTGGTAGTGTAGTGGTTTCTATTGGTTGTGCAGTTGTGGTTGTTGGTAGTGTAATGGTGGTGGTTGGTAGGGTAGTGGTGGTTGTTGCTAGAGTAGTGGTTGTTGTTGGTAGTGTAGTGTTTGTAGTTGCTAGTGTAGTGGTTGTTGTTGGTAGTGTAGTGGTGGTTATTGGTAGTGTAGTGGTTGTAGTTGGTAGTGTAGTGGTTGTTGTTGGTAGTGTAGTGGTGGTTGTTGGTAGTGTAGTAGTTGTTGTTGGTAGTGTAGAGGTTGTTGTTGGTAGTGTAGTGGTTGTTGTTGGTAGTATATTGGTTGTTGTTGGTAGTGTAGTGCTGTTTGTTGGTAGTGCAGTTGTGGTTGTTGGTATTGTAGTGGTTGTTGTTGGTAGTGTAGTGGTTATTGTTGTTGGTAGTGTAGTGGTTTTTGTTGGTAGTGTAGTAGTTGTTGTTGGTAGTGTAGTGGTTGTTGTTGGTAGTGTAGTGGATGTTGTTGTTGGTAGTGTAGTGGTTGTTCTTGGTAGTGTTGTGGTTGTTGTTGATAGTGTAGTGGTTGTTGTTGTCGGTAGTGTAGTGGTTGTTGTTGTTGGTAGTGTAGTGGTTGCTGTTGGTAGTGTAGTGGTTGTTCTTGTTGGTATTGTAGTGGTTGTTGTTGGTAGTTTAATGGTTGTTGTTGGTAGTGTAGTGGATGTTGTTGTTGGTAGTGTAGTGGTTGTTGTTGCTAGTGTAGAGGTTGTTGTTGGTAGTGTAGTGGCTGTCGTTGGTATTGTAGTGGATGATGTTGGTAGTGTAGAGGTGGTTGTTGGTAGTGTAGTGGTTGTTGTTGGTAGTGTAGTGGTTGTTGTTGGTATTGTAGTGGGGTATGTTGGTAGTGTAGAGGTGGTTGTTGGTAGTGTAGTGGATGTTTTTGGTAGTGTAGAGCTAGTTGTTGGTAGTATAGTGGTTGTTGTTGGAGGTGTAGTGGTTGTTGTTGTTGGTAGTGTAGTGGTTGTTGTTGGTAGTGTAGTGGATGTTGTTGGTAGTGTAGAGGTAGTTGTTGGTAGTGTAGTGGTTGTTGTTGTTGGTAGTGTAGTGGTTGTTGTTGGTAGTATAGTGGCTGTTGTTGGTAGTTTAGTGGATGTTGTTGTTGTTAGTGTAGTGGTTGTTGTTGGTAGTGTAGTGGTGGTTGTTGGTAGTGAAGTGGTTGTTGTTGGTAGTGTAGTGGTTGTTGTTGGTAGTGTAGTGGTTGTTGTTGGTAGTGTAGTGGTTGTTGTTGGTAGTGTAGTGGTTGTAGTTGGTAGTGTCGTGGTGGTTGTTGGTAGTGTAGTGGTTGTTGTTGGTAGTGTAGTGGTGGTTGTTGGTAGTGTAGTGGTTGTTGTTGGTAGTGTAGTGGTTGTTGTTGGTAGTGTAGTGGTTGTTGTTGTTGGTAGTGTAGTGGTGGTTGTTGGTTGTGTAGTGAAGGTTGTTGGTAGTGTAGTGGTTGTTGTTGGTAGTGTAGTGGTGGTTGTTGGTTGTGTAGTGGTTGTTGTTGGTAGTGTAGTGGTTGTTGTTGTTGGTAGTGTAGTGGTGGTTGTTGGTAGTGTAGTGGTTGTTGTTGGTAGTGTAGTGGTTGTTGATGGTAGTGTAGTGGTTGTTGTTGGTAGTGTAGTGGTGGTTGTTGGTAGTGTAGTGGTGGTTGTTGGTAGTGTAGTGGTTGTTGTTAGTGTAGTGGTGGTTGTTGGTAGTGTAGTGGTTGTTGTTGGTAGTGTAGTGGTTGTTGTTGGTAGTGTAGTGGTGGTTGTTGGTAGTGTAGTGGTTGTTGTTGGTAGTGTAGTGGTTGTTGTTGTTGGTAGTGTAGTGGTTGTTGTTGGTAGTGTAGTGGTTGTTGTTGGTAGTGTAGTGGTGGTTGTTGGTAGTGTAGTGGTTGTTGTTGGTAGTGTAGTGGATGTTGTTGTTGATAGTGTAGTGGTGGTTCTTGGTAGCGTAGTGGTTGTTGTTGGTAGTGTAGTGGTGGTTGTTGGTAGCGTAGTGGTTGTTGTTGGTAGTGTAGTGGTGCTTGTTGGTAATGTAGTGGTTGTAGTTGGTAGTGTAGTGGTTGTTGTTGGTAGTGTAGTTGTGGTTGTTGGTAGTGTAGTGGTTGTTGTTGGTAGTGTAGTGGTGGTTGTTGGTAGTGTAGTGGTTGTTGTTGGTAGTGTAGTGGTGGTTGTTGGTAGTGTAGTGGTTGTTGTTGGTAGTGTAGTGGATGTTGTTGTTGGTAGTGTAGTGGTGGTTGTTGGTAGTGTAGTGGTTGTTGTTGGTAGTGTAGTGGTGGTTGTTGGTAGTGAAGTGGTTGTTGTTGGTAGTGTAGTGGTTGATGTTGGTAGTGTAGTGGTTGTTGTTGGTAGTGTAGTGGTTGTTGTTGGTAGTGTCGTGGTTGTTGTTGGTAGTGTAGTGGATGTTGTTGGTAGTGTAGTGGTTGTTGTTGTTAGTGTAGTGGTGGTTGTTGGTAGTGTAATGGTAGTTGTTGGTAGTGTAGTGGTTGTTATTGGTTGTATAGTGCTGGTTGTTGGTAGTGTTGTGGTCGTTGTTGGTAGTCTAGTGGTTGTTGTTGGTAGTGTAGTGGTGGTTGTTGGTAGTGTAGTGGTTGTTGTTGGTAGTGTAGTGGATGTTGTTGTTGATAGTGTAGTGGTGGTTGTTGGTAGCGTAGTGGTTGTTGTTGGTAGTGTAGTGGTGGTTGTTGGTAGTGTAGTGGTTGTTGTTGGTAGTGTAGTGGTGCTTGTTGGTAATGTAGTGGTTGTAGTTGGTAGTGTAGTGGTTGTTGTTGGTAGTGTAGTTGTGGTTGTTGGTAGCGTAGTGGTTGTTGTTGGTAGTGTAGTGGTGCTTGTTGGTAATGTAGTGGTTGTAGTTGGTAGTCTAGTGGTTGTTGTTGGTAGTGTAGTTGTGGTTGTTGGTAGTGTAGTGGTTGTTGTTGGTAGTGTAGTGGTGGTTGTTGGTAGTGTAGTGGTTGTTGTTGGTAGTGTAGTTGTGGTTGTTGGTAGTGTAGTGGTTGTTGTTGGTAGTGTAGTGGATGTTGTTGGTAGTGTAGAGGTGGTTGTTGGTAGTGTAGTGGTTGTTGTTGGTAGCATAGTGGTGGTTGTTGGTAGTGTAGTAGTTGTTGTTGGTAGTGTAGTGGTGGTTGTTAGTAGTGTAGTGGTTGTTGTTGGTAGTGTAGTTGTTGTTGTTGGTAGTGTAGTGGTTGTTGTTGGTAGTGTAGTGGATGTGGTTGGTAGTGTAGAGGTGGTTGTTGTCAGTGTAGTGGTTGTTGTTGGTAGTGTAGTGTTTGTTGTCGGTAGTGTTGTGGTTGTTGTTGGTAGTGTAGTTGTTGTTGTTGGTAGTGTAGTGGTTGTTGTTGGTAGTGTAGTGGATGTTGTTGGTAGTGTAGAGGTGGTTGTTGGTAGTGTAGTGGTTTTTGTTAGTAGTGTAGTGTTTGTTGTTGGTAGTGTTGTGGTTGTTCTTGATAGTGTAGTGGTTGTTGTTGTTGTTGGTAGTGTAGTGGTTATTGTTGTTGGTAGTGTAGTGGTTGTTGTTGGTAGTGTAGTAGTTGTTGTTGGTAGTGTAGTGGTTGTTGTTGGTAGTGTAGTGGATGTTGTTGTTGGTAGTGTAGTGGTTGTTCTTGGTAGTGTTGTGGTTGTTGTTGATAGTGTAGTGGTTGTTGTTGTTGGTAGTGTAGTGGTTGTTGTTGTTGGTAGTGTAGTGGTTGCTGTTGGTCGTGTAGTGGTTGTTCTTGTTGGTATTGTAGTGGTTGTCTTTGGTAGTGTAGTGGTTGTTGTTGGTAGTGTAGTGGATGTTGTTGTTGGTAGTGTAGTGGTTGTTGTTGCTAGTGTAGAGGTTGTTGTTGGTAGTGTAGTGGCTGTTGTTGGTATTGTAGTGGATGATGTTGGTAGTGTAGAGGTGGTTGTTGGTAGTGTAGTGGTTGTTGTTGGTAGTGTAGTGGTTGTTGTTGGTATTGTAGTGGATGATGTTGGTAGTGTAGAGGTGGTTGTTGGTAGTGTAGTGGTTGTTTTTGGTAGTGTAGAGGTAGTTGTTGGTAGTGTAGTGGTTGTTGTTGGAGGTGTAGTGGTTGTTGTTGTTGGTAGTGTAGTGGTTGTTGTTCGTAGTGTAGTGGATGTTGTTGGTAGTGTAGAGGTAGTTGTTGGTAGTGATGTGGTTGTTGTTGGTAGTGTAGTAGTTGTTGTTGTTGGTAGTGTAGTGGTTGTTGTTGGTAGTGTAGTGGCTGCTGTTGGTTGTTTAGTGGATGTTGTTGTTGTTAGTGTAGTGGTTGTTGTTGGTAGTGTAGTGGTGGTTGTTGGTAGTGAAGTGGTTGTTGTTGGTCGTGTACTGGGTGTTATTGGTAGTGTAGTGGTTGTTGTTGGTAGTGTAATGGTTGTTGTTGGTAATGTAGAGGTAGTTGTTGGTAGTGTAGTGGTTGTTGTTGGTAGTGTAGTGGTTGTTGTTGTTGGTAGTGTATTGGTTGTTGTTGGTAGTGTAGTGGTGGTGGTTGGTAGTGTAGTGGTTGTTGTTGTTGGTAGTGTTGTGGTTGTTGTTGGTATTGTAGAGGTAGTTGTTGGTTGTGTAGTGGTTGTTGTTGGTAGTGTAGTGGTTGTTGTTGGTAGTGTCGTGGTTGTTGTTGGTAGTGTAGTGGATGTTGTTGGTAGTGTAGTGGTTGTTGTTGTTAGTGTAGTGGTGGTTGTTGGTAGTGTAATGGTAGTTGTTGGTAGTGTAGTGGTTGTTATTGGTTGTATAGTGCTGGTTGTTGGTAGTGTTGTGGTCGTTGTTGGTAGTCTAGTGGTTGTTGTTGGTAGTGTAGTGGTGGTTGTTGGTAGTGTAGTGGTTGTTGTTGGTAGTGTAGTGGATGTTGTTGTTGATAGTGTAGTTGTGGTTGTTGGTAGCGTAGTGGTTGTTGTTGGTAGTGTAGTGGCGGTTGTTGGTAGCGTAGTGGTTGTTGTTGGTAGTGTAGTGGTGCTTGTTGGTAATGTAGTGGTTGTAGTTGGTAGTGTAGTGGTTGTTGTTGGTAGTGTAGTTGTGGTTGTTGGTAGCGTAGTGGTTGTTGTTGGTAGTGTAGTGGTGCTTGTTGGTAATGTAGTGGTTGTAGTTGGTAGTCTAGTGGTTGTTGTTGGTAGTGTAGTTGTGGTTGTTGGTAGTGTAGTGGTTGTTGTTGGTAGTGTAGTGGTGGTTGTTGGTAGTGTAGTGGTTGTTGTTGGTAGTGTAGTGGTGGTTGTTGGTAGTGTAGTGGTTGTTGTTGGTAGTGTAGTGGATGTTGTTGGTAGTGTAGAGGTGGTTGTTGGTAGTGTAGTGGTTGTTGTTGGTAGCATAGTGGTGGTTGTTGGTAGTGTAGTAGTTGTTGTTGGTAGTGTAGTGGTGGTTGTTAGTAGTGTAGTGGTTGTTGTTGGTAGTGTAGTTGTTGTTGTTGGTAGTGTAGTGGTTGTTGTTGGTAGTGTAGTGGATGTGGTTGGTAGTGTAGAGGTGGTTGTTGTCAGTGTAGTGGTTGTTGTTGGTAGTGTAGTGTTTGTTGTCGGTAGTGTTGTGGTTGTTGTTGGTAGTGTAGTTGTTGTTGTTGGTAGTGTAGTGGTTGTTGTTGGTAGTGTAGTGGATGTTGTTGGTAGTGTAGAGGTGGTTGTTGGTAGTGTAGTGGTTTTTGTTAGTAGTGTAGTGTTTGTTATTGGTAGTGTTGTGGTTGTTGTTGATAGTGTAGTGGTTGTTGTTGTTGGTAGTGTAGTGGTTGTTGTTGGTATTGTAGTGGATGATGTTGGTAGTGTAGAGGTGGTTGTTGGTAGTGTAGTGGTTGTTTTTGGTAGTGTAGAGGTAGTTGTTGGTAGTGTAGTGGTTGTTGTTGGAGGTGTAGTGGTTGTTGTTGTTGGTAGTGTAGTGGTTGTTGTTCGTAGTGTAGTGGATGTTGTTGGTAGTGTAGAGGTAGTTGTTGGTAGTGATGTGGTTGTTGTTGGTAGTGTAGTGGTTGTTGTTGTTGGTAGTGTAGTGGTTGTTGTTGGTAGTGTAGTGGCTGCTGTTGGTTGTTTAGTGGATGTTGTTGTTGTTAGTGTAGTGGTTGTTGTTGGTAGTGTAGTGGTGGTTGTTGGTAGTGAAGTGGTTGTTGTTGGTAGTGTAGTGGTTGTTGTTGGTAGTGTAATGGTTGTTGTTGGTAATGTAGAGGTAGTTGTTGGTAGTGTAGTGGTTGTTGTTGGTAGTGTAGTGGTTGTTGTTGTTGGTAGTGTATTGGTTGTTGTTGGTAGTGTAGTGGTGGTGGTTGGTAGTGTAGTGGTTGTTGTTGTTGGTAGTGTTGTGGTTGTTGTTGGTATTGTAGAGGTAGTTGTTGGTTGTGTAGTGGTTGTTGTTGGTAGTGTAGTGGTTGTTGTTGTTGGTAGTGTAGTGGTTGTTGTTGTTGGTAGTGTTGTGGTTGTTGTTGGTATTGTAGAGGTAGTTGTTGGTAGTGTAGTGGTTGTTGTTGGTAGTGTAGTGGTTGTTGTTGTTGGTAGTGTAGTGGTTGTTGTTGTTGTTGGTAGTGTAGTGGTTGTTGTTGGTTGTGTAGTGGTTGTTGTTGTTGGTAGTGTAGTGGTTGTTGTTGGTAGTGTAGTGGTTGTTGTTGGTACTGTAGTGGTTGTTGTTGGTAGTGTAGTGGTGGTTGTTGGTAGTGTAGTGGTTGTTGGTAGTGTAGTGATTGTTGTTGGTAGTGTAGTGGTTGTTGTTGGTAGTGTAGTTGTGGTTGTTGGTAGTGAAGTGGTTGTTGTTGGTAGTGTAGTGTTTGTTGTTGGTAGTATAGTTGTGGTTGTTGGTAGTGTAGTGGTTGTTGTTGGTAGTGTAGTTGTGGTTGTTGGTAGTGTAGTGGTTGTTGTTGGTAGTGTAGTGGTTGCTGTTGGTTGTGTAGTGTTTGTTGGTAGTGTAGTGGTTGTTGTTGGTAGTGTAGTGGTTGTTGTTGGTAGTGTAGTAGTTGTTGTTGGTAGTGTAGTGTTTGTTGGTAGTGTAGTGGTTGTTGTTGGTAGTCTAGTGGTTGTTGTTGGTAGTGTAGTGGTTGTTGTTGGTAGTGTAGTGGTGGTTGTTGGTAGTGTAGTGGTTGTTGTTGTTGGTAGTGTAGTGGTTGTTGTTGGTAGTGTAGTGGTGGTTGTTGGTAGTGTAGTGGTTGTTGTTGGTAGTGTAGTGGTTGTTGTTGGTAGTGTAGTGGTTGTTGTTGGTAGTGTAATGGTGGTTGTTGGTAGTGTAGTGGTTGTTGTTGGTAGTGTAGTGGTTGTTGTTGGTAGTGTAGTGGTTGTTGTTGTTGGTAGTGTAGTGGTTGTTGTTGGTAGTGTAGTGGTGGTTGTTGGTAGTGTAGTGGTTGTTGTTGGTAGTGTAGTGGTTGTTGTTGGTAGTGTAGTGGTTGTTGTTGGTAGTGTAGTGGTTGTTGTTGGTAGTGTAGTGGATGTTGTTGTTGGTAGTTTAATGGTTGTTGTTGGTAGTGTAGTGGTGGTTGTTAGTAGTGTAGTTTTTGTTGTTGGTAGTGTAGTTGTTGCTGTTGGTAGTGTAGTGGTTGTTGTTGGTAGTGTAGTGGATGTTGTTGGTAGTGTAGAGGTGGTTGTTGGTAGTGTAGTGGTTGTTGTTGGTAGTGTAGTGTTTGTTGTCGGTAGTGTCGTGGTTGTTGTTGGTAGTGTAGTTGTTGTTGTTGGTAGTGTAGTGGTTGTTGTTGGTAGTGTAGTGGATGTTGTTGGTAGTGTAGAGGTGGTTGTTGGTAGTGTAGTGGTTGTTGTTAGTAGTGTAGTGTTTGTTGTTGGTAGTGTTGTGGTTGTTGTTGATAGCGTAGTGGTTGTTGTTGTTGGTAGTGTAGTGGTTATTGTTGTTGGTAGTGTAGTGGTTGTTGTTGGTAGTGTAGTAGTTGTTGTTGGTAGTGTAGTGGTTGTTGTTGGTAGTGTAGTGGATGTTGTTGTTGGTAGTGTAGTGGTTGTTCTTGGTAGTGTTGTGGTTGTTGTTGATAGTGTAGTGGTTGTTGTTGTTGGTAGTGTAGTGGTTGTTGTTGTTGGTAGTGTAGTGGTTGCTGTTGGTAGTGTAGTGGTTGTTCTTGTTGGTATTGTAGTGGTTGTTGTTGGTAGTTTAGTGGTTGTTGTTGGTAGTGTAGTGGTTGTTGTTGGTAGTGTAGTGGTTGTTGTTGGTAGTGTAGTGGTTGTTGTTGGTAGTGTAGTGGTTGTTGTTGGTATTGTAGTGGTTGTTGTTGGTAGTGTTGTGGTTGTTGTTGGTAGTATAGTGGTTGTTGTTGGTAATGTAGTGGTTGTTGTTGGTAGTGTTGTGGTTGTTGTTGGTAGTGTAGTGGTTGTTGTTGGTAGTGTAGTGATTGTTGTTGGTAGTGTTGTGGTTGTTGTTGGTAGTGTAGTGGTTGTTGTTGGTATTGTAGTGGTTGTTGTTGGTAGTGTAGTGGTTGTTGTTGGTAGTGTAGTGGTTGTTGTTGGTAGTGTAGTGGTTGTTGTTGGTAGTGTAGTGGTTGTTGTTGGTAGTGTAGTGGTTGTTGTTGGTAGTGTAGTGGTTGTTGTTGGTAGTGTAGTGGGTGTTGTTGGTAGTGTAGTGGTTGTTATTGGTAGTGTAGTGGTTGTTGTTGTTAGTGTAGTGGTTGTTGTTGGTAATGTAGAGGTAGTTGTTGGTAGTGTAGTGGTTGTTGTTGGTAGTGTAGTGGTTGTTGTTGTTGGTAGTGTAGTGGTTGTTGTTGGTAGTGTAGTGGTGGTGGTTGGTAGTGTAGTGGTTGTTGTTGGTAGTGTAGTGGTTGTTGTTGCTAGTGTAGTGGTTGTTATTGGTAGTGTAGTGGTTGTTGTTGGTAGTGTAGTGTTGGTAGTTGGTACTGTAGTGGTTGCTGTCGGTAGTGTAGTGGTTGTTGTTGGTATTGTAGTGGTTGTTGTTGGTAGTGTTGTGGTTGTTGTTGGTATTGTAGAGGTAGTTGTTGGTAGTTTAGTGGTTGTTGTTGGTAGTGTAGTGGTTGTTGTTGTTGGTAGTGTAGTGGTTGTTGTTGCTAGTGTAGTGGTTGTTATTGGTAGTGTAGTGGTTGTTATTGGTAGTGTAGTGGTTTTTGTTGGTTGTGTAGTGTTTGTAGTTGGTTGTGTAGTTGTTGTTGTTGGTAGTGTAGTGGTTGTTGTTGGTTGTGTAATGTTTGTAGTTGGTAGTTTAGTGGTTGTTGTTGGTAGTGTAGTGGTTGTTGTTGGTAGTGTAGTGGTTGTTGTTGGTAGTGTAGTGGTTGTTGCTGTTGGTAGTGTAGTGGTTGTTGTTGTTGGTAGTGTAGTGGTTGTTGTTGGTAGTGTAGTGGTTGTTGTTGTTGGTAGTATTGTGGTTGTTGTTGGTAGTGTAGTGTTTGTTGTTGGTAGTGTAGTGGTTGTTGTTGGTAGTGTAGTGGTGGTTGTTGGTAGAGTAGTGGTGGTTGTTGGTAGTGTAGTGGTTTTTGTTGGTAGTGTAGTTGTGGTTGTTGGTAGTGTAGTGGTTGTTGTTGGTAGTGTAGTGGTTGTTGTTGGTAGTGTTGTGGTTGTTGTTGGTAGTGTAGTGGATGTTGTTGTTTGTAGTGTAGTGGTTGTTGTTGGTAGTGTAGTGGTTGTTGTTAGTAGTGTTGTGGTTGGTGTTGGTAGTGTTGTGGTTGTTGTTGGTAGTGTAGTGGTTGTTGTTGGTAGTGTAGTGGATGTTGTTGTTGGTAGTGTAGTAGTTGTTGTTGGTAGTGTAGTGGTGGTTGTTGGTAGTGTAGTGGTGGTTGTTGGTAGTGTAGTGGTTGTTGTTGGTAGTGTAGTGGTGGTTGTTGGTAGTGTAGTGGTTGTTGTTGGTAGTGTAGTGGTTGTTGTTGGTAGCATAGTGGTGGTTGTTGGTAGTGTAGTGGTTGTTGTTGTTAGTGTAGAGGTTGTTGTTGGTAGTGTAGTGGTTGTTGTTGGTAGTGTAGTGGTTGTTGTTGGTAGTGTAGTGGTTGTTGTTGGCAGTGTAGTGGTTGTTGTTGGTAGTGTAGTGGTTGTTGTTGTTAGTGTAGTGGTGGTTGTTGATAGTGTAGTGGTTGTTGTTGGTAGTGTAGTAGTTGTTGTTGGTATTGTATGGGTTGTTGTTGGTAGTGTTGTGGTTGTTGTTGGTAGTGTAGTGGTGGTTGTTGGTAGTGTAGTGGTTGTTGTTGGTAGTGTAGTGGTTGTTGTTGGCAGTGTAGTGGTTGTTGTTGGTAGTGTAGTGGTTGTTGTTGGTAGTGTAGTAGTTGTTGTTGGTATTGTAGTGGTTGTTGTTGGTAGTGTTGTGGTTGCTGTTGGTAGTGTAGTGGTTGTTGTTGGTAGTGTAGTGGTTGTTGTTGGTAGTGTAGTGGTGGTTGTTGGTAATGTAGTGGTGGTTGTTGGTAGTGTAGTGGAGGTTGTTGGTAATGTAATGGTTGTAGTTGGTAGTGTAGTGGTGGTTGTTGTTAGTGTAGTGGTTGTTGTTGGTAGTTTCATGGTTTTTGTTGGTAGTGTAGTGGTGGTTGTTGGTAGTGTAGTGGTTGTTGTTGGTAGTATAGTGGTGATTGTTGGTAGTGTAGTGGTGGTTGTTGGTAGTGTAGTGGTTGTTGTTGGTAGTGTAGTGGTGCTTGTTGGTAGTGTAGTGGTGGTTGTTGGTAGTGTAGTGGTTGTAGTTGGTAGTGTAGTGGTGGTTGTTGGTAGTGTAGTGGTTGTTGTTGGTATTGTAGTGGTGGTGGTTGGTAGTGTAGTGGTTGTTGTTGGTAGTGTAGTGGTGGTTGTTGGTAGTGTAGTGGTTGTTGTTGGTAGTGTAATGGTTGTTGTTGGTAGTGTTGTGGTGGTTGTTGGTAGTGTAGTGGTTGGTGTTGGTAGTGTTGCGGTTGTTGTTGGTAGTGTAGTGGTGGTTGTTGGTAGTGTAGTGGATGTTATTGTTGGTAGTGTTGTGGTTGTTGTTGGTAGTGTAGTGGTTGTTGTTGGTATTGTAGTGGTGGTGGTTGGTAGTGTAGTGGTTGTTGTTGGTAGTGTAGTGGTGGTTGTTGGTAGTGTAGTGGTTGTTGTTGGTAGTATAGTGGTGATTGTTGGTAGTGTAGTGGTGGTTGTTGGTAGTGTAGTGGTTGTTGTTGGTAGTGTAGTGGTGCTTGTTGGTAGTGTAGTGGTGGTTGTTGGTAGTGTAGTGGTTGTAGTTGGTAGTGTAGTGGTGGTTGTTGGTAGTGTAGTGGTTGTTGTTGGTATTGTAGTGGTGGTGGTTGGTAGTGTAGTGGTTGTTGTTGGTAGTTTTGTGTTTGTTGTTGGTAGTGTAGTGGTCGTTGTTGGTAGTGTAGTGGTGGTTGCTGGTAGTGTAGTGGTTGTTGTTGGTAGTGAAGTGGTTGTTGTTGGTAGTGTAGTGGTGGTTGTTGGTAGTGTAGTGGTTGTTGTTGGTAGTGTAATGGTTGTTGTTGGTAGTGTTGTGGTGGTTGTTGGTAGTGTAGTGGTTGGTGTTGGTAGTGTTGCGGTTGTTGTTGGTAGTGTAGTGGTGGTTGTTGGTAGTGTAGTGGATGTTATTGTTGGTAGTGTTGTGGTTGTTGTTGGTAGTGTAGTGGTTGTTGTTGGTAGTTTTGTGGTTGTTGTTGGTAGTTTTGTGGTTGTTGTTGGTAGTGTAGTGGTTGTTGTTGGTAGTGTAGTGGATGTTGTTGTTGGTAGTGTAGTGGTGGTTGTTGGTAGTGTAGTGGTTGTTGTTGGTAGTGTAGTGGTGGTTGTTGGTAGTGTAGTGGTGGTTGTTGGTAGTGTAGTGGTGCTTGTTGGTAGTGTAGTGGTGGTTGTTGGTAGTGTAGTGGTTGTAGTTGGTAGTGTAGTGGTGGTTGTTGGTAGTGTAGTGGTTGTTGTTGGTTGTGTAGTGGTGGTGGTTGGTAGTGTAGTGGTTGTTGTTGGTAGTGTTGTGGTTGTTGTTGGTAGTGTAGTGGTCGTTGTTGGTAGTGTAGTGGTGGTTGTTGGTAGTGTAGTGGTTGTTGTTGGTAGTGTAGTGGTTGTTGTTGGTAGTGTAGTGGTGGTTGTTGGTAGTGTAGTGGTTGTTGTTGGCAGTGTAGTGGTTGTTGTTGGTAGTGTAGTGATGGTTGTTGGTAGTGTAGTGGTTGTTGTTGGTAGTGTAGTGGTTGTTGTTGGTAGTGTTGTGGTTGTTGTTGGTAGTGTAGTGGATGTTGTTGTTGGTAGTGTAGTGGCTGTTGTTGGTAGTGTAGTGGTTGTTGTTGGTAGTGTTGTGGTTGGTGTTGGTAGTGTTGTGGTTGTTGTTGGTAGTGTAGTGGATGTTGTTGTTGGTAGTGTTGTGGTTGTTGTTGGTGTTATTTTGGTTGTTGTTGTTTGTGTTGTTGTTGGCGTTGTGGTGGTTGTTGGTGTTGTGGTGGTTGTTTGTGTTGTGGTTCTTGTTGGTGTTGTTGTTGTTGTGGTTGTTGGTGTTCTATTTGATGTTGCTGTTGTTGTTTCACTGGGTGCTGCTGCTGAAGTTTGACTAGACAATTTTAGTATGTGACTGGATGTTGTTGTTATTGATACCCTCTTTGATATTTTCGTTAGTGTGTGATTGGGTGTTGCCGATGTGTGACTAGGGGCTTTTGCTATGTGACTAATTGTTGTTGTTGTTGGTGCTGTGCGACTATGACTTGTTTTCGATTGTCTAGGCATGTTTGTGATTGTTACTGGTGTAGAGCTAGTTGTACTAATGAGGGCTGGACTAGAAGTTTTAATGAAAAATAAACTATTTATTGATGTTGTTGGTATTCTAGATGATTCTGTAGATGTCATCTGTTGAGAATTATTGCTAATTCTTTCAGATTTTTCTGGTATTGTATTCACCGGAATTGAATCTGTCCTTTCTATCGGACTTGTCACCGTCCTGGCAACACCTTGTGTTGTTGCTACGGCTTCTATCACATTAGTAACTGGTACTTTAGTACCACCTCTCCAGGAGGTGGATTTTTCTGTCGTACTATATACAAAGTTGACATCACCAGATCTGACGAAGGTCGCATCAGTTGAGCGTGGGGAAGCTTGTTTAGTTAGTTTCATCACATGGAACGAAGTTTGTCCCATTGTACTCTCTTTGCCTTTTTTCTGTATATCTTTCCTAAATGGCTCGATACTTTCTGTACGAGGTGTAAATTCCACTTTTGGAGAATTCCTAGTTGGCATTGCATCATTTGTCGGATAGGGCATAGCAGAAGATTTAAACGTATTACCTGGAAATGTAGACCTAACTATCTTTCTACTGTTTCTGACTGTTTCTGACGTTGCAGAAGATGTGCTAGATGTAAATTGAGGTAAATTTTGACTTTTATGGGCTTCCCCTGTACTCTCAGTATGACCGGTTGAGGTTTCGGGCACTTTTCCTGGTGATGATGATGATGATGGTGATGATGATGATGATGATGATGATGATGATGGGTGTTGTGAAGTATTTATATTTGTAGAAGGTGTAATAAAATAACTCGACGTGGCAGATGTTACCGAGTTTAAATTGAGATCATTAGTTGTAAAGGGCTCCTTCATTACTGAAGATTTTCTTGGTGTTGTTGTTGTTGGGGTGATGGTTGTGGTAGTGTTGGAGTTCATTTTCATCACCGGTGCCATTGGTGAAGTTATTTCTGTTGTTGATATTGTAGTGGTGGTCATCGCCGTCGTTGGTGGTGATGGTGATTTAGTTTTATGTCTTCCGGATGATTCAGTGCTCTGTTCCCAATTGTGGCCAGCCGTCAGATTGGGCAGTTGCTTATGTATAAATGAGATGTTAGCTTCTCCAGTTGTACCAGACAAATGGCCGCCAGGTTGCGATGAAACTTTAGAAAGATGATCCGGGTTTGATGAAAATGACAATGACGACGATGATGGAGATGATGTCAGCAATGAAACCTGCAGTGGTGATGATGATGGTAAGAGAGAAGAGGAGGAGGAATATAAATACGAGGGGGCTGTTTCTGTTGTTGCTGCAGATGTTGTTGTTGAAGGTGATAGTGATGATGATGGTGGTGAAGGTGTTATCGATGTTGAGGATGAAGATCCATATGAAACAGAAGCAGTTACCGGGGTTACAGATGCTAGAAGTGGTGGGTTTGTGGTATGTATTACCCTCTTTAAGCTGTGACTTTGAGTCTGGGTCACTTGAGAATCTGCAGTGGGTTTTTCACCGAAAATACCAGAACCTTCTTCTGTATAACTCAAACCGATATTCTGATCATATGTTTCTGCTCCATCGGGTTTGTTTGTTTTAAATATATCACTTTCAGATAAATAAGAATTTTCACCGGGGTTTTCACTGGGATTGTCATGTTTTAATAACTTTCTTGTTTGAAAAATATCAATCTTCCTTGAGAAGCGATTTTTCTTGCTCGGAATGTTACTGTAAGCCATATTCTCTTTGCGTTCAAGTGAAGATTTTTGGTGACTTAAAGAAACAACCGAATTGTTTGAAAATTTATTGCTAGTTTGAAGAATATCAATCTTCTCTGAGAAACGATTTTTCTTGGACGGAACCTCACTATTACCCATACTTTCTTTGCGTTCAAGTGACGATTTTTCGTGGCTTAAAGAAACAGCAGCATTGTTCGAAAATGTATTTCTTGTAGAAAATATAACTTCTAAATGTTTATCATGTCTAAGTCTTGAAATTAATCGCTTTGAGTAAGATCTCTTTTGGTTCCGCTGTTCTGCTGCATCACTCTCTGTCTTTAAGCTTATCATTCTAGTAATATTCATGTATAAATGTATTTTCGAAACATTTATTCTATTTTGATTGTGTTCCGCATAGGATTTTGGTATGATTAATACTGTATTAAAGAGAAAGGTAAAAAAACATACATGTAAACAATTTTCTAGAACTTCTTATTTTGTAAAAAGTTTTTAATGGATCAAAAAATTTTTAAGGGATCAAAACATGAAAAAAGAATAAAAAGAAAAAAAAAATTAATATCACAATATAGAAGAATAACATTTTGATATTCAACTCAAATTTCATATTTTCTGAATGGCTTATGCAGCGAATTTTACTGGCTGTTCTCTGCCGAAAGACCTTCACCATTTTATCTGTGGCAGGCTACTTTCAGATATGTTCGGCACAGAAGGCTTAGCCACACCATGTTGTCTGTGGGGTGCCACATCATAGATATGCTATGCAGCAGATGATTCAGGGCTTTGCCGCGCCTTTTTCTCTGTGGCGGGCCATGATTTGGATATGGTAGGCAACGGAGTACCCAAGGCTTAGCCACTTCCTAATTATTATTATTTTTTTATTTTACTTTTAATAATGTTTTTTAAAAAAATTGTACATTGTGAATAAATAAATATTCGATTAAATTTTCAACATATCCCTGTTAAATACATGAACGGAAAATAAATTTCAGGAGAAATTAGAAAAATGAAAAATAAAAATAAAATATACGTGTAAATATTTTCAAGTATAACATATGAAGGTGATATGCTAGAGCTGTGAAATCTGGAATGCACTAATTTCAACTCTTCTTATTAATACATTATTGGTCAGCCTATGAACCTTTCAAACTATGAACTTTTCAGCCAATTTATAATCATGTAAGTATATCAATTTAAAACCATGTAACTATATCAATTTAAAATTATGTAAGTATATAAATGTAAAATTATGTAATTATATCATTTAAACTGTGGTTAAAGATTATCAAAGATTGACTTACCATTAGTGAGTATACAAGTTAACAACAAACTTGTTTTATCCAAATATCGTAAAATCATAATTATCTGAAATAAAGAGAGAGATATAAATTTAGAGGATACTTTTCAATGAATATAAGATGATGTAGAATATATAACTCATTGTAACTATGTAATATGATAAATATACTATATAATATATATGTCGAAGGCACGCGGCCCAGTGGCTAGTATGTTAGACTCATTTTCGTAATGCTGCGGGTTTCATTATGTTCTTGATCAACAGACCTCACTTCACCGACTCTCAAGCACTCTGGTGAATATCAGCATTAATACCAGCTTAGGGTTATATACATATATACACATATATATAACCCTAAGCTGCTACTGATATATATATAATCATCATTATCATCATCATCATCATCATCACCGTTTTACGTCTGTTCTTCCACGCTAGCATGGGTTAGACGGGTTGTCCTATTGTACGCAGTGTCCGGTTGGCTGACCATGCCTTGCTCATACGGGAACTGATTCTGGCTTAATTTCTACAGCTGGATGCCCTTCCTAACACCAACCTTATTTAGAGTGAGTGCTGGGTGCTTTTTTTCCATGGCGCCTACACGACCACTTTGCAGTGGCATGATATGGACCCCAGTCCCTATCATCTCATTTCTAAAGCTGAGTAAACTGGAGCAATGTGAAATAAAGTGTCTTGCTCAAGGAAACAACACATCACCCGTTCTGAGTATTGAACTCACAACCATTCGATTGCAAGGCCAATGCTCTAACCACTAAGCCATGAACCTTCACATATATATATATATGTCGTTAATAAATGAAACATACAAATACAGGGGATAAAGAAGTAGAATCGATCCCCGTACTTGACTACTTGACTGGTACATTTTTTTATCAACCTCGAATGGATAAAAGGCAAAGTTGACACTGGTGGGATTTGAACTCAGGGAGCAGAGAACTGGAATGAATACCATCAAGCATTCTCTCCGACGTTTTAACAATTCTATCAATTCACCGCCAAAGGACTAGTGGTAAGAAGCTCTCAGGAGAACTGGGCAGCAGAAGGGCTCTAGAGTAGAAACCCCCCACCCTCAAGTGAGTGTTTCAGCTTTTAGCACACACACACACATATATATATATATATATATAGTGTTAAGAAACTCCCAAGAAAGTTGGGCAGCAGAAGGTCTCCAGAGTAAAAAAACCCACCCTCATGTGAGTGTTTCAGCTCTTAACTTATATATATATACAACAATGTTACATGGTAGTGAGACCTGGTGCTGACTGTGGAAGACTTGCGTAGATTAGAAAGAAACGAAGCCTGCTTACTCCATGTAATAGTAATATACGCGATATGTAATAGTAATATACGCGAACGGCAAAGCATAAATGAATTGAGAGAGAGACTGAGCATAAGAGGAATCAAATGTTGTGTGCAGGAGAGGCGGTTGTGTTGGTATGGACATGTGATGCGTATGAAGGATGACAGCTGCATAAAAAGGTGCAGAGCACTAGAAGTCGATGGAAACCGCGGAGTGGGGAGACCCAAGAAGACCTGGGACGAGGTGATAAAAGCCGACCTTACCCAATTACACCTCTCAAAGGCGATGACACACGCACGTGACCTCTGGCGTCACGCAGTAATACAGAAGACCCGACCCCCCACGGGTACAAGCCGAAGCTGAAGCATATAGACAATATGCCCCTACACCCTCCCACTGCAAAATGGTCGTGGAGGTGCACGGCAAAAAAGCACCCAGCCCACACTGTAAAGTGGATGTGTAGGCGCCACGGAAAAAAGCACCCAGCACTCACTGTAAATGAGGTTTGTGTTAGGAAGGGCATCCAGCTGTAGAAATCAAGCCAAACTCAGTTCCCATATGAGCAAGACAAGGTCAGCCGACCGGACACTGCCCACAACAGGACAACCCGTCTAACCCATGCTAGCGTGGAAGAACGGACGTAAAACGGTGATGATGATGATATATATAGTGGTGAGAAACTCCATGAGAGTTGGCAGCAGAAGGTCTCCAGAGTAGAAACCCCACAACTCAAGCCAGTGTTTTGGCCCTTAACTTACATATATATATATAGTGGTCAGAACCTGTCAGGAGAGCTGGACAGAGGAAACCTCACACCTCAATCCAGTGATTTGGCCCTGTCTTATCACCCTCAATTATGACCTTGCCCTGTTTATGAGGTTAAGGTGTGATTTTAATAGTATTTGGTTGCTGTTTCTAGCAGGCGGAGTGACAACCTGGAGACTTACCTATTTTCTATAGTACGCAGATATAGGTTAATAAAGAGTATCTTGTTACTCCTGTGTTTAGGGAAGGGGGAAAGTGTGTTGACTTGTAGAGTCACCCCCTGCCTGGCCCAATCCTACAGGTGGTTGGGACACACCCACCACGTGACTACTACTTGTTGCTACAACTGCCGAAATTAGAACAATTGATAAAGGGTGAAGCAGGGAGATAAGGAAGTGCGTGTTTGGGTGTGTGTGTGCGGGTGTGCGGGTGTGCGTGTGCATGTGTGCGTGGGTGTGTGTGTGTATGACACTATGCATGCGTGTGTATCTGACTTACTATGTGTGTCAGTTTGTGTGTGCCTGACACTGTATACGTGTGTGTGCGCGTGTGTATGTCTGTGTGTGTGAGTATCTGACTTAATATGTGTCGGTTTGTGTGTGCCTGACACTGTATACGTGTGTGTGCGCGCGTGTGTATGTCTGTGTGTGTGAGTATCTGACTTAATATGTGTCGGTTTGTGTGTGCCTGACACTGTATATATGTGTGTGCGCGTGTGTATGTCTGTGTGTATGTCTGTGTGTATGTGTGTGTGTGTGTGTGTGTGTGTGTGTGTGTGTGTGTGTGTGTGTGTGTGTGTGTGTGTGTGTGTGTGTGTGTCTGACTTAATATGTGTCGGTTTGTGTGTGCGTGTACGTGTGTGTGTGACTCTGTGTATGTGTCTCTCTGTGTCTGAACTCTATATGTGTCAGTGTGTGTCTGCCACTGTATGTGTGTGTCTGTGTGTTGGTCTCTTAAATTTGTAGCGTGTGAGTGTGTAAGTGTATGAGGAAGCGACTGTGTGTGTGCGGGTTTGTCTGTGTGTGTGTGTTTAAGCTTTGAGAATAATGTTTGACAGCGTGTGCGTCTGTGTTTGAGTACGTGTGTGTGTATATATAATAGTATGCATGTGAGACTCTCTCTTTCTCCCTCTGTCTCTCCCTATCTCTCTCTCTGTCTCTCCCTCTCTCCCTCTGTCTCACTCTCGTTCTCTCTCTCTCTGTCTATCGTTCGTTCTCTCTCTCTCTCTCTGTCTCCCCCTCTCTCCCTCTGTCTCACTCTCGTTCTCTCTCTCTGTCTATCGTTCGTTCTCTCTCTCTCTCTCTCTCTGTCTCCCCCTCTCTCCCTCTGTCTCACTCCTCTCGTTCTGTCTCTCTCTCTCTGTCTATCGCTCGTTCGTTCTCTCTCTCTCACTCACTTACACACTCTCCCATTCTCTCTCTCTCTCTCGTTCTCTCTCTCTCTCTGTTTCTGTCTATCACTCATTCTCTCTCTCTCCCTGTGTCTGTCTCCTCTCTCACTCACTTACTCACACTCTCTCTCTCATTCTCTCTCTATCGTTCTCTCTCCCTCTGTCTATCACTCTCTCCTCTCTCTGCTCCCCCCCCCCCCCTCCCCTCTCTCTCATTTTCTCCTCTTTGCATTTGTGACGTTTGACTGTGTGTGTTTCTGTGCGTGTGTGCGAGAGGATGTTTTGGAGGATGTGAGTGTGTGACTATCTCTATACGTGTGTGTGTATATGACTTCATGTTTGGTTTGATATGAGTGTGTGCATGACAGTATGAATGCGTGTGTGTGTGTGTGTGTCAGTACGTGTGGATGTGGGTCATAGGAGCTCGAGATTCGTATATAGACAAATAGATTAATGGATAGATGACACATCAAATCATACTTTGACAATTTGTCAATTTAGACTATCTACCGGTTAGTCTATCTATCTATATATAGTGGGGCTCTGATCAATTTAGATCAGTCTAAGGCATTTGATAGGGTCGACCATCAATACTTGGAAGCAGTTCTCAAGGCGGCCGGCTTCTGTCTCGTCTTCAGAGGCTGGATCGCTGCCATGCACACCAGCATCTGCTCGGCAGTCAAGGTGAATGGCTACCTATCGGAGTCATTCGAAATCATGCGTTCCATCCGTCAGGGATGCCCTCTCTCCTCCATTCTGTATGTACTGACTCTCGAGCCGTTACTGCGGATGTTGCATCTGTTTCAGGGCATCCTGAACGAACCAGGACTGCGGAAAGCAACGTCGGCCTATGCCGACGACATAACTGTAATGGAGTCAAAACCTCGGAAATCAGGGTAATTGGCAACCTATTACAGGAATACGTTGACAGGAGCAAGACTAAACCCAAACAAGTCTGTCGGTTTGCAACTCGGCACATGGAGAGGAAAACCCATGCCTTCCGACAGTGTCGTTGGACGCTGGATGGAAGGACAGGTGAAATTGCTCGGGATCTGGTTCGGTCCAGACCTCCAGGTAGACAAGAACTGGAACGAGGTCACGGCGAAGGTGTTTGCACTCACCCAGAAGTGGGCTGAGGGCAAACTCTCCTTGAAAGGTCGAGCGGAGATGGCGAACACTTACATAGCGTCCGTCATCTACTACCGCTTGACAGTCGTGCCTTGCTCCCACGAATACCTTACCAAAATGGAACGCCTACTCTTCAAGTTCCTCTGGAAGAAACAGGCTCCATTGGTGAGGAGATCCATCTGCTGTCAACACCCTTCTAACGGAGGGCTGGGCATGCCGTGGCTGATGATGCGCAAACATGCGCTGAGGCTACGCCATCTCCAGGTATTCCTGAGCGGTGAACCGGTGTGGCTGTCGTTTGTGAGACAAGCTCTTCCACAACTTGTCTCACTAACATAGCTGCAGTCCTGTGTCAAGCGAAGACCGAAAATGGGTGCCTGGCACCTCGAGTGCCTACAGACGCTCACAGCCCTCTACCAAGCGGAAACGGCAATCAGCGGAGACTCCACTTCGACATTCTATAGGGGATTAGTGGAGGATAAGTGCGACGACGTTTCCGGGGAAACTCTAGGCATCGAGGAGGACGAACTGATCAGTCTGTTCGGGAGTAATTTCCGTCCAGGGCCTATGGATAACTTCCAGAGGTCTCTGGCCTGGCAGTGCTACCGAGGAGCTCTAACTGTTCGAGACAAAATCTACATGCACGGACACCCTGACAGAGATCCTGCCAAAAAGACCTGTCCAAGATGCGAGCAGAACATCGAAACCGTTCTGCACGCAATTGTTCAGTGCCCAGGGGTGACCGACCTGTGGAATTGTGTCGAACAGCTGCTGTCACGTGTGGGACGCATCCAGTTGTCAGCCGAGTCCATTGTGAGGATCACCCCGCCGCCTTCATTTAATAACGAAGGAGAGGCGGTTTTCCTCTTCTGGTGGCTATGGCGGAAGAGGTAATATGGTGGACGAGGTTAAAAGGACTGAGGGCAAACACCTTTCTCTCCGGACAACAAATTATCCCCTTCTTTAAGTATCACTTCAGAAGGAAGGTGGGAGTGGAGAGAGAGGTGCTACACCCCAGTAAATTCGCTGAAACGTGGGTGAATGTGGCAACAATGGCCCGAATGAATGGGCCTTCTCTGTATATAAACCTGTAGGTTGAGGAAGATAAACAGAGGGAAGACAGGAACACCTACAAAACGTGTTCCTGGTGTTGAGGGTTGTTCTATCCACGGGGTGTAAAACAACCCTGCAGTAACTTTCCCCCCTACTGGGGATTTCAATTGTTATTTTATTATATATAGTTTATTGTTATTTATTAATCTTAACCTTATTTCTATGTAAAACCCCCGCCGTCACGTCTTGTAATGTCCTCTTTTTGTAAGCCCCTGTGGCAATATATATATATCTACCTCCCTACCTATCTCCCCATATAACCACTCATCCACCCATAGGTTTTGCGTTTTTCTGTCGCTGCAGCATATGTAGATAATTATCTAGAGCTTTGACAATTATACACAGTTATATATATTATATACAGTTATATATATATATATATATATATATATATATATATATATATATATGCAATATACAGATATATATGCAATATATATATGCAATATATATATATGAATGCAATATATATAGTTCTTCTCTGATGACCCTGTGAGAAGCAGGTAGACCTTCAGAAAACAAGATTCACTATTTACCCTTAATCAATATGTAGTTAGGATCTAGCTGTCGAAACGGCCGGAGCTCAGCCGTCGTGGTCCTGATTCTTTTCATATAATATATATATATATATATATATATATATATATATATATATATATAACATATAAGAACAAAAGATGGTTAAAAGAGTTCCATGTATTTTATTATGCGCATTTCAATATATATATATATATATATATATATATATATATATATAACGAAGGAAATGTCGTAAGGAACCAGGTGGACCATAACGCACCAAAGTACTCAATACTTGGGGTAGTAGAGTGGGTAATAGGAACCAGTAAGACCCCGACGGCTGAGCTCAAGCCGTTTCGACGGCTAATTCTGGACTCTCAGAATTAGCCGTCGAAACGGCTTGAGCTCAGCCGTCGGGGTCTTACTGGTTCCTATATATATATATATATATATATATATATATATATTAGGAAGTGAGGTTTTTTTTTACAAAATGAAAAATAACCGAGGTGTCCTACACGAGTGAAAGTATAAAGAAAAAAAGATGAAATCGAAAATGCAACTGGAGTCTTATTTAAAAAAAAATATATATATATTTATTTGGTTCCTTTACCGGTTTCGAACTGCGAAACCAGTAAAGGAACCAAATAAATATATATATATATATTTTTAAATAAGACTCCAGTTGCATTTTCGATTTCATCTTTTTTTCTTTATAAATATATATATTAATAAATGAACAGAGAACAAAAAACAGAGAGGCAGTACAAATGATATGGTTTTTAGTTTCACGCTTGAGAGTGGGTTTCGCCTGCTTACCACAAGGTCATCAGACAAGAACCTGGGTACTGTCTTTTCTAGTTATTCATGTCCGATTATAATATGTATCTCATAAAATTCCAACACACATATATACCAAGTCCGAACAGAAAAGTATCAAACTATCACTGCCAATCTCTCCTGCTCTCTCCATCTCTCATGACCCCGGCGGACAAAATAGAGAAAGCGTTTCCTTGGAGGATGGTGAGGGAGACGAACACTAGATGAGCCATTCCAGCTCGCGAGGGTCACTCCTGCTGCTACCCAACTCTCTGGCGATGGTGGTGAGCAGGGAAGTGGGCCTAGGGCCAAGAGCACCAGAATTATCCACTGCCACGGACTCGACTACAAACCTGTCGGAGAGCGCCCGATATCTGGAGAGTTTAATCTCCTCAGCCCGATGTAGTGCAGCAGAGGCTGAATTATTCACAGGCTACATACACTAGGTCATCGCTGGAGAATGTTCTGCTGCATGTGACAACCCCAAAACATTGCTGGGTTAATCGCAGATGGCATCAGGTTGTAGCTGGAGAATGTGCCACAGACTGCATCAGGTTGCAGCTGGAGAATATGTCACAGACTGCATCAGGTTGCCGCTGGAGAATGTGTCACAGACTGCATCAGGTTGCCGCTGGAGAATGTGTTACAAACTGCATCAGGTTGCCGCTGGAGAATGTGTCACAGACTGCATCAGGTTGCCGCTGGAAAATATGTCACAGACTGCATCAAGTTGCAGCTGGAGAATGTGTCACAGACTGCATCAGGTTGCCGCTGGAGAATGTGTCACAGACTGCATCAGGTTGCCGCTGGAGAATGTGTCACAGACTGCATCAGGTTGCCTCTGGAGAATGTGTCACAGACTGCAGCAGGTTGCAGCTGGAGAATCTGTTACAGACTGCATCAGGTTGCAGCTGGAGAATGTGTTACAGACTGCATCAGGTTGGCGCTGGAGAATGTGTCACAGACTGCATCAGGTTGCAGCTGGAGAATGTGTCACAGACTCCATCAGGTTGCAGCTGGAAAATGTGTTACAGACTGCATCAGGTTGGCGCTGGAGAATGTATCACAGACTGCATCAGGTTGCAGCTGGAGAATGTGTTACAAACTGCATCAAGTTGCAGCTGGAGAATGTGTCACAGACTGCATCAGGTTGCAGCTGGATAATGTGTCACAGACTGCATCATGTTGCAGCTGGAGGATGTGTTACAAACTGCATCAAGTTGCAGCTGGAGAATGTGTCACAGATTGCATCAGGATGTCGCTGGAAAACATGTCACAGACTGCATCAGGTTGCAGCTGGAGAATGTGTTACAGACTGCATCAGGTTGCACCTGGAGAATGTGTCACAGACTGCATCAGGTTGCCGCTGGAAAATATGTCACAGACTGCATCAGGTTGCAGCTGGAGAATGTGTTACAGACTGCATCAGGTTGCAGCTGGAGAATGTGTCACAGACTGCATCAGGTTGCCGCTGGAGAATGTGTTACAAACTGCATCAGGTTGCAGCTGGAGAATGTGTTACAAACTGCATCAGGTTGCAGCTGGAGAATGTGTTACAGACTGCATCAGGTTGCAGCTGGAGAATGTGTTACAAACTGCATCAGGTTGCAGCTGGAGAATGTGTTATAGACTGCATCAGGTTGCAGCTGGAGAATGTGTTACAGACTGCATCAGGTTGCAGCTGGAGAATGTGTTACAAACTGCATCAGGTTGCAGCTGTAGAATGTGTTACAGACTGCATCAGGTTGCAGCTGGAGAATGTGTTACAAACTGCATCAGGTTGCAGCTGGAGAATGTGTTACAGACTGCATCAGGTTGTAGCTGGAGAATGTGTCACAGACTGCATCAGGTTGCAGCTGGAGAATGTGTCACAGACTGCATCAGGTTGCAGCTGGAGAATGTGTCACAGACTGCATCAGGTTGCCGCTGGAGAATGTGTCACAGACTGCATCAGGTTGCCGCTGGAGAATGTGTTACAGACTGCATCAGGTTGCAGCTGGAGAATGTGTTACAAACTGCATCAGGTTGCCGCTGGAAAATATGTCACAGACTGAATCAGGTTGCAGCTGGAGAATGTGTCACAGACTGCATCAGGTTGCAGCTGGAGAATGTGTCACAGACTGCATCAGGTTGCAGCTGGAGAATGTGTCACAGACTGCATCAGGTTGCAGCTGGAGAATGTGTTACAGACTGCATCAGTTTGCAGCTGGAAAATATGTCACAGACTGCATCAGGTTGCAGCTGGAGAATGTGTTACAAACTCCATCAGGTTGCCGCTGGAAAATATGTCACAGACTGCATCAGGTTGCAGCTGGAGAATGTGCCACAGACTGCATCAGTTTGCAGCTGGAGAATATGTCACAGACTGCATCAGGTTGCCGCTGGAAAATATGTCACAGACTGCATCAGGTTGCAGCTGGAGAATGTGTCACAGACTGCATCAGGTTGCAGCTGGAGAATGTGTCACAGACTGCATCAGGTTGCAGCTGGAGAATGTGTTACAGACTGCATCAGTTTGCAGCTGGAAAATATGTCACAGACTGCATCAGGTTGCCGCTGGAGAATGTGTCACAGACTGCATCAGGTTGCAGCTGGAGAATGTGTTACAAACTGCATCAGGTTGCCACTGGAAAATATGTCACAGACTGCATCATGTTGCAGCTGGAGAATGTGTCACAGACTGCATCAGGTTGCAGCTGGAGAATGTGTCACAGACTGCATCAGGTTGCAGCTGGAGAATGTTTTACAGACTGCATCAGTTTGCAGCTGGAAAATATGTCACAGACTGCATCAGGTTGCCGCTGGAGAATGTGTTACAAACTGAATCAGGTTGCCGCTGGAGAATGTGTCACAGACTGCATCAGGTTGCAGCTGGAGAATGTGTCACAGACTGCATCAGATTGGCGCTGGAGAGTGTATCACAGACTGCATCAGGTTGCAGCTGGAGAATGTGTCACAGACTGCATCAGGTTGCAGCTGGAGAATGTGTTACAGACTGCATCAGTTTGGCGCTGGAGAATGTATCACAGACTGCATCAGGTTGCAGCTGGAGAATGTGTCACAGACTGCATCAGGTTGCAGCTGGAGAATCTGTTACAGACTGCATCAGGTTGCAGCTGGAGAATGTGTCACAGACTGCATCAGGTTGCAGCTGGAGAATGTGTTACAGACTGCATCAGGTTGCAGCTGGAGAATGTGTTACAAACTGCATCAGGTTGCCGCTGGAGAATGTGTTACAGACTGCATCAGGTTGCAGCTGGAGAATGTGTTACAAGCTGCATCAGGTTGCAGCTGGAGAATGTGTTACAGACTGCATCAGGTTGTAGCTGGAGAATGTGTCACAGACTGCATCAGTTTGGCGCTGGAGAATGTATCACAGACTGCATCAGGTTGCAGCTGGAGAATGTGTCACAGACTGCATCAGGTTGCAGCTGGAGAATGTGTCACAGACTGCATCAGGTTGCAGCTGGAGAATGTGTTACAGACTGCATCAGGTTGCAGCTGGAGAATGTGTTACAGACTGCATCAGGTTGCAGCTGGAGAATGTGTTACAAACTGCATCAGGTTGCAGTTGGAGAATGTGTTACAGACTGCATCAGGTTGCAGCTGGAGAATGTGTTACAAACTGCATCAGGTTGCAGCTGGAGAATGTGTTACAGACTGCATCAGGTTGTAGCTGGAGAATGTGTCACAGACTGCATCAGGTTGCAGCTGGAGAATGTGTCACAGACTGCATCAGGTTGCAGCTGGAGAATGTGTCACAGACTGCATCAGGTTGCCGCTGGAGAATGTGTCACAGACTGCATCAGGTTGCCGCTGGAGAATGTGTCACAGACTGCATCAGGTTGCAGCTGGAGAATGTGTTACAAACTGCATCAGGTTGCCGCTGGAAAATATGTCACAGACTGAATCAGGTTGCAGCTGGAGAATGTGTCACAGACTGCATCAGGTTGCAGCTGGAGAATGTGTCACAGACTGCATCAGGTTGCAGCTGGAGAATGTGTCACAGACTGCATCAGGTTGCAGCTGGAGAATGTGTTACAGACTGCATCAGTTTGCAGCTGGAAAATATGTCACAGACTGCATCAGGTTGCAGCTGGAGAATGTGTTACAAACTCCATCAGGTTGCCGCTGGAAAATATGTCACAGACTGCATCAGGTTGCAGCTGGAGAATGTGCCACAGACTGCATCAGTTTGCAGCTGGAGAATATGTCACAGACTGCATCAGGTTGCCGCTGGAAAATATGTCACAGACTGCATCAGGTTGCAGCTGGAGAATGTGTCACAGACTGCATCAGGTTGCAGCTGGAGAATGTGTCACAGACTGCATCAGGTTGCAGCTGGAGAATGTGTTACAGACTGCATCAGTTTGCAGCTGGAAAATATGTCACAGACTGCATCAGGTTGCCGCTGGAGAATGTGTCACAGACTGCATCAGGTTGCAGCTGGAGAATGTGTTACAAACTGCATCAGGTTGCCGCTGGAAAATATGTCACAGACTGCATCAGGTTGCAGCTGGAGAATGTGTCACAGACTGCATCAGGTTGCAGCTGGAGAAAGTATCACAGACTGCATCAGATTGCAGCTGGAGAATGTTTTACAGACTGCATCAGTTTGCAGCTGGAAAATATGTCACAGACTGCATCAGGTTGCCGCTGGAGAATGTGTTACAAACTGCATCAGGTTGCCGCTGGAGAATGTGTCACAGACTGCATCAGGTTGCAGCTGGAGAATGTGTCACAGACTGCATCAGATTGGCGCTGGAGAGTGTATCACAGACTGCATCAGGTTGCAGCTGGAGAATGTGTCACAGACTGCATCAGGTTGCAGCTGGAGAATGTGTTACAGACTGCATCAGTTTGGCGCTGGAGAATGTATCACAGACTGCATCAGGTTGCAGCTGGAGAATGTGTCACAGACTGCATCAGGTTGCAGCTGGAGAATCTGTTACAGACTGCATCAGGTTGCAGCTGGAGAATGTGTCACAGACTGCATCAGGTTACAGCTGGAGAATGTGTCGCAGACTGCATCAGGTTGCAGCTGGAGAATGTATCACAGACTGCATCAGGTTGCAGCTGGAGAATGCATCACAGACTGCATCAGGTTGCAGCTGGAGAATGTGTCACAGACTGCATCATGTTGC
Organism: Eledone cirrhosa; assembly: GCA_964016885.1. Taxonomy (NCBI): domain Eukaryota; kingdom Metazoa; phylum Mollusca; class Cephalopoda; order Octopoda; family Eledonidae; genus Eledone; species Eledone cirrhosa. The sequence continues at coordinate 46,352,580 of OZ024748.1, forward strand.
AGCTGGAGAATGTATCACAGACTGCATCAGGATTCCGCTGGAAAATGTGTTACAGACTGCATCAGGTTGCAGCTGGAGAACGTGTCGCTGCATGTGGCGACCTCAAATCAATGCTAAAATTAGCGACCTTCTATCCACATGGCCTGGTTGTGCAAGCCGTATAGCACTTCAACCAGCTGCATAAAGATAAGTATATTTATTTAGTCTAGTCAATAGCGCTACCTGCAGGAGTCCTTTCATTACATTTTATCACATCTGTCACTCCATCATGTTGACACTAAATTTGTCAAAAAAATTATATAATAACAATAATAATAATGATTTCAGATTTAAGCACAAGGGCAGCAATTTGGGAGGAGGGGAAAGTCGAATAAATCAACCCAGTACGTTACTGGTACTTTATTTTATCGACCCCGTAAGGATGAAAGGCAAAGCTAACCTCGGCAGTATTTGAACTCAGAACGTAAAGGGTCGTAACTATGCCACTAAGCATGTTGTCCGATGCTCTACTGATACTGCCAATCCATTTCATTTATTGGTGATAATGGCCGACTGATAGGGGACAATCCCACGACAAGGACAGTGAGGGTTTGCAATAAAATTGAGTAAAAATACAAAAGGAAAAACAAAAAACAAAAAAAAAACAGTTAACGATCGAAAAAATATCTAAAAACAAAAAAAAATAATAACAATTGGGGCACTCAAGTATTTGGTTAGGCTTGAATTTATCAACAATATTTCACAAGCCATTGTATAAATATTTGATAAAATTTGCCGTTTATCATTTCTGATAACCTATAAAATATTGATACTGTAACAAGCAAATGTTGTGTAATTACTCACTAGAAGAAATACACACATATTTATATATTTTATAAATACACGCATATTTATATATTTACACTTTTACCTCTTCCAGCCATCCGGGTGGGGAGGCCTGTTGGAGATTTCGTAGTTGCTTTTCTATTTGTCTGCATATATAGTTAATAGATTTCTTAAATATATATATAAACATGTACTGAATGGAGGACTTGTATCCAGTTATTAGGTTCAAAATATTATACCCACACACACACACACATACACATACACACATACACACACACACACACACGCGCACACCCACACACATGCACACACACACATATATATATATATATATATAGGAAAATAGTCAGGACCCCGATGGCAGCGCTCCTGCCGTTTCAACAATGATCTAGCTGTCGAAACGGCCGGAGCTCAGCCGTCGGGGTCCTGACTCTTTTCCTATTACCCACTCTACTACCGTAAGTATTGAGTAGTCTGGTGCGTTATGGTCTACCTGGTATCTTACCACACACTCTTTGTAGCAATTTATTTGTGCTCTGCGCTGGGATTTTTAGTTCTATACCTTTGACAACGAGGAGAATATTTTTAACAAAAAAGTATTTGAAGTCGCTGTGTAAAGTGATTGTGCTGGTATTGTAAATTTAATACACACAGTAAACACTATAAACGGGTTATTTTAGGAAGTGCATCCAGCCATAGAAACCATGCCAAATATGTAATGTATGAACAAAATAAGGTTGCTCTGATATGCTTGGTCTCGAACTGTGACTTCCACTCCAACACATGTCATTGAGGGATGAGGGCGTAAATTGAAGATGGCTAGATTTTTTTTATGTAATACTTGTATGTATAACTTTTAAATTTCAATTACTTGCGGAAACCGAAATTGAAATCTAAAATTGGAGGGTTCGTGTATATTCTATAGTTTCGTGTATGCGTGACTCCCATGGTCTAAATTCGGCCGTGCATAAATACATATAAAATAAAGCGTACATGCATACATACTTACATAATACATACATACATGCATTTATACATGAATATATGGTGGTTCACAACTCGTTTTCGAGTACAGCCACTACTTTATATCCGTGTAGGAGAACCCCTACCGATGGACTGAACGAGTGTGACTTTTTAGTGCAGCCAGCGACTTGAAAACCCTGGTACAAACACTACACCTGTGACAATTATTGACACATAGTGCTGGGAGCATGGTACCATGTGACGACAAGTGCAGAGAGATCTCCAGATACAAAGCAATGCCTGTGCCGTGAAGCTTTTATAGTGAGCAAAGGCAGTGCACAAAACCAGTCCCACTCTCTTAACCAAGATGATATTTACCAAAAAGAAGAACAAGTCAACATCATTGGATACCATAAGGGTTGCAGGTGTTATATCAGAGTTTTCCTTCTCCTAGAATTCTGCCTTAACAAAGGCTAAGCGGTCATCTCTCCCGATGAATACATACATGCATACATACATGCATAAATACAAACATATATACATATATTCATACAGACATACATACTTACTTAATATATACATACATAATACATCCTTACATATGTGCAACCATATATACATATATTCATACGTAATACTTAGATAATATATACATACATAATACATATATATGTGCAAACACATATACATATATTCATACATACACACTTATACACGAACATACATACATATGTACAAACATATATACATATATTCATACATACATACATACATATATGATGGTTGCCCCCTCATTTTCGAGTATGGCCATTGCATGATATACCATTATTAATGATTATTAATTAATTCTATTGTGCAATGTCTGTGCGTGAAGATATTTTTTAAAGTGTGGGAAGACTGTGCACTGAGCCAATTCCACTCTCTGAGCGACAGTAGCTATAACCCGAAAAGAAGAAAAGATCAACATCATCGGTAACTACTGAGCCGTAGGTTTTATATCGGTGTTATTCCAGTTTCCTGAGTTGCCTTCTCCTAGAAGAATGCCCTGACAAAGGCTAGGGGTCCTTCACTCCCAGTGGTTTAACCGCGCGGTACATGTGTATATACATATTTACACACTTTCGGATCGCCGTTGACTCTTATGAGTTATTCCGCCCTTTGTCAGGTTTTTTTCTTTTGTCCTGCAGGGTGTCCAAAATCACCCTCCACACCAAGTAAACTTGGTGGGGTTGCCGGTTTAGTCGCCGACGACCCGGCCATGCGACGGGTTGTGGTGGGTTACATGTTACCAGTAGCACCCAAGAGTGACCCGACATACATACATATATATATATATATATATAGGAACCAGTAAGACCCCGACAGCTGAGCTCAAGCCGTTTCGACGGCTAATTCTGGACTAAAAAAAAATCATTGATTTTTTTTTTTTTTTTAGTCCAGAATTAGCCGTCGAAACGGCTTGAGCTCAGCTGTCGGGGTCGTACTGGTTCCTATTACCCACTCTACTACCTCAAGTATTGAGTACTTTGGTGCGTTATGGTCCACCTGGTTCCTTACCACATTTCCTTCGTTATATATATATATATATATATATAGATAACTTAATATATCAACTAACATAAGCGCACAGATGCACGCCCATGCTAGCAAATACACAGGTTATGTCATAGTACCTAGGTCGTTCAATGCAGGAGAATGCAGAACAATAATATAAAGGACGTAAAATAAGAAAATATTTTTTAAAAAAAATTTTTAAAATATTTTTTACTTACTTAAATTTTCACTCCAACTAATTAGTTTCTGCAATGTTATATATATATAAAATGGAGATTAACATCATCGGTAACTACAGGGCTGGTTCATGCACAGGTCAAGTTTACGGCCTCATTCGATCCTGTGCTAGCTGACAGGTGGCAATATATTTTGCCGTCCCTGGGACTTTTGTCCTAAGTAAGGAAAATGCTCTCTGATGATCCGAACATTTCCACTGGAGGTCCCTAGAATCTCCAATCTTTTGTAAGGTGAAACCGTCGGTAAAAGCAAAAGGAAAATTATATTTTTTTATTTATTTTAAAAAATTGTTTGAATCTTACTTGCTCCGCTTATCTCAATTATATATATATATATATATATATATATATATATATATATATATATATATATTATCTCAATTATATATATATATATATATATATATATATATTATCTCAATTATATATATATATATATATTATCTCAATTATATATATATATATTCCCTTGGTGTGAGTTTTTGATTATCACCCAGGGAATACTTCTCGAGGAGTTCCTTCCCAACTCTCATGATCTTATCTGTTGTATGTAAGATTGTATGTATATATATTTGTTTGCATTTCTGTATGTATATATATATGTATGTATATATATTTGTTTGCATTTCTGTATGTATATATATATGTATGTATATATATTTGTTTGCATTTCTGTATGTGTATATATATATATATATATGAAAAAGTGAGTCCTTCATCAGTGACCCTCCAACCGTCCTCGGCATTTCATCGCTTTAAGGGCCATATGCCTCAGGTTGGTGCGAACAACGGCTAAAAAAAGTCGTTGGGACACGTAAATAAAGGGGGACGCTAGAGTAACAACAAAAAGGGTTTAAGCAACGGAAAGTGAGTAGAAATAGACAAGTCCCAGATCTCTATGAATATAAACTCTGTGAAATCGTGAACAAGAGACGAAAGACCATCGAACCTGGTAGAAATGTGAGCAAGGAAAGAATTTCGCCGAAGTTTGACGGGGGGGGAAAAAGAGAGAGAGAGAGAGAAAGAAAAAGGAGAGAAGAGGAAGAAGAAGAAGAAGAAGAAGAAGAAGAAGAAGAAGAAGAAGAAGAAGAAGAAGAAGAAGAAGATAAGGTGGTCTGGTCTGCGAATTCGGTAAACGCAAGTTTTGTGAAGTTACAGACGAAAGAGAGAGAGAAAAAAATTCCATACCAGCTCGGTCAAGACTGCGCGAGAAAAGAATTACACACAGGTCAAACTTGAAGGAGGAGGAGGAAAGAGGAGGAGGAGAGGTGCAAACAAATATATATACATACAATCTTACATACAACAGATATGATCATGAGAGTTGGGAAGGAACTCCTCGAGAGGTATTCCCTGGGTGATAATCAAAAACTCACACCAAGGGAAGTCGCTCAGCAGTATCGCAGTGAATCCATGGATGAAAAACTGCATCCTTATCAGCAAAACATCATGCATATATTTGTGGCCAGGGAGCTTCGGAGTGAGGGTACTATAGATAAAGAAAGTAGTCTATCTCGGACCCACAACCGCTATATTGGCTCTGACTTTGAAGGATACGCTTTTCCAATCCAAGACAGGAAATCAACACGAAATACCTGATTCACAAAAAAGATAGCGATGCAGGCAAAACACCTAGATGTGATAACAAGTGTAGACTCTGCAGAATTAACATCGAATATGTCACCCATGTCATAAGCAGCTGTCCAAAGATGTCATCGCTGTACTATCTACCTATGAGGCATGATGTAGTGGCCAAAACACTGTACAATGCAATCAGTAGAAAAGATAGCCTCGATAATAAACACATTAAAAGCTACAGAAATGTGGAAGACATACATATACATAATATGAAAGAGTACTGGTGGAATGTTCCAGTAAAAACCCCAATAAAATGCAGACATAACATACCAGATATGATATGGACAGGGAAAAGTAGGTATGCACAGTAGTGGAAGTTTGCTGTCTAGCAGATGCCAATATAATATCAAAGATTAGCCAAAAGGAGAATATTTATGCAGAGCTGATGAGAAATCTGCAGATACTCCACCCTGATTACACCTTCAGATTTATGCCTTTGATTATTGAGTCACTGGGATATGTTAGTAACTGCCTCAATACAAATCTTGAGAAGCTGGGCTTCACAGTAACAGAAAGAACACAACTAGTTAGGAAATTACAAGTAGAATCCATGAATGGAACAGTAAAAATATGTAAAACATTCCAAAAATTGTGTATCTAGTAACTGCATATACACATGTACAGATACTAAGCATATACACACGCACACATACAACTCAAAACATACACTTCCACACATACAATAACATCCATATCTACACATGCATGCATGCAGATATACATACATATCTACCTAGTTGATGTTGTGTAAATTCCAATGAGAGAGTCTTGTGTCTATGTTAGAAACCGACTCTCTCTCTATTGGTAAACGTTTGTGAAATTATAAAACCAGAAGAACATACATATATACATACTTACATAGACATAGATACATACATACTTTTATATATGGATATACACAAACATACATTGACACAATTACACAATATGTATATTCAAATATTTGAAAATATTATATAAGTTTTAGTGCGTAGATGAAGCAAACGCCAAGGCGTGTCTCTATTCTATATATCATTGTTAGAGTTTATCTTTGTTTGTGTAACTTAAGTGCAACAATATCGGAAGAACAAGGCACAGTAAAATAAACAGTATTTTTGTAAAAACCAAAGTATGTGACATCTATTCTCTCCTTTATTCCCTTTCGTGTTTGTCGTGTTTTGTCTCCATTGCAATGTGTTAGTATATTATACTCCGAGATAATTCACATTGTATACATACATATAAATATATATACATATATATACACATATATATATATATATATATATATATATATATATATATATATATATATATATATATATATATATATATACGTTATTCCGGGTTGAATCGGAGGTAACCACAGTAAGTAAGGTACTCAATACATTGCAGAGTATAAAAGTTTTAATATAGATGAGATTCTACAGGACTAGAACTGTTTCATTCTTTAGAAATCATCAGGAATCTGGGTATCAAAAAATAAATATGGTATTTATAGGTCTCTACAAGTGGTAGGAGAGGGTGGGGAGTGGGATGGGTGTAGGTCATTGGTTGATAGAAAAGGGAATTCATTAAAAGCTAATTCTACAAAGCTATAGTTTATTTTTATTTATTTTTGTTTTTAGAGTAACAAAAGCAGACAAAAATAAATAAAAATAAACTATAGCTTTGTAGAATTAGCTTTTAACGAATTCCCCTTTCTATCAACCAATGACCTACACCCATCCCACTCCCCACCCTCTCCTACCACTTGTAGAGACCTATAAATACCATATTTATTTTTTGATTCCAAGATTCCTCTTGATTTCTAAAGAATGAAACAGTTCTAGTCCTGTAGAATCTCATCTATATTAAAACTATATATATATAAATATATATATATATATATATATATATATATATATATATATATATATATATATATATACAAGCATGTATGTATACATTCAAATATATATATATATATATAAATACATATATATATATATGATGGCTGCCCCCTCGTTATCGAGTATGGCCATTGCACGATATACCATTATTAATCATTATTAATTAATTCTCTCGTGCAATGCCTGTGCGTGAAGATATTTTTTAAAGTGTGAAAAGACTGTGCACTGAGCCAATCCCACTCTCTGAGCGACAGTAGCTATAACCTGAAAAGAAGAACAGATCAACATCATCGGTAACTACTGAGCCGCCGCAGGTTTTATATCGGAATTATCCCAGTTCCCTGAGTTGCCTTCTCCTAGAAGAATGCCCTGACAAAGGCTAGGGGTCCTTCACTCCCAGTGGTTTAACCGGGCGGTACATGTGTATATACATATTTACACACTTTCGGATCGCCGTTGACTCTTATGAGTTATTCCGTCCTTTTTCAGGTTTTGTTTTTTGTCCTGCAGGGTGTCCAAAATCACCCTCCTCACCAAGTAAACTTGGTGGGGTTGCCGGTTTAGTCGCCGACGACCCGACCATGCGACAGTTTGTACTGGGTTACATGTTACCAGTAGCACTCAATGGTGACCCTACACACAGGTATGTATACATACAAATATATATATATATATATATATATATATATATATATATATATATATATATATATATATATATATATATATATATATATTAGAAAATATATAGCTTTCACCGTATTTTTAACTAAAGGAATTTTAGCTTGATAACGGGGTTTAGAACCCTCAGATAAATGGAAAAAGATGAGTATTGACGTACATGTACGCCAATACTCATCTTTTTCCATTTATCTGAGGGTTCTAAACGCCGTTATCAAGCTAAAATTCCTTTAGTTAAAAATACGGTGAAAGCTATATATTTTCTAATTTCAAACTCGCTCACTGTTTCAAAACATACTTACTTGCCATATATATATATATATATATATATATATATATATATATATATATATATATATATATATATATATTGTTATACTTTGGGAGGGTCATGTTGCCAATAAGAAACACACGCACCAGTTGCTTTCACTTCAATTTAATTTATTATATATTTATAAATTTACAAATTTATAAATTTTTGGTTGGTTGGTTCCACAACCAGATAGTTGTTTATATATATATAGTCATAGTTCTTTCGTCACACACTCTGTGACCTCTTCAGTGACTGGGGATTTCTTTCTTCGTTTCTGTGCCTTTCTTTTCTTCTATCCTACGCCATTTTGAAAAATGGCGTAGGATAGAAGAAAAGAAAGGCACAGAAACGAAGAAAGAAATCCCCAGTCACTGAAGAGGTCACAGAGTGTGTGACGAAAGAACTATGACTATATATATATAAACAACTATCTGGTTGTGGAACCAACCAACCAACCAGAAATTTATAAATTTGTAAATTTATAAATATATAATAAATTAAATTGAAGTGAAAGCAAATGGTGCGTGTGTTTCTTATTGGCAACATGACCCTCCCAAAGTATAACAATATCGGTTTCAACACACGATTTCAGATAAAGAATCTTGCTAAACAAATTCAGAAACGATATATATATATATATGTATATATATATTCAATGATATTAAATAAATAGAAACTATATTTATTAAACCATATTTATTTTATTATATATTTCAAGGGCAACCAAGACAACAGTGGTACGCTTTCATCAGATAAAATACAAAGATTGTTTTATAAATAGAGACATACCCATGAAAATTATACCTTATCGGTTGGAAATTCACTGGATAGTATTCACTGGATACTATCCAGTGAATTTCCAACCGATAAGGTATGATTTTCATGGGTATGTCTCTATTTATAAAACAATCTTTGTATTTTATCTGATGAAAGCGTACCACTGTTGTCTTGGTTGCCCTAGAAATATATATAATAAAATAAATATGGTTTTATAAATATAGTTTCCATTTATTTAATATCATTGAATATTTACTCCAGTTATGTTGAGTGCTCTAAATCAGTTATAAACATTTATATTTGTCGGACTTCCAATAAATTAAATACCACTTCTACTTATATATATACATACATAAAAATAAGTATGTATACGTACATACATATATGTATACAGACGTACAGTAGTATATATATATATACATACATGCACACATACATATATGTACGTATGGATTTATTGTACGTCTGTATACTTATATGTATGTACGTATACATACTTATATTTAAGTAACAGCCGTACTAAGAGTGAGAAATGAAATTTCGTTTCATTTTTTCCATTTATACATGCATATATATATATATATATATATATATATATATATAATATATATATGTGTAAGTATATATATGTATATATATATATATATATCTGTGTGTGTATATGTATATATGTATATATATATATACAATATTTATAAAACCATATTTATTTCATTATACATATTTCAAGGGCCACCAAAATATATATAATGAAATAAATATGGTTTTATAAATATAGTTTCCATTTGTTAATATATTGTATATTTAATCCAATTAATTTGTTTAGTGCTTTATATCAGTTATAAAAATATTTTGCTTGTTGTATCCCAACAAATTAAATATAACTTCTACATATATATATCATTTCATCATCATTTCATTTTACGTCCCCTTTTCCCTGCTTGCAAGGGTGGGACGGGAACTGATTCTGGCTTGATTTCTACAGCTGGATGCCCTTCCTAACACCAACCTCATTTACAGTGAGTGCTGGGTGCTTTTTTTCCGTGGCGCCTACACGTCCACTTTACAGTGTGGGCTGGGTGCATTTTTGCATGGCACCTCCACGACCACTTTGCAGTGGAATGATAGGGACCCCAGTCCCTATCATCTCATTTCTACAGCTGAGTAAACTGGAGCAATGGTAGATTATGTATGCATGCATGTGTAGATATGGATGTTATTGTATGTGTATGTATGTATGTATGTATGTAACAGGTAAACAGAAATAACAACACAATTGGTACAGCATATGGAAGGAATATATTAGTTAACTATTGAAATAGCAGGAAGAGGGTCTTAACGTTTCGGATGCTAGTCCTTCACATACAAAAAAAAAAAAAAAAAAAAATATATATATATATATATATATATATATATATATATATATATACATATATATATACATACAAATATACATACATACATTCATGCATAGGATAAAGATAAAGATCCCATAATTCCTTGAGGGGTTGTAAAGACACCGTCATACGGCGTGTCTAGGGCACTTTTAAACCTGGTGGACCCCTACGTTCTCTAGATCCTAACACATTGTAACGTCTTGTAACTCCCAAAGTACTTCATATCAGTAGTATATTCCAGCTAAAAGTTGATAATGAGGGCTGACAGCTGCAATCACATCTGGGTGGCAACACATGACCAGCGATATATCCCCATTATTGCATAACTACACATATGAATG
>OZ024748.1:46383178-46400678 GCA_964016885.1 Eledone cirrhosa
AGGAACGTCTTTCATATAATTGTTCTGCATCCTCCTGCATTGAACCACCTGGGTACTATGACATAACTTATGTATTTGCTAGCATTAGTGTACATATGTACGCATATGTTGGTAGATATACTAATTCTCTATATTCATCTCCAAATTATTTATTTGTTGAGCAAACCTGCCAAATCCACTACTAATTCATTGGTGTGGTAGTAGGCTTTTGTCATCTTACCACTCCACTTCTTCCGACTATCTCAGTGTCACGTGATTGATTCTTTAGAATCTGCCATTTGACCAGAGACAGTGAACTTTTTCAGTGCATGGAGTTCAGTCCCCGCTAGCTGTTCCTTCCACCGAATTATTATTTTTATATGAGTCCCTAGTGTCCGCGCATTGCCTGGAGACTTAGCTGAGAATAGACTCCCTGATGACGTAATGAATTCTCGATGGTTACATTACATAACCATCTTTATCCCATTACAGAAACTAATTAGTTGGAGTGAAAATTTTAGTAAGTTAATTTTTAATTTTTTAAAATTTTCTTATTTTACGTCTTTCATATAATTGTTCTGCATCCTCCTGCATTGAACCACCTAGGTACTATGACATAACTTATGTATTTGCTAGCATTAGTGTACATATGTACGCATATGTTGGTAGATATACTAATTCTCTCTCTCTCTCTATATATACATATATCCATTTATACATATATACATTTATATATAGATACATTTATATATATATATATATATATATATATATATATATATATATATATATATATATACATATATACATATATACATTTGTATATATATATACACACACACACATATATACATATATATATCCATAGACACACACATATATATATATATATATATGCATATATATATATGTATACATATATATACACATACATATATATATATATATAAATGCACATATACATATATACGCATATATATGTGTATATGCATATATATATATATATATATATGTATATATGCATATATATATATGCACATATATATATATACATATACATACATTTATATATATATGTACGTATATATTTATATGTATATATATGTATATTTGTGAGTGCGTGTGTGCATGTGTGTACGAGTTTGTATTCGTGCATATGTTCGCATGTGAGGTATTCATGCTTCTATGTACGTATGTGCGTGTGTGTGTGTGTGTGAATGGCCTTGTTTGTGTGTGTGTTTATGTGCCTGTTTGTATGTGTATATCAGGATTTCTTATTCGAAACATGTGATCGAATAATAGTTTACATTTAAAGTTTTATGAGGTTAAGTAACTGAGTCTCGGTTATATAAATGATAACATCTGAGATAACAAATTTTAGTCGCTTCAGTGATAAGTAATCGCATCCAGTAATACTATTTAAGATTGTTGAAGTATATCTAAAGAGGGATTTCTAGAACCTTCTCAGCTCTGGTATAATCTATATCAGCGGTCGCCAACTTTTCCGACCTCACGGACCACGAAATTCATAGTTTTAAATCACGCGGACCACTAATATGATTTTTGTTTTAAAAAAATAAATACATCTGTAAAATAAGTGTTTCTACTTTTGGCACAAGGCCAGCAATTATCTTAGTTTATTACTGGTACTTTATTTTATCGACCACGTAAGGATGAAAGGGAAAGTTAACCTCGGCGGGATATGAACTCAGACCGTAAAGGGGCGTGACTCTATGCTGCAAAGCATGGCGCCCGACCCTCTACCGATACTGCCAAATGATCAGAGAACTTCCATCTTATTAAACAATACTGAAGTCTACATATGTCATATTGTCGATAGATGATACATATGTGTAATGTAAAATAATGATCAGAGAACTTCCATCTTATTAAACAATACTGAAGAGTACATATGTCATATTGTCGATAGATGATACGTATGTGTAAATTTCTTTCATAGATGTTAGTTCTTTATTGAGGAGAAACATTTTTTGGTGGTGGTGGTGGGGGGGGGGGGGGGGGGGTTATAAAAAATAATTTTAACTAAATATTATTTTTGTAACATAATTAATAAAATGTAAAAATTGCAAATAATGTCCAAATTTTCCCGCAGACCATCAACATTTTCTCTCGGACCACCAGTGGTCTCTCGGATCACCAGTGGTCTCTCGGACCACCAGTGGTCTCTCGGATCACCATTGGTTTCTCGGATCACCAGTGGTCTCTCGGACAACCAGTGGTCTCTCGGACAACCAGTGGTCTCTCGGACCACCGTTTGGAGACCACTGATCTGTATCACCTTTCATTAGGTGAAAGTAAAGTTGTTACTATCATCATTATTATGTTCCGAGTTCAAATCCCGCCGAGGTTAACTTCGCCTTTCATCCTTACGGGGTCTATAAAATAAAGTACCAGTAATGCAGTGCGGTTGATTACTGGCTTTGTGCCAAAAGTAAAAACAATTATTATGTTCCTGCACTGGCGCAGCAAGTCGTTGGAGTACCAACCTGATGCTTTTGCAGTCAGACCTCGCAGGATTTTCTGCCTGACTTTTCGTCGCCCTTTCTCGACTGTTCCCTGAAGAATAGTTTTAGACAAGGAGTTGTGGCTGGACATACGATCGTACCAGGCAAACTTCTGTCTTTTCAACATCGGAACGAATGGTTCCTGCCTGCAAGTAAATTTGTAAGTTTGCTACCTGATAAAGCTGTTTGTTTTGTGCTTCGTTTATGGGATGTAGTGTTGTTACGATACAACGATGAATTGGCCAAGTCGTCTGAGAGTTAGAGTAAAAGCTACGTATTTTTATCCTACTCACAACACCCTCAACTGAAATCCCAACCAGAAAGTCTTACCCCTATTCAATCCTCCGGTGCCAATTAAGTACCAATATATATATATATATATATATATATATATATATATATATATATATATATATATGTAGATAAATCTACCAAGAGTTTACGGTAGTGTCCAATCTGTATGAAGAACTCAATGTAATCCGGATATCATGGAAAGAAGAGATGCAATGAAAAATCACTTTCGATGAAAGATAAACGGAATACAGAGTCAAGATAAAATATTAAAAAAATAATGAATAAAACAATGAAACAGTTCCTTATATTAAACAAAAAAAGTTCATTATTTAACGATCGTTTCTAGGATATATATGTGTTAGAATTGGCATGCATATTCAACAGATCTATGTACAAAATTATACAAAATTATACAAACTATGATAGTTTGTATAATTTTGTATAATTTTGTACATAGATCTGTTGAATATGCATGCCAATTCTAACACATATATATCCTAGAAACGATCGTTAAATAATGAACTTTTTTTGTTTAATATAAGGAACTGTTTCATTGTTTTATATATATATATATATATATATATATTGGTAAACGGAATAGAAAATGCTGACAAATTGTTCACAGTGAAAAATAGTTTAATTAGGAATAAGTGATAATTAGTAATAGTATTGGTTAGTACTAATCTGATTAGAGCAAACATCACGGGCGCTCTATCTCAAAATTATTTCTGAAAAACATTAGAAATGCGCAACCGGTAAAACTTAAAACCAAAAGTGAATACTAACCAATACTATTACTAATTATCACTTATTCCTAATTAAACTATTTTTCACTGTGAACAATTTGTCAGCATTTTCTATTCCGTTTACCAATATATCATAACTTGTGTGTTACACCTCTATTCTTTTATATATATATATATATATATATATATATATATATATATATATATATATATATATATATATATATATATATACACATAAGTTTATCCGGGGTTCAAACCCAACAACTAATGACCTCCACCCATCCCAATCACCACCCTCTCCTACCACCAGAAAATATATAAATACCACCATATTACTTGTACAGTCGGCTTCCTGATGATTTCTCCCGAATGAAACAGTTCTAGTCCTGTATAAGCCCTTTCTATATTAAATATAGTTCTAAAGGACTAGAACTGTTTCATAGGAAAATAATCAGGACCCTGACGGCTGAGCTCCTATTACACACTCTACTACACAGTATCGAGTACTTTGGTTTGGTGCGTTATGGTCCACCTGGTTACTTACCACACTTCCTTCGTGATATATATATATATATATATATATATATATATATATATATATATATATATATATATATATATATATATATATATATATATATACGTGTGTGTGTGTGTGTGTGTGTGTGTGTGTGTGTGTGTGTGTGTGTGTGTGTGTGTGTGTGTGTGCGCGTGTGTGCGTGTGTGTGTGCGCGTCCTGTTGGCTGCTAAATTATCTACAGTTCTCGTTAGTGTGACATGTGAGGAGACAAGACATACATTACGTATGGAAGAAGTAGTAGTTGTAGTAGAAGATGTAGTAGAAGTAGCAGCAAGTAATAGTAGCAGTAGTGGAATTAGTAAGAGTAGTATCATCACATTATATCAAGTTTCATGGCGGGGACGCAATCAAGAGATTGCGTAAGAACAAGAAATCCTTTTAAAATGTTTTTTCATACGATTACATATATAAAGAGACTAACTATATATAGTTGTATGTGGAAGTTAGAATAGAAAACCAACCACACGATGTCTTATATAGTCGGATGCTAAGATATAATTGGGATATGTATTCACTATACAGCAGTGGCGTGCAGTAGGCACCCCGCAGGCCACACCACGATCCGGCTCCCCAGACCAGTCAGAGTGGCCTACGATGACTGTTTTTAATTTTTACCTTGTAGTCTTGTTTAGAATCTGTTCGTAACCGCAACACAATTTTCTGTTAACTGATACGGTTATGTGTGTTATAATTTCTCAGTTCCATGTTATGGAAAGAAGTTGGGGTGAATTCTTGGAATAGTGCTTAATAAATATTAATGGCCCTAATAGTTCAAAATGTTCAAAAGTCCAATGTTCAAAAGTCACCCGCCAATGGAATATGATGCACACTCCTGAAAAATATATCCTTTATAGTATACAGGATATATTTTTCTGTCTACCACCAAGGAAATATAATAAAAAGCACCTATAATGGAGTTACTTAACAGATAATATCTGATTTTGTCACTCCACAATTGATGAAATATTCTAGTCTCATTGAAACGACCGTATAAATAAATATTAATTATAATAATCCTCGGTATTATTGAATTTTGAATTATAAATGTACCCTATTTCCTGGCGCCCAAGACGCTTCGTCCTCGAAGAGACGCCCTAATTTTGACAACCAAAAATTTGAACAAAAATAATAAACAACCTTCGGCCTCCAGTACGCATGGATTTTTGAGACTTATTTCAGGAAAAATGTAGCGTCTTCGACGCCGGGAAATGCGGTATATGTTAATTTATTCACAGCAAGGAAGTCAATAATGTCACTAAATTGAAATGAAGAGGACAAGACAGAATGTTGGTAATTGAAGGAAGAAGATGATGAGGATTGCTGTCGTGTTTGGGGTTTCTGAAAACTGAAGTGATCAGGAAAGCAAGAAGCAGGATGAGAATTCTTTAGAGGAGATGTGCAAGGGAAGAAACTATCAGAATAGAATTTGTAATTATGCACACATGCACACGGCAAGCACAGCACCCCCCCCCCACACACATAGTAAAAGAATGAAGAATAACATGGTCGGCTGTACAATAGAGTTTAGTGAAAGTATTAACAATTGTTTCATTAATCCGGTGTGTCTAAAGTCGCTGTTCGTTACAGGTTACGCCGAATGTTTAAGCTAGCCTCGACACAGAGTACTCATAACCTCTAGCTCGATTACCTTAAACAATATCCTGTTATCTTACACACACACGTGTGTGTGTGTGTGTGTGTGTATAATCTCGTAGAAGCGCCTGAAGATTAGGTGACAATTGTGATTCCTCTGAATTTCTGGAGATATGGTCAATATTGAGCCTTGACACCTTAGGTAATGCTCTAGTTCTGTATATGAACATAAATAAATAATATATACATATACATATATATATATATAGAGAGAGAGAGAGAGAGAGAGAGAGAGAGGGAGAGAGGAGAGAGAGAGGGAGAGAGAGGGAGAGAGAGAGAGAGGGGGGCAGAGAGAGAGAGAGAGGGGGAGCGAAAGAGAGAGAGAAAGAAAGAGAGTGTGTGTGTTTGTGAGAGATATATATATATATATATATATGTATATATATATATATATATATATATATATATATATATATATATATATATATATATATATATATATATATATATATATATATATATATATATATATATACACACAATATATTACTAAATGGAAACTATATTTATAAAACCATATTTATTTTATTACACATATTTCAAGGGCAACCAATGCAAGGCAAATTATGGTGCGCTTTCATCAGATAAAATACAGATATGTTTCATAAATAAATATTGACATACCCGGGTGGCTCCAACCGTTAAGGTTGTCTTTTTTCCGGGTATGTCAATAATTATTTCTAAAACAAATATGTATTTTATCTGATGAAAGCGCACCATAATTTGCCTTGGTTGCTCTTGAAATATATATAATAAAATAAATATGGTTTTATAAATATAGTTTCCATTTAGTAATATATTGTGTATTTACTCCACTAAACTGTTGAGTGCTATATATCAGTTATAAAAATGTTTAAGCTTGTTGAATTCCAACAAATTAAATATAACCTCTACACACACACGCACACACACACACACACACACATATATATATATATATATATATAAAGTGTTTGTGAGTGAGAGATAGATAGATAGATAGTTAGAGATAGAGAGAGAGTGTGGTGATATATATGTATATATATATATATATATATATATATATATATATATATATATATATATATATATATATATATATATATATATATGTAGGAGGTGAGTTTTATTGTAGTACAATAAAGCAATGCAGATATCGGATAAGAAGCACTCTACAGTTTGTAGGACTGGAGTATACATAATATAAGATCAAAAGATGGTTAAAGGAGTTCCATGTATTTTATTATGCGCATTTCAAAAACAAACATCATCATGCAATAATATTTGTGTTTTCATCAGATAAAACAGGAGAACATGATATGAAGGTTAAAAAACACTTGTGGATAGTGCAGTTTTAAATCAACATATATTGATTTAAAACTGCACTATCCACAAGTGTTTTTTAGCCTTCATATCATGTTCTCCTGTTTTATCTGATGAAAACACAAATATTATTGCATGATGATGTTTGTTTTTGAAATGCGCATAATAAAATACATGGAACTCCTTTAACCATCTTTTGATCTTATATTATGTATATATATATATATATATATATATATATATATATATATATATAGAGAGAGAGAGAGAGAGAGTTGAGGGGAGATAGATATATGTATATATGTTACTGTCTATTTATCATATCAAGTTCAAAACATTGTCAACTGCAGTTGTAACAACCGCAGTTGACAATGTATCAAACTTGATTTATGTTAACGTATATTTAAAGAAAAAAAAAAACAACAACAAAAAAAAAAACTATTATCGGATTCTTTAAGAAGTATACAATTTCTCTTTAATGTATGCCGCGTGTTTGTCAAGCTTCGATTTACCTGACGTCATGTTCTACTTAGGAAATAGACGACAATGATAATATCGGAAAATATTTCCTACTTTAAACGAACAATTAACAAAAAAAAAAATCATAACTTTTGACTATATATTTATCTATTGGTGGACTGGCAGTATCGGTAGAGCGTCAGACGCCATGCTTTGGCGGTCTGAGTTCAAATCCTGCCTAGGTTACCTTTGCCTTTCATCCTGTCGGGGTCGATAAAATAAAGCACCAGTAATGCACTGGGTAATTGCTAGCCTTGTGCCAACAGGAAAAGACAATTATTTTATATATATATATATATATATGTGTGTGTGTGTGTGTGTGTGTGTGTGTGTGTATATTTCAGTGTGGTCTACCTCTGGTGGTAGGGTCCGTACCGTAGGTAGTACTCAATATGTTAATATGATCAACCCTCCGAAACGATCGTAAAATAGTGATATGAATAGGTAAAATAACTTGACTTTATTTTCATTGTTAATTTAATACCTATATATATATATATATATATATATATATATATCGGAAAAGGGTCAGGACTCTGACGGGTGAGCTCCGTCCGTTTCGACAGTAGATATGAAACGATCAGAGTTCAGCCGTCGTGTTCCTGACTCTTTTCCTATTACCCACTCTACTACCCTAAGTATTGAATACTCTGGTTCGTTATGGTCCACCTGATATCTCACCACACCCTCTTTGTTTTATATATATATATATATATATATATATACGGATCCTGTGGGGTTATTTATTAATAATACACTGCATAGAAAAATGACAGAGATGACCGGTGGTTTATATCGTGATGCTGCTTTTAATTGAAAATCATAGTAATTGTGAAGTTAATAGGAAAAGAAAATCCATAATACAATTCTTCAATAACTACAACCTTAAATTAGAAATAGAGAATAACTATAAAATCGTTACCTTTTTAAACGTAACATTAAACCTTAGCACAGGGCTCTATTATCCATTCCATAAAATTAATGAGAATCTAAATTATGTAAGTTTAAACTCTAATCATCCTAGATCTATCAAGAACAATATTCTCAATTGTGTCCAACAACGGATTTCACGCCTCTCCGCTAATAAAAACATTTTTGATGATAAGGCTGAATATTATAATGAAGCTTTAAATAGAGCAGGCTATATAAATAAGATTAAATACATTGACAACAATAATAAGGCAAATCACCCTACTATTAATTGTAATAATAATAAACAATTTAACTAACAGAAGAACTAGAAATATTATTTGGTATTCACCCCCATTCTCAGAAATCATTAAACTACCTTTATGAAAGTTATTATTTAAAGCACTAGATAAATGTTTTCCTAAATCCCACAGATACCACTCAATCTTTAACAGACATACTATCCTACTCTACTACTATGAACATAGCACAACATATAAATAGAATTAATAATAGAAACTTAAATTTAAACCCTAACCAAAATAACCAAAATAGCAATAATAATATTTCTAGCAATATCCAAACATAATAGTACCGTTCCGAGCAACAACAACTCCGCAAAATGTAACTGTAGAATTAAATCAAACTGTCCTTTACAAAATAAGTGTTTAGATAAAAACGTGGTCTATAAATGCACAGTTAAAACTAGTGATAATATGTTTAACTATGTCGGTGCAAGTTCTACAGAATTTAAACTTCGCTGGAATAACCACAATTTTTCTTTCCGAAGATTTGATAAAAAATCTTCAACTTCTCTTTCAAACCTGATATGGAACTTAAAATGCAAGAATATAGACTATTCATTAGCTTGGAAAATAGTTTCATAATGCATCTGCGTACTGAAACACAGCTTTATCTAGATTCTGTAAATTGTGTATTGAGGAAATTTTTTTTATACTTAACTGTAAAAACTCTATATTGTTATACTTTGGGAGGGTCATGTTGCCAAAAACTCTATTAATCTCAGACCGAACTTATTTAATTCTTGTAGACATCGCCAGAATTCAACATTCAGAACTATATATAACTTATAATTATACTTATAATATTCCTATTAATCTCCATAACAATCTCATCTACTTGGTTTTAATATATTGATATCTCTAAATCATAATATCTCTAACATTTGCTGTACTTCCACTTCTTAAAAATTTTCATATAATATTTTAATAATTTTTTATTTCTTTAAAAATGTACTTATCTCTCAAAAAATTACTTTTAAACGTTTTTATAAAAATTTTCTCAAAACTTTTTCAAAACTTTTTCAAAATTAAAAAAAAGATTTTTCAATATTTTTTCAATAGATTAATAACCACTAAGTGATTCTGGCTAAATGTATCTTAAACATCCATACTTATTTTGACTAAATAGTCTCACACTAACGAATAAATAAATAAAATCGGAGTTTTTCCCTTATCTTCCCTTTTCAATCATATAAATATAAATATTATTACTTAACTCAGTTAATTTAATCTAATTTAATTTTAAATCATTCTCAATTTTAAATACATATTTATTTACATAAAATACAAAACCAATATCCCTCATAACTCTCATTAGAACAACTATCTATAACATGATATACCCATTTATTTATTTATTTATTTATTTATCTACTTAAAACAGAAGAAAAACATCCCTCATAACTCATATTATATTATAAACAAATTTTAAACAACTAATAATCGTAAAATATCCTTTTAATATAAATACACATACTATTAAAATATATACTTACATATATACATAGATATGTTTCTTTTATTTGCCTCCAGGGCATCAAAAGTGGGACAAGTACAATGGGGGGAGTTTACAAAACAAGGCGTCCTCAATAAGGAGGAGGCAATAACAATATATAAAAATAAAATAAAATATAACAAAAAATAAAATTTATAACAAAGTCCTCAATAGAGAGGAGGCGCCTTGGGGGGTCGCACACACCCCCGAAAAAAGTGTGCAACCCTTCTCCTCAGGAGCACAGAGAAGGGGTGCTCCCTTGGTCTTTCATCTTCCTCACCTATAGTCTGATGTAGAGTGAAGGCCCATTCACACGGGCCATTCTCGCCACTTTCACCCATCTTTCATAGAAACGGCTGGGGTGCAGCACCTCTCTCTCCATCCTGATCCTTCTTCCGAAATGATATCGGAAGAAACGGACCAGTTGTTGGCCAGAGAGAAAGGTGTCTGACCTCAGTCCTTTCAGACGCGTCCACCATACAACCTCTTTCGCCATGGCTATTACGCACAGAAACACCGCCTCTCCTTCGTTTTTGAAGAGGGGAGGCGGCTTGATCGTTACAATAGACTCGGTGGTCAACCGGATTGGTCCCACCCTTGACAGCAGTTGTTCGACATAACCCCACAGATCGGCAATGCCCGAGCAGTGTACCAATGCGTGTGCAACGGTTTCCTCATCGCACACGCATCTGGGACAGATCTTTTTCGATGGGTCCCTACCCGGGCGCCCGTGTCTGTAGAGCCTTTCTCGAACGGGCAGAGCCCTTCTGTAGCATTGCCAGACCAGGGACCTCTGGAAGTTATCCATGGGTCCCGGGCTTAATGTCCTACCGAACAGGTTGGCCAGTTCGTCTTCCTCCATGCCTAGGGCTTCTCCGAGGGCGTCGTCGCACCTGCTAACCACCAGCTCTCTATAGAATGACGAGGTGGATTCTCCACTGACAGCCGGGTCCGCCTGCCAGAGAGCCGTGAGTGCCTGGGCACACTCGGTGTGCCAGGCGCCCAGTTTTCTCGGTCTTTGCTTGACCCAGGATTGCAGCTCGGTGAGTGAGACGAGTCTGGGAAAGGGTCGCCTCACAAACTTACATATATACATAGATAATTGTTCGAATATATTTCCCTCAAATTAACGTTATATGAGCTTTTCATTCATCTTCGCTCTTTTTCTTCTTCTTCTCTCTCTCTCTCTCACTATTTTGTCCTTCTTCTCTCTCTCACTTTTATATATTATATATCTAAACTCTTCATAGTCGTTTAAATAAACGGTTACTTTTCAATTATTTATATATTCATTTGCATATTCACCCTTAATTTTGAAAAATCCATAATACATTTCCACTATCCAGAGAATATCCAACTGATAAGGTATGATTTTCCTTGGTATGTCTCTATTTATAAACCAAACTTTGTATTTTATCTGAAGAAAGCGTACCAAAGTGTTTTGGTACACTTGAAATATATATAATAAAATAAATATGGTTTTATAAATATAGTTTCCATTTATTTAATATCATTGTATATATATATGAAACAATTGTTTGGAAAGAGAGATGTATTTTAACTTTAATTATATCTCATAAAATAATACAACTGGCTTTTCCACATAATACATATTGTTAGCACCCCAAACACTTAAATTGGGTTTATATTAAAATATAACCTAATGTTTGTTGAGTGAGATGGTTACCAGTCAGAGTTTAGCTTTAAACTATCTCTGTTATTGTATTAAATATTTTACTCTTGATTGGCCAGAGGTGTTTATTTCCAGGTACCTTATAAATTTGACTTTCCGTATTTATTACTGTTGTGCGATATTGAGGTTATTATTGGTTGGAACTTCTCAGTTTTTTAGCCTAAGAAAATATATATATGCCTATGTATATAATTACATGCATACATTTATTTTTTTAAATTAATTGAGTTCTTTACACGAGGAATTGATATTAGTTATGAAATAACTAATTAACCCGCGCGTGTTTTATATTTTACTCTTAATTCGGCCGGAGATTTACATTCCCATTTGCCCCTTAAAGCATACATTTACGTATTTACTACGGTTACGAGATGCGGTTTCTTATTCAGGTACAACCTCTGATTTTAGCCTAAGAAAATATCTATATGCGTGTGTAATTTTTACACGCATATATTTATTTTTTTAATTTCAATTGAGTTCTTAACACGTTGGATTGATAGTGTTTTCTAAAAAAACTGATTAACCCGCGTGTATATTATTTTTTTCCTCCTTTCGTGGATCGTAGTTGTCTCCCCTTCCCGCTTAGTGACGCTATAATACTTCCTCAGTCAAAAACTGCTGGAATTTCAAATTTAGCGGTCATTCGATGCGAGAAGGAGCAACTTAACAGACACGATTTTTAACTGCGGTAAGAATCTTTTTCTTATATCAAAATTTAATGGGCTTCCACTGATGATTTATAAGCACCCACCTAAATATATTCTTATATGAATGTATATTAGGCTTCTACATAAACTGGAAATATTCTCCCAATTTGTAGAAAACTTATAATGAAACAATTGTTTGGAAAGAGAGATGTATTTTAACTTTAATTATATCTCATAAAATAATACAGCTGGCTTTTCCACATAATACATATTGTTAGCCCCCAAACACTTAAATTGGGTTTATATTAAAATATAACCTAATGTTTGTCGAGTGAGATGGTTACCAGTCAGAGTTTAGCTTTAAACTATCTCTGTTATTGTATTAAATATATATATATATATATATATATATATATATATATATATATATATATATATATATATATATATATATATATATATATATATATATATACACACAAACACAACTGAATGAAAAAGAGTGAATTAACATATAAATTATCCATATTCATATATATAAAAAACTCGGTAAACTGTTGAAAATATATTAAAAATTGGGATCTATTTATAAGTGTATATATATTTATATGTATTTTGCGCGTGTGTACGTGTTATATGATATGTAATTCTCTAGCAATAAATGGATTTCTTAATGTATAGATCCCAAATTTTTATTATATTGATCTCAATTTTTAAATGATTAACTAAACATCTTATCATATTTAAACAATGATTAATTTCTCATATTATATGTAAAAAAATAAATTAAAAAAATGACTACTGACCAGCAAGCCCACAACGGACGAAATTGGTCTGAAAATGAAATTGATCTCTTAATAAACACATGGTTTTTCTGTCACAAACATCAAACATTAACGCGTCATGTCTGAATGAAATTGCTGAAAAAACAGCCCAAACATTTACGACGAGATCTGCTAAGCAGATACACAACAAACTAACACATGTAGAAGTCTCTTTCACAAAGACATGATTACAACAACAAAAACAACAAAAGTAATGATTACAACAGCAACAAATACAACAACAACAAAAATAACGCTGCTCCAGTCTTTTCACAAAGACACAATTACAACAAATACAACAACAACAACAACAACAACAAAAGAGGGAACTGCAACCCTATCCAATGTTGTAATTACAAATCCAATCAAAAACTGCTCCCTGAACAAGAAAAAAAATCTTTCTTTTTTAGCCATGAACCTGGCAAAAGAGATAGAGAAAAACATTTTAGCCATTACTCAACACCAACCTTGCTGTCACAAAACAAGCCCCTGCAACAGTCAAAACCAGCCACCACACTAGCCTCCACATTCTTACTCAATACACAAGGTAACAGTCCATCCATCAATGCACAGAAATGGAAGATCCAATTCATTGAAGATTGGGTTGGTAACCATCCATTTCACATCCCCTTCTTTATTCTTACTGAGACCCACCTTGACAACTCCCACTTGGAGGCCGAAGTAAGAGTGAGAAATTTTACAACCATCCGTACGGATCGTGTTGGCAGAAGGAAGGGTGGAACTTCCATTTTCCTGCATGATTCCTTTACGGCAGATGGCAACGCAACATTCTCTATTGGATACTGTGAATCAGTCACTGTGCACAATAAAGCCAATGACCTGACATTAGTTGGGCTCTATAGGCCACCACAAACACCCATAATCTGTTTCAAAGAATGCCTCAACAGCATTAAATGCTTTATTAAACAGTGCCAGTCTAGCAACATACTTTTGATGGGAGACTTTAATCTACCCTGTGCCGATTGGTCTACATGTAGTTTGAAACCAGGCTCCACAGCCTCAACCACTGACAAAGAGGCTGTCGAATCACTTCTTGATTTCATAAATGAGTTTTTCTTGTCCCAACTTGTCCTTGCACCAACGAGGCATCAGAAGAACATTCTGGATCTAGTGTTTAGTAACCACACTAACACTATACATAATATTACAGTGGAAAAAACCCTTCTCTCAGACCATGACATGGTTCTTTGTAACCTGAGATTCCACCAGCCCAAATCTAATCCCAGGGTCCTCTCTCCAGCCCACCCATTTGATAACATGGATCTCTACAATGCCAACTGGGATGCAATTATGAAAGAACTATCGCATGTCGACTGGTCTTTTACACACGCAAACACTTCTACCAACATCAAAACATCTTGGCAGATCTTTGTAGACACTGTCACAAATATATGTACAAAACACACCCCACCAAAACCTGTGAACACAACCAAGTGCAGTATCCCCCAAAACAGAAAAACAATTATCAGAAAAATAAAAAGAACAAACAAAAAATTTAACATACTAAAATACTGCCAACAGCAACACACACATTCAATGGCTATCACCCTGCTTGAGTCAAAAAAATATAACCTGCAGCAATGCATGATGACCATCATCAATAACCAGAGAATAGCTGAAGAGAGGTGGGCCATTGAGAAAATCAAACTCAAACCCAAAGTGTTCTTCTCATTCGCTAAAAAACACAAGGTCACCGTCTCCACTGTTGGCCCCCTAGTTGATGAAAATGGCACACTCCAGGACAATGCCAAAACCATGGGCGAGATACTGCAGAAACAATACTGCTCTGTTTTCAGCAACCCTGATATGGCCGATCTGGGCCGTATCAGTGATATTAACCCCCAACACACTATATCAGACATAACGTTTGGCGCCCCTGATGTCTTAGCGGCAATACACGAAATTAAACACAATTCAGCAGTAGGCCCCGACAGGTTCCCTGCTTGTGTCTTGAAGGTGTGTCGACACCAACTTGCAACTCCTCTTGCTAATCTGTGGAGGAACTCACTGGACACTGGCTATATTTCTGAAAACTTTCTGTCCCAGTCCGTTGTCCCAGTCTTCAAAAATAAGTCCCATGCAGTGAACTACCGTCCGATCTCACTCACCTCTCATATTATCAAGGTATTTTAGAGGGTGGTGAGATCACGAATAACCCACTTTCTTGAAAGCAACGGCCTGCTGAACTCCAACCAACATGGGTTCTGTAATGGAAGGGACTGCCTAACGCAGCTCCTGCATCACTTTGACGATGTTTTGAGAGCCTTGGGAGAGGGCTCCAACACAGATGTCATCTACCTTGATTTCAGCAAGGCCTTCGACAAGTTTTTGGTACCATTGAAATATATATAATAGAATAAATATGGTTTTATAAATATAGTTTCCATTCATTAATATCATTGATATTATACTCCAGAAAAACTTGTCGAGTGCTTCGAATCTGTTATAAATATATTTGTTGAATTACCAACACATTAAATATCTTTGCTTATATATATATATATATATATATATATATATATATATATATATATATATATATATATATATATATATATATATATATATATATATATATATATATATATATATATATATAATATATAGTATAATATATGCAATAAATTAAATTCAATAAATTAAATTTTCCAGTCCGGCCTTCTGTTGTTATCAGAACACACACACACACACACACACACACACACACACACACACACACACACACACACACACACACAGATACACACATACACACACACACATATATATATACACACAGACATATAAATATATATACACACACATACACACACACACACACACACACACACACATATATATATATATATATATATATATATATATATATATATAAAGAAAAAGGGATGAAATCGAAAATGCAACTGAAGTCTTATTTTTTTTTAAAATATATATATTTATTTGGTTCCTTTACCGGTTTCGCAGTTCTTTTTTAAAAAAATAAGACTTCAGTTGCATTTTCGATTTCATCCCTTTTTCTTTATACTTCCACTCGTGTAGGACACCTCGGTTATTTTTCATTTTGTAAAAATACACCTCACTTTCTAATATATATATATATATATTAAAATACAAATATTAATAAAATAGATGTTCTTTTGATCAATTAAATTTTTAATTGTTTCACTCTTTAATATATATATATATATATATATTAAAGAGTGAAATATATATATATATGTATATATATATATATATATATACACACAGAATGTACCCTCAAAATATATACACTTTGATTACCTCTACAGGCAATATTTATTAGAATGCTGTTGAAATGTGCATATATTTTTGGGGGCCAACCTGTGTATATATGAGGGCAGGGGAACACGTGTGTATGTGCACGTGTATGTGTAAGTGTGTATATTTGTGCATGTGTGTGTAACATAATCTATCCCTATTGTGGTAAGACTAACAACCGCCAGGCAGTCTCTCTGCTTATGGGAAGTAGAGAGGTAGGTAGGTGGATAGGTAGATAGGTAGGTAGGGAGGTAGAGAGGTAGATACATAGGTAGTTATTTAGATAGGTAGGTGGATTGGCAGGTAGGTAGGTTGGTAGGTAGGTAGGTAGGTAGGTAGGTAGGTAGGTAGGTAGGTAGGTAGGTAGGTAGGTAGGATGGAATTCTTAAATCAACGTAAGAATTTCATTAGATTTCATAATAGAAGAAAGAAGATTTATAATTTAAACAACTACCTTTCTGTTGTAGATTAATAGATATAACGATAGATATATTGAACTGACAGTGTGTAAGCCGCAGCATGTTACAACACCGTTCGTAGATTACGATGGCATAAAGGTGAAAGACACACAGACCTTATATATATATATATATATAAATATATATATATATATATATATACACACATATATATGTCTATCTATCTAGGGCGAGTAAAATTCCCGAGATCCATTGACGAATTCTCTCCAGTGGTTTCTGTCGATATCCCATCAATATATGTTAACCTCAT
>OZ024748.1:46405678-46410678 GCA_964016885.1 Eledone cirrhosa
ATTCCGAAGTTTAGAATGTTAAAACACTTATTGAATTTACAAAACTAATAAATAACCTGCAATTTCTTTTTTTTTTTTTTAAACCTAAAATCTTGAATCTTCACCCTAAAATAGCATAAATTAAATATTTTCAAACTTAACCGTTAAACTTTCGGAAAATCTCCTTCTACATATATTCCATCTCTATATATATATTATCTCAGCGGCTCTCATTGAACGCTTTCCCTGATAAATTGTAGTATCACACATTTTAAAATCTCTATAACTGTTACATTAAGCAACGTTTTTCTTACTCACGCATTATCTATTGAATTTATTACGTTTTAGCATTTTCTCATTATTAGGGTATAAATGTTAAACTTTCTCTTAGGTTAATCACTACCTTGATTAAATCTTAACCATTTCACATCTCAGGGTATGTCATGTATTATTATATTTTGTCTGATGAGGACGTACTGTTGTACCTCTGAAATATGTATAATAAAATGTAATTGATCAAAAGAACATCTATTTTATTAATAATAACTCTGGAAAATTATTTTCCATAGAGTGCTTCCAATCTACTGTAAAACTCATTCTTTGATATACTCATTGAATATTGTTTAACTCTTTAATATATATATATATATATATTTATATATATATATATATATATATATATATATATATATATATATATATATATATATATATATATTTGTCGGATCGTCAGTCTGAAGAGAAGATCAATAATTGAACGGCCCTATATATAAATATTTTATATGTACATATATATATATATATATATATATATATATATATATATATATATATATATATATATATATATATGTATATATATATATATATATATATATATATATATATATATATATACATATATATATATATATACAATGATATTAAATAAATTGAAACTATATTTATAAAACCATATTTATTCTATTACATATGTTTCAAGGGTACCAAAACTTTGGTACGCTTTCATCAGATAAAATACAAAGTTTTACATACAAACACACACACACACGTATATATATATATATATATATATATATATATATATATATATATATATATATATATATATATATATATATATATATATATATATATATATATATATATATATATATATATACACATATATATATATATATATATATAAGCAAAAGAGATATTCAATTTGTTGGTAATTCAACAATTATAAATGTTTATAACTGATTCAGAGCACTCGACAGATTTTCTGGAGTATAATATTCAATGATATTAAATAAATGGAAACTATATTTATAAAACCATATTTATTCTATTATACATATTTCAAGGGTACCAACACTTTGGTACGCTTTCATCAGATAAAATACAAAGTTTATTTTATAAATTTTGATATAACCAAGTAAAAGATAGCAAGAAGAAGATAGATTGAAGGAATAGGTGGGACAGAATTTGAAAAAGAATGTCTTTAGATAAAAATAACATGTTCATTCATGTATATATATATATATATATATATATATATATATATATATATATATATATACTCGTTTGTAGCATGGTATACTGAAGCAACGTGAAATGATGTTTTGCTCAAGAACACAACAAACAATCCAGTCAAGCGAGGAATAGAAGCCATGACATTATGAATCTAAGTCCTACACCCTTGCCACTAGACCACACGTGACTATTTGTAGAACACATTACGTGATGTTTTCTTCCTCATTGAAATAAACCAAGAAGTTATTTGAAGGAAATTTGGCTTCTCTTTCTAGCAATTCAAGCAGCCATGTGGAACCACAGTGTTTGTCTCATTTAACAATAACCAGGACAAGATACTTAATCAGTTTGACACAAAACCACATGAAAAGGCCCATAATTTATCGATACATTGGTGCTTTACTTAAAGTGTTTATATTTATCTAAGATAATTTCATCATGTAAAAAGCTTTAAGTTATGTTCCAAGCAGAAACTTTATAATTGGAATGTTCTATTGTTTAATCAAGCTAATCCTTAACTTAGAACTTGTATTCCCCTACGCTGTACTTGTTTATTTAACTGATGCTAGGTCCTCCGTCACTATCAATGACCAGTGTTTAGTTGTTCCTATTTTTTAAATCAATGAGTATGCGATTCTGTATTCAACACATACATACCCTCAAATCAGCATGACAGGGTGTAATTAGGTTAACCCTTTGAAATTACAGGTAGAACATATCAAGTGGTCTTCCACTAATTCTCATAAGATTTGTGCCAACCCGGCTCTCTCTTAAAATTGAGATCAAACCGGGACCTCATGCCCTCAAGATTGTGGGGGCAAATTTCTTAACCAGTCAGCCATGTCTATATCCATGATGATTTAACCCTTTAGTATTTAAACCGGCAGTACCCAGCCAGAATTCCCTCACCTCTTTCTGTTCAATTTAGCTGTAACCAGCTATTCATACTGATGTTAAGGTATTGTTCTCAAAATAAATAACATCAAAATCTCATAGATTCGATATTATGTGCGGTAAAGTCTTTGCCATGAAAATGTAATTGTAT
Source organism: Eledone cirrhosa (assembly GCA_964016885.1). Lineage (NCBI taxonomy): Eukaryota > Metazoa > Mollusca > Cephalopoda > Octopoda > Eledonidae > Eledone > Eledone cirrhosa. The sequence continues at coordinate 46,408,221 of OZ024748.1, forward strand.
ATATAAAGTAATGTAAATGGTAAATAGGCGAACCTGAATTATGTGAGATCAATAGCTTGTTGACCCACAACACTTCACAGGATAAAAAAAGGTTTCAACACGATAATCTAATACTGTAATCGATCGAAGGATATAATTTTCCCTGATCTTCATGATGTGTTGGCTCTGCATGCTAGATATAACAACCAAATCCCCCTAAAAAAGCGTGCAGTTGGAATGGCAGTAAGCCTGTCTAGGACGAATTAAAACTACTACTCTATAGAAATGAGAGCAGGTTTAAGAATGGGAAGAATTTGATCATATGACTACTTTACGAGAGCTGTCCTGCCCCAACAGCGAGAGCAATGACAATAACAACAACAACAACAGCAAAAAATAAAACCATAACAATAAGGACAACAACATTAACATGAACAGCATTACCACCGCCGCCCATAAAATCATTAATAGTGACTACAACAACAACAACAACAATATTAACAGCAACAACAATAATACAATCACCACTATTAACCTCGCCACCACCACCACCACCACCAACAACAACAACAAAACAACAACAGCAACGACAGCAAGAACAAGAACAACAACAGCAACATATCACCACCACTGCAGCAATAGTAATAACAACGAAGATGACATGAACAACAAAAGCTATGGGCTTATATAATATGTGCATCCATAACCAGAGGCATACACTGTTTAACCAATGAAATGCTTTAGATACATTGTAAGTACAGGATATCTAGTTGAGTGCAGTTAGATGCAACAATAGACAATAATAGTAGGGCGAGTCTTTGAGGAAATTATACTGAATATAGAGGTGGCGAGTAGTTAAAACGTCAGATAGAATGCTTTGTGGTATTTGTTCCGGCTCTCTGATATCTGAGTTCAAATCCCGCCGAGGTCAACTATACCTTTCATCCTTTCGAGGTCGATAAAAAAATGTACCAGTCTAGTACTGGGATCAATTCTTCCTTTATATCTCTATGGCAAACTCCCTCGAGCCTCTGCCCTTCTAAAATCCCGGAGAGCTCAATTTGCTGGCCACTGTCACCGTGCCAGCAATGAAATCATATCCGCTCTCTTGCTCTGGAACTCTGACTCCAGCCTGACTAGGAGTAGGAGGCTGTCATTCCCTGACGTTATCTCTAGGGATACGGGAATCAGTAGACAGGACCTGGGGGCAGCGATGGGGGACAGGGAATTCTGGGGCATGAGGGTGAGATCCGTCATCTCGACAGTAGTCGACGAATGATGATGATGATGATATCTCTTTCTCACTTCCCCTCTCTCAATTTCTATCTTTCTCTGGAAGAAATCTGGAAGAAGTCTGGAAGAAATCTGGCCTGGAGAAGGATGGGCTTTGCCAAACTTAAAATACCCAAGAAACGCCGTATGTCAATACGTCACCCCTACGACTATATCAGGAGTTATACCATACCACCACCATATATGTATATATGTATTTATGTATGTATGGGTGTGTGTGCGCGTGCGTGCGAGTATATATGTGTGTGTGTGTGTGTGTGTGTGTGTGTGTGTGTGTGTGTGTGTGTGTGTGTGTGTGTGTGTGTGTGCATGTCTGTGTGTGTGTGCGTGTGTGTGTGTGTGTGGAAAATAAAATTAACTGTTACACAGATTCATCAATCATAGCTGTAAGAAGGTGCCACAGGGGGTAGAAATAACAGTGTTGGTATTCATGTCCAAGACCCATAACTGTCAACCTTTCTCTCTATTTGACTGTAAGTAGGTACCATGGTGTGCTGTAGTTTACTATTGTATATTCATGGCTAGTAGCTTTATCTGTGAATAGACCTGTTCACCTAGCTGTAAGAAGGTAACACAGTATGTTTTAAGTCGCATTACTGTGTCCACAACAAAGGCATTTAACTGTCAACAGTCCGGTCAAACTAGTTGTGATTAGGTTCCGCAGTGTAGTGTAGTTTGTAATACTATGTCCACGACCAAGACATTTAACTGTCCACGACCCAGTCCATCTGGCTGTGAGTAGATACCGCCTGTACATTCAAGGTACTGTGTCCATGTGAATGACTTTTAACTCCCACCAGTCCGGTCAACGTAGCTGTAATTAGGTACCACATTGTGGTGTAGTTCGTAGTTCTGTGTCCATGACCAATAGACGTAATTGTCAACCATCCAGTCCACCTAGATGTAAGTAGGTAACACAGTGTACTCTAGATCACACTCATCTGTCCACGATTATGATATTTAACTGTCAACTGTCAGATCAACCTAGTTGCAATCAGGTACCACAGTTTAGTTTAGTTCGTAGTATTGTCTCCATGACCAACACACTTAATTGTCAACAGTCCAGTCCATCTAGTTCTAAGACAGTATCACAGTTTGACGTACTCCATTACACTGTGTCAATGACCAAGACAATTGTCAGCAGTGCACTCCATCTAGCTCTACTTCAGTATCCCAGTTTGACGTA
>OZ024748.1:46415678-46418178 GCA_964016885.1 Eledone cirrhosa
GAACTTGGCACCGAGTGGGAGGGCCGATCTGAAATGTACGAACAGGTCCCTGCTGGCGGATTTTTTATAGAAGCAGGTGTGGATGTTGCCTTCCTCTGTTACCCTGAGTTGGAAGTCCAGCAGGGATAGGGATCCGCGGTCATCGGGGTGTTCAATGCTGAACTTTATACTGGCGTCCATGCTGGAGAATGTTGTGTATATTTTCTCTGCCTCTTCACGGGATGATGTAAGGATGAGTATGTCATCTACATATCGGGTGAAGAAGGCATGGGAATGGCAGGTGTTGAGGGCTCGGCATTCTAGCTGGTTCATGTAAGTGATGGCCAGCAGGCCAGAGAGGCTGGATCCCATGGGTAATCCTGTTGTCTGTCTGTATGTGTGGTGGTGGAAGGTGAAGTACGTGTTGTCTACCGTGAAGGACAAAAGTTGGTGTATGTCCGTCGGGTGGAGGCCGTAGCAGTGGATGTTCTCTGCGACCACGCAGTCCGTCAATAAATCGACAGCTGGGTGAGCGGGGACTGTAGTGTAGAGGGAGACAACGTCGAGGCTAAAAGCGTATTTATTAAGTTTAAGTTGTTCTGGCTGGAGTTGGTGTAATCTACGTATAACTTCGTCGGAGCTACTGACATGTCCGGGGAAGGTGGAGAGTAGAGGCTTGAGGACCTGGGAGAGAAGCCAGGAAATTTTGTATAGGGGTCCTTCTATGCTAGAGACGATGGGTCTTATATGCGTCTTAGTGCTATTCTTGTGGGTCTTGATGAGGTGGTAGAAAGTGGGCAGTCTGCTATTTCTAGTGGTGTAGTTGAGTTTAATTTTATTCGGGAGTTGTCTTCTCCTACAGATATCGAACCAAATGGAGTTGGTCTGTTTTTCGATTTGGGCTGCGGTCATGTCCGGGATCACTGTGTACAGTTCACTGTCGCTTAGGTGTTCGAAGGCTAGGTTATTGTATGTGGCTTGAGAGATGACGCAGAACTCTTTACCTTTGTCGGATGGTAAGTAAATAAGTTCCTTATTCCGTAGGTTCTTCAGGGCGAGTTGTTGTGTCCTGGAGAGGTTAGGGGCCATCTTCTTCTGTTTCCGTAAGATGTTAAATACGGAATGTTTTAGTCTCGAGAGTTTATCTTCCAGCTCGCGGTTGGCGGGCGGTGGATAGAGTGGGCGATCTAGTTGGTATATCGGGAATCTGGGTGTGGTGGATTCCGTGGTGTTGTTGTCGAGAGTCGATATCCATTTCAGTTGGTAGGCAGCTCGACAGAAATTCGTTTCTATGTCGAGCCATAGTCTGTCGTCCAGTCTCTGTTTCAATATGAACTTGGGACCCAGGCTGAGGAGGTCTAATTCCTCTCGGGAGAGGGATCCTGTCAAGTCTGTGACGAGGTGTTTTGCGTCAGGTGTGTTGTTGGTCGGGGTGCCGCTAGGTTCGGTGTTGGTAACGTATTGTTCGCCTCTGTTGGTGTTTATAGCCTCGACGCTTTTAGCCTCGACGCTTTTAGCCTCGACGTTGTCTCCCTCTACACTACAGTCCCCGCTCACCCAGCTGTCGATTTATTGACGGACTGCGTGGTCGCAGAGAACATCCACTGCTACGGCCTCCACCCGACGGACATACACCAACTTTTGTCCTTCACGGTAGACAACACGTACTTCACCTTCCACCACCACACATACAGACAGACAACAGGATTACCCATGGGATCCAGCCTCTCTGGCCTGCTGGCCATCACTTACATGAACCAGCTAGAATGCCGAGCCCTCAACACCTGCCATTCCCATGCCTTCTTCACCCGATATGTAGATGACATACTTATCCTTACATCATCCCGTGAAGAGGCAGAGAAAATATACACAACATTCTCCAGCATGGACGCCAGTATAAAGTTCAGCATTGAACACCCCGATGACCGCGGATCCCTATCCCTGCTGGACTTCCAACTCAGGGTAACAGAGGAAGGCAACATCCACACCTGCTTCTATAAAAAATCCGCCAGCAGGGACCTGTTCGTACATTTCAGATCGGCCCTCCCACTCGGTGCCAAGTTCGGATACATAAAGAACGAACTGGCACGTATCAAGAACAAATGCACCGACGCCAGAGACCGAGACACACACACCACACATTTCCTGGAAGTACTCAAACTGAACGGATACACGACATCCACCACAAACCGTGCCAGAAAGAACAGAGGACACCACACCCGAGGCACTAACACTTGCTTCCTGAAGCTCCCACACTTCAGTGAAGAAACAACAACAGCCATCCGCAGAGCCATCAGACGAGAAGGTCTGGATATTCAACTGGCCCATTCGGGTCCTTCTTTGCGTGGACGGCTAGCTAAGAGACACTCCACCAGACATGACAACTGCTGCAGACTAGCCAACTGCCCCATCAACGACACAGACCTATGCCACCAGGCTTACGTAGTTTACAGACTAGAGTGTGACAAATGCAACAACTTCTACGTAGGTAGCACCACCAGACCACTCCACATAAGAATAA
>OZ024748.1:46420678-46423178 GCA_964016885.1 Eledone cirrhosa
ATAGAGACTTTAAAAGATATATATGTCAATATATGTGTGTGGATGACATCGAGATGCTTAGTTGATACCTGATTAGAAAGAAGGTTTGATTAATTTGTATAAAGAGTGAGTTCAAATCACGCTGAGGTTAACTTTGCCTTTCATCCTTACGGGGTCGATAAAATAAAGTACCAGTAATACACTAGAATAATTGCTGGCCTTTTGCCAAAAGTAGAAAAAAATATTAGGACAACATGACCCTCCCCAAATATAACTTAATATTACGTTGCACCTTTCAAGTCAGTTGAAGAGATGAGTACTGTTAGAAGCAGGAGCTGGGCATTAGTCTGGCAACAAACAGGTGTCCTGTCTGATACCCTCAGTTGCTGAACGCCAAAAGTAGAAACGAAGATTTCTTATGAAAAAACCTTGCAAAACAAATACATCGCCGCTGTAATCTTAAGTAATTTGCTCAAAGACAAAAGACGATGCCTGGTTTGAAAATAGAGACCCTAATCTTACATTTGAGAGCTCAATATTTTAACCATAGGGTAGCGCGCATTTAATTCTGAAATCCAAATTGGAATAAATTAGAAACTTTTATATTTCATATTTATACAGACATTTACCAATGTTCTCATGAATCTCGTATTCTACCATTTTGCTTGTACGATATATGAGAAATGTGGATTTCTAATCATTGTTTGTGTCTAGCTACACAAATGTTGGAATTACCTGTAAGCCAAATAAACTATAGCCTAGGTACACACACTCTCTGGGACCTCATTGGTTAAAATTAATTTTAAATTTGCCATTAGCTTTTATTCCCTAACATTAAATTATCAAATATTGTATATATAATATATATATATATATATATAATGTTGCTCCAATCTCTCTCTCTCTCTCTCTCTCTATATATATATATATATATATATATATATATATATATATATATATATATATATATATATATATATACATATATATATATATACGGGATAACAAATTATTGTTATAGGTAGTCCACTTATATGTAGTCCAGTTAGGGTACTCCGAGTAGTGGATAGTATTAACGCTTGGCTAAGTTTAACTCAACAAGACGTTTCCATAGTGATGCTGCGAGTACGTGGTGATGTCTATGTAGTTTACACTTGAAGTAATAATAAATCAAGAAAGAAGAGTGACATGGTTTGCTATACAATAAGGGATTTATTCACATTGCTGACAATTGTTTCTCTGAACTGGTAGGTCTAGAGATCGCAACTCGCCTGTTTTTGCGTCAATCGATCACCAATACTTTGTTATAACCAGTCTATTCATCAAAGCATGCGAGAATGAAGGATATACACAGGCATGGCTTCTATATAAAGTAGTGGCATTAAATCAGAACAATAATAACAATACCCAAATAAATTAGCTAGATAGTAAATAGTTAAAACAATCACAGCATCAATCTAATTAAGAAATAGAGTATACTGATGACTTTAGCATGTAAAACGAACTGATACGAAACAGATGTATGAAATTGACACATAGATACATACATATAACGTCGCTCCCTTATAATATATGTCTGTATGTCTGGCTGTCTGCATTACGCCACTTCTCTCAGGATGTGTCTTTGTGTGCGCGTGTGTGTGTGTGAGTTTGAATCCCTAAAACTCGAGAAGTACCCAACCGATTTTTTTCAAACTTTACATGTGTATTACTTATGTTTCAGGGAGTGTTTTGCACATAAAGATTTATGCACATAAAAATTTATGCACATAAAAAATTTATGCACATAAAAATTTAACTTTTTTTTGTCTCCTAGGGCCTGCATTAAGTGAAAAACTGCGTTTTTAAAGATTTTTAGGTTTTTTTTAGGTGTTACGTCACACCGATTTCCTTGAAATTGTAACTATGTATTAGTCAGTCACTTCTTCTTACCGTTAGCAAAGAAAATCGAACTTTCTGATGGCCTAGGGCCCGCATTAGGTGAAAACATGCATTTTCCTGCTTCATCGAGGAAAATCTTAAAGATTATTCGGTTTATTGTCTTTACATATTGTCCAGCATTCAGTTTTCCCACGATTAGGTCTGTTGGCGGCCCGCGTTCCAAAATACCTTATCCCGTGCAACGCCGGATACCACTGCTAGTATATATATATATATATATATATATATATATATATATATATATATATATATATATATACGGAGTTCAGCTGTCGGTGTCTTGACTCTTTTCCTATTACCCACTCTACTACCCTAAGTATCGAGTACTCTGGTGCGTTATGGTCCACCTGGTAGCTTACCACACCTTTGTTAAATATATATATATATATATATATATATATATATATATATATATATATGTCTCCTCTCTCTCTCTCTCTCTCCCTCTCTCTCTCTTATATATATCGATATCCCAAGCTCGTATCGATTTAGACAGGGAGATTTCTATTCCCCTGGTCCGACGAAGCTTTGTTGTACTGTTCTTTTGAGCAAGTTGAAATTTAGTGATTGAAATGTTCCA
>OZ024748.1:46433178-46450678 GCA_964016885.1 Eledone cirrhosa
ATATCCATGTAGGAGAACCCTTACCGATGCACTGAACGAGTGTCACTTTTTAGTCCAGCCAGCGACTTGAAAACTCTGGTACAAACACTACACTTGTGACAATTACTGACACATAGTGCAGGGCCCATGGTACCATGTCACGACACGCGCAGAGAGATCTCCAGATATAAAGCAATGCCTGTACCGTGAAGCTTTTATAGTGAGCAAAGGCACTGCACAAAGCCAGTCCCACTCTCTTAACCAAGATGATATTTACCAAAAAGAAGAACAAGTCAACATCATTGGATACCATCAGGGCTGCAGGTGTTATATCAGAGTTTTCCTTCTCCTAGAATTCTGCCTTGACAAAGGTTAAGGGATATATATATATATATACATATATATATATATATATATATATATATATATATATATATATATATATATATATATATATATATATATAAAGAATTAATATATCTACCGACATATGTATACAGATGCATACCTATGCTAGCAGATATATATGTTTTGTCTTAGTAACTTTGTAGTTCTATGCAGGGGAATGCAGAACAATTATTTGAAAGACGTAAATAAGAAAGTTATGAAAGGAGTGAAATTTTAGTAAGTAAGTCAATTTTCATAACTTTCTTATTTACGTCTTTCATATAAATATATATATATATATAATATATCATAAAACCTGTCTATAGAATCAATCAGATATTAAAATATATACTATTTATTCCTCTAATCAGCATAATTAACCATATACATAATCAAATCCATATATATAACCATATACATAATCAAATCCAATATATATATATATATATATATATATATATATATAGAGAGAGAGAGAGAGAGAGAGAGAGAGAGAGAGAGAGAGAAAGAGAAATAGAGAGAGAGCAAACGAGGTTTCACATTGGGGTTTTTATTGATGAGTCTCAATTACAAACGATTCACAGCTGAATGGCTCAGGGACCATATTAGTGTTATAGACCTGACTCAACAATATGATGTTCAGACTTGTAATCAGGCAAAACCTAAAACTCATCTAGATGAATAATTACCTCCCTCAGTAAACTACAAATCTACTGACTCAACTAATTTATTTACTTATACATTTATCAACGCCGCCACACACGTATTTATATATATGATCATATATATATATATATGTATACGTTTGTATATGTATATATATATATACATAGATATATACATATGCAAAAGTTATATTTAAATTGTTGATATCGTATATATATACATATATATATATATATATATATATATATATATATATATACATATATATATATATATATATATATATATAAGTATTGAAATTTCCGTTGGAAACAGAAAAGGTCATAGAAATGAAGAGTGCTCTATGTAAGTATCAGAGCAAAATTTAACGTATAAAAATCAATACAATATAATTACCTCATTACCAGAGGTTTCCCGAATGAGGCGAATACGAAATAAACGACTTCATTCGTTCGTCAGACGAGGCAATATTGCCTCGTCTGACGAACGAATGAAGTCGTTTATTTCGTATTCGCATCATTCGGGAAACCTCTGGTAATGAGGTAATTATATTGTATTGATTTTTATACATTATATATATATATATATATATATATATTTACTTGTTGTATCCCAACAATTTTAAATAGAACTTTTGCATATATATATATACATATATATATACATATATATATATATATATATATATATACACACATATATATATATATATACATATATGTATATACATATATATATATATATACATATATACATATATATACATACATATATATATATACATATATATATATACATATATATATATATATATATATACATATATATATATACATATATATACATATATATATATACATATATATATACATACATATATATATATATATATACATATATATATATACATATATATATACATATATATATACATATATATATATACATATATATATATATATATATATATATATATATATATATATATATATATATATATATATATATATATATATATATATATATATTTATATATATATATTTATTAAACGTGGTTCTGTCTTTGCGCGTAATTGTTTTTCACAGCTCCTATTAATGACGTATTATATTCGTTTTTCCCGTTCTTTGCCAGGGAACTTTTCCACGAACCAAAGTATCGTCTTCCTGTCTTCCCCCGGTTGCAACGTTTTTTGAAATATTCACTTCTGCGTTTACAGATTGACTTTGTTCGTTTCAGAAGATCCCGTTAAGGGTGAAAGCAGCGATTCTTTGCTTAAACTTTAATCTGTTATTTTAATAAATATTTGCTCTACGGTTCTTATATATTTGATATATATTTACCCTTATCGAGCCCTCTTTGGATTTTAGTCTTCAAATTTATTATTATTACTATTTATATATATATATATATAAATATATATACATATATATATGTTTGTATATGTATATATACATATATATAAATATATATATGTTTTCTATACCTTTCATTTATATATATATTTATATATATATATATATATATATAAATGAAAGGTATAGAAAACATTGTAGCAAAAAGCCAACAGTATTCCATAATATATATATATATATAAATATATATTATATAATATATATATATATATATATATATATATATATATATATATATATGTAATATATATTTATATATATATATATATATGTAATATATAAATGAAAGGTATAGAAAACATTGTAGCAAAAAGACAACAGTATTCCATAATATATATATATATATAAATATATATTATATATATATATATATATATGTAATATATATTTATATATATATATATATATATATATATATATATATATATATATATATACTCACATGTCCATAGGATTCACGAAGGCGCCCTTGGCACTTTAATTTAATCTTGAAACACTCAAAGATCAAGGATCAAGGATCAAAGTTCTCTGAGCCAAGCATACACAATAACGTACACTACACATAAATAAACAACAGAGATAGAATGTTTATACATTATATTGAGAATGTTTATAGAAAGTCAACAACATGAGCGTTGTATTATGTCTTCTATATAATATTGGATGAATTGATCACTTACCTTTTATTGGAGAACCGAATAATATATAGTGATGGTAATATCATGTGAATATATATCCAGAGTTATATATTGTAGATCACACAGGATGCTAGAAGAATCACTGTATAGCTTTCTTCCTGTATCTTCTTATATACATAAACTTCTTCACTTTCTTTTTATACAAAAATTATTATTATTATTATTATAATTATTAACAGAAATATTATATTATTATTATTATTACCAGTAACGAACTGGGTAATTGCTGGCCTTGTGCCTAAAGTAGAAACAATTATTATTATTATTATCTCCACAAATGTCCCTCGGAAATTCTCCCCCCTATTGGGGAATTTGTTATTGTTATTTTTTGTTACATCCTGTTTTTGTTTTTTTTTACACGCAGAAATGTCCTTTTGTACCGTCCTGTATTTTCCTGTACTGTCCTTAATGTCTACTTTATGTAAACCCTTGTGGTTAATAAAGAAAGCAGTATTATTATTATTATTATTATTATTATTATTATTATTATTTATATCCTTCTGATCATATGATCATTAATTATATCCTTCTGATCATATAAACATCAATAACAATAACAACATCAATGAGAACAAACAATAGTTGTGACAAATTCTTTCTTCCTTCCTTGAAACGAAACTCGATGTATTTTCCTCACCACGAAGCCGACAACAACACCAACAACAATAGCAATACTACTACTAATAATGATAATATTTATAATTATACTAATTATTATATTTCCAAATTGGTACAGAATGTTTTGTTTGTTTGCCGGGTGGTTTTGTAAATTCTCGTTTGTATCTCAATATATATATATATATATATATATATATATAGTTTATATATATATATAGTTTATATATATATATATATATATATATATATATATATATATATATATATATATATATATATATAGTTTATATATATATATATATATATATATATATATATAGTTATATATAGTTATATATATAGTTATATATATCCTTTACAATTCGAACACATGTATGTTTATATTTGTGTTTATCTCTCTTGTATATTCAACTATATATATATATATATATATATATATATATATATATATATATATATATATATATATTATATATATATATATATATATATGTATATATATATATATATATATATATATATATATATATATATATATATATATATATATATATATATATATATATATATATATATATATATTTATATATATATATTTATATATAGTTATCCGTAATATATAATGTTATGATCCAGCGTGGCCGTGAGCCGTGATGGCTCTTTGGAAAAGAAAAGTATCACAGCCAAAGGACTGTTTAAGCTCTTCCGAGTCAGAGTGAACTTTCTGTGAGAGTGTGAGTGTGTGTGTGAATGTCTGTCGGTGTAGTTTCTACGAATGACTTGTCCTAATAGAAAAATACTGACCCGTTGCATAAAACGCTGAAACAGTATGCTCTAAGGTAGTTCGAGTTGTGTATGTATGAAGGTATGTATGTGTACAGGTGTGTATGTGTACAGGTGTGTATGTGTACAGGTGTGTATGTGTACAGGTGTGTGTGTGTACAGGTGTGTATGTGTACAGGTGTGTATGTGTACAGGTGTGTATGTGTACAGGTGTGTATGTGTACAGGTGTGTATGTGTACAGGTGTGTATGTGTACAGGTGTGTATGAATGAAGGTATGTATAGTTATCTATGTATCTATTATCAGCCGGCTAGCTTTATTTTCATTGCCATTGTAGTAGTAGTTGTTTTTTGTTGTTGTTGGTTGGTCGGGTCGGGTGGCTGGCGGGTTAGTTGGCTGGTTGGTTGGTTTATGTTCATCTCACCTTGCCTCTGTTCTATCTATCTTTATCTATTCTCTCTCTCTGTCTCTCTCTCCCTCTCTCTCTCCCTCTCACCTTTTCTATACCTACCTCCCTAATCGCACAACCATAGACACACACACACACATACACACATCTCCCCCCCCTCTCTCCCACTCTCTGTATCCATCTATCTCTCACCTTTTCTGAGTCGTCCTTTCTCTCTATCACACACACACACACACACACACAGACAAACAAACACACACATCCATATACACATATATACAATACACCACATATACACATTCCCTCTTTCTTTATCTCTGTTTCCCTCGACGTATTTCCTTTTACCCTACCTTCACTCTCTCCTATTCCCCTCCTACCGTGTGTCTACCGTATATTTCCCTCCTCTAACTATCCCTCATACAGTCACTCACCCTCATTCACTCTAATTTACAATCCCATGTCTCTATTGTTCAAGAGGTTTCGTCTTATATTTGCCGGTTGGCCAGGAAATTTCTATCTACTTTGCTCTTTCGCAATGTTGACGATACTGTTGTTGTTGTTGTTGTTGCTACTGTCGTTGTAATATTAACATTTGTTACCCTTCATTCATGCCTCTGTCATACACACACACCCATCCACTCACACACACACAGACACAGACACAGGCACACACACACACACACACGCACACACATATATATATATATCATATATATATAGTAAATTTAATATAGAATATAGAAATAGCTTCAACAGGACTAGAACTGTTTTATTCAAAAGAAATCATCTGAACAGCCCCCGATTGAAACCAACACATGCACACACACGCACACAGAGAGACGCACACACACACACACACACACACAGGCACACACAGACACACACAGACACACACACACACACACACACATTCTATCATTACAACAGCAGAGGTCCGCCGAGCTTTGATTCCAGAGTAGGGTCAGATCGACACAGATAGAACCTTGAGCTGATCAATAGCGAAACGCGCGTCACCAATCAATAAACGTAATGACGGCTTAACACATCCTCATGGTCGGACGCCATGCTTTGACGCATAGAGTTACGGCCCTTGCTTTCTGAGTTCAAATCCCGCCGAGGTTAACTTTGCCTTTCATCCTTACAGGGTCGATAAAATAAAGTACCAGTAATGCACTGGGTAATTTGCTGGCCTTGTGCCAAAAGTAGAAACAATTATTATATTATACTCTGTCTAGCTCTACACCTCGCTACAGACGTAGAGATAGATTGAGAGGACGGGCGGGTTATATATATATAGTAAACAAGGACCCACACCCCACCCTCCCGCACCCAAATTAGACTTATCGTCCCCTACTTTTGCTCTTTACTCTCTTTACTCTTTGTTCTTGAATGTTTGGTTGGTAGAGTCCATAACACCAATCAAATCCCTTTTATAGCTCTGACGAATCCTACGGTTACGTAAGGAAGAAACATTGTAAGCCAATAAAAATCTTTTGATGTTGTAGACGCTCTTGTGTTCTTTATCACATATATATATATATATATATATATATATATATATATATATATATATATATATATATATATATATATATATATATATATATATATATAACGAAGGAAATGTGGTAAGGAACCAAGTGGACCATAACGCACCAAAGTACTCAATACTTAGGGTAGTAGAGTGGGTAATAGGAACGAGTAGGACCCCGACGGCGTTGATTTTTTTTTTTTCTTTAGTCCAGAATTAGCCGTCGAAACGGCTTGAGCTCAGCCGTCGGGGTCCTACTCGTTCCTATATATATATATATATATATATATATATATATATATATATATATATATACATATATATATATATAGAGAGAGAGAGAGAGAGAGAGAGAGAGAGATATTTATATATATATATAAATCACCCTTTCCATTGGCCCCTACAAAAAACTCAAGTTCACAACATAGAACATTACAACAGAGATATTCCACTTCATATGGTACTGCTCATTTTAACATCATACCAAAATAGTCCAAAGAAGAAAATATTTCTATAACAATGAAATGATGTCTGGAAATGTTTAGAATAATTTAGTGATAATAGCAACTCCTTACTCGCGTAATCTATCGTGTCCAAATATAAATATAGCAATGACTTACATTCCAGGGTACTGAAAAGTCCCTGGGTTTAGGGAAAAGAAAATACTGAGGGTCATTTAAAAGAAAATACTTGAGGATCAGTTAAAAGAAACTATAGGGGAAAAGTTAAAAGATAATTGTTTCTACTTTTGGCACAAGGCCAGCACCAGTAGATTACTGGTACTTTATTTTATCGACCCCGTAAGGATGAAAGGCAAAGTTAACCTCGGCGGGATTTGAACTCAGAATGGCAAGGGCCGTGACTATATGCGTCAAAGCATGGCGTCCGACCCTCTACCGATACTGCCAATTCACCGCCCGAAAAGTTAAAAGATAATACAGGAGGATCAGTTAATTATGATTTTATTCAACATATCTCAGATCACACACTTATTACAGCGGTTCTACTCTATCCTTTCGCGATGCCCTTATGCCAGGAATTTTTCGGGATCCCGGTATAGGTGTATGTGTGTATGTAAATGTTTATGTGTGTTTGTGTGTATGGGTGTGTATTCTCTCACTCTCTCTTTCTTTCTTTGGAAGAAATCTGCTGTATATAGACCCAGAGAGAAGATGGGCTCCGACAGGTATAAAAGTGCCCCAGCATCTCCGTATATCAATATGGTGCCCCTATGTTTCCCCAGAGAGTCATGGGGCCATACATGCATGTCTAGCTGAAGGGCATAATACGATTGAACTAATTTTGTATAAATGTATTTTCTAACACGCGAGTGCGGTGAATTGGCAGTATCGGTAGAGGGTCGGACACCATGATTTGCCGCATAGAGTTACGGCCCTTTACGATCTGAATTCAAATCCCACCAAGGTTAACTTTGCCTTTCATCCTTACGCGGTCGATTAAATAAAGTACCAGTAATGCACTAGGGTAATCGCTTGCTGGCCTTGTGCCAAAAGTAGAAACAATTAAATTAATGTTTGGTTTCAGCATGATGTCTTTTCTTTCACATATGATATCTTCAGCCTTATCTGACTGATTAAAGAATGCTGTATGTATACGGGGCGGCTTCAAAAAGTTTGTGGAAAAAGGACAATTGGAAAAAACAGTTTTAAGTTATGATGTTTATTTTTCAACATGTGCCCCATCTAGGTCAATACGATTCTGCAAGCGTTTATACCAGCTTTTAAGTCCACCTGTGTAAAACTGAGGGCCATGCGATTTAAACAATGTCAAAGCAGCTTTTTTCGACATCTTCAACTGGGGATCATCTTCAACCTCATCTCTTCCACTTCTAAAACGACATCCATTTGTAGATTGTTGATTTCTTTGGGATATTGTCCCCATAAACTTGCCCCAGAGCGTCAATGATTTGACTACTTTTCCACCATAGCTTCACCAAGAATTTGATGTTTTAATGGAGGCCATTCTGCTCGAACGGGTACTAATTCCGATGGGCGGCACCACATTGCAACATGCATTTAAGTGTTCATGTTAGAACATGTTATGACAAGTTAGTACGAGAACGTACAGGTGCATTTAGATCAAAATCCCTGCATATGATCTTTAGTTATCTACTTTTTCCAGGAACGTTTTGAAGCACCTCGTATTTCTGCTAGCGCAGTGAGTTAACCAATAATATTAGTAGAAGAATCTCTCTCTTATCATCAAATATATACATACTTTATAACTTTTCGGGGTCAATAAATAGAAATACCTTTGATATATCGAGAATTGACGAATTACGTAAAGGCAGGTGGCTTAGTGGTTAGAGAATTGTAATAGCAATGATAAGGTTACAAGTTAGTCTCCTGCGGCTGGTGATGCGTTATCTCCCTGGGCAAGACATAGTATTTCATATTGCTCTTCCTGCCAGAACTTGCGACTGGTAGATAGTATCAGCAACGGAAGGACCAATGGAAATATTGTTTTTTTGGTCTGATTTGACGAGTTTCGCCCCACTTAGTAAACGAAAGAGTTCTTTGGTCTTGTCAATCGTGACGAACAATACCTTACTATACATTTGTGGTCTTGTGTCAACGTTTACGAAAATCGATATTTTAAACACTCAGGCAATTAGTGTAGCAAATCTATTAGTTACCTGCTTTAAGAACCTTGCCTAACTTAGGTACATATGTTTACGATTCTAAATCTCAACCGACAAACATCTATGCTATCTTCATCTTTCCTGGAAGGGGGGGGGGGTTTAAAATAAGTCGTCTTCATTGTAGTAGTAATAGTAGTAGTAGTAGTAGTAGTAGTAGTAGTAGTAGTAAAAGTAGTAGTAGTAATAGTGGTGGTAGTGGTTGTGGTAGTAGTAGTAGTAGTAGTAGTAGTAGTAGTAGTAGTAGTAGTAGTAGTAGTAGTAGTAGTAGTAATAGTGGTAGTAGTGGTGGTAGTAGTAGTAGTAGTAGTAGTAGTAGTAGTAATAATAATAGTGGTAGTAGTAGTAGTAGTAGTAGTAGTAGTAGTAGTAGTAGTAGTAGTAGTAGTAGTAGTAGTAATAGAGGTGGTGGTGGTGGTAGTAGTAGTAGTAGTAGTAGTAGTAGTAGTAATAGTAGCAGTAATAGTAGTGGTAGTGGTAGTAGTAGTAGTAGAAGTAGTAATAGCGATGGTAGTAGTAGTAGTAGTAGTAGTAGTAGTAGCAGTAGCATTAGTAGTAGTAGTAGTAGCAGCAGTAACAGTAGTAGAAGTAGCAGTACTAGCTGGAGTAGTAATAGTGGTAGTAGTAGCATCTATAGTAGCAGTAGTGGTAGTATTATAAGGAGGAGCAGCAGCAGCAGCAGCAGCAGTAGTAGTAGTAGTAGTAGTAGTAATTTTGGTTTACGATTTTGTTGTGTCTTTATCATCATCATCTATCATAATCATAATAATTAAAGTGCTCTCTTCCCAGCATTTTGTTGAAAGATGGGTGAGAGAAGCAAGTATGGCCCGAGTGAATGGGCCTACTCTGAGTATGTGTCTGTAAATTAAAGGTGGAAAACTGGGAGAGGGCACTTGCCCTGGTGGTCAGGGTCACTGTGGCCTTTTAATGGGCTTTCTCCATAAATGTCCCTCGGAAGTCTCCCCCCTATTGGGGAATTTTTCATTGTTATTTTTATTAAATCCTCTGTTTTTTTACACGCAGAAATGCCCATTTGTACCGTCCTGTATTGTCCTGTACTGTCCTTAATGTCTACTTTATGTAAACCCTTGTGGTTTACATAAAGTAGACATTAAGAAAGCATAAAGTAGACATTAAGAAAGCATTATAATTAAAATTATTATTAAAATTATTATTATTATTACTATTATTATTATTATTATTATTATTATTATTATTATTATGAGAGGAACATGGCTGCTTTTCTAATACAATGCTGCTTTCATACATCGCTAGGTATGACCCCCAGGTGTGTATAGTTTAACAAACAGGAAAAGATAACTCTTGCTTTTTGTCTTTTCTATGTTGATACATTAACAAAACTCACTGACCTGGAACTGTTTTGTCCCCGCCCAGATTCGAAACAATATATCTATACACCCCTACACACACATATATGTACATCTATACACCCCTATACATATACATATCTATACACCCCTATGCATATACACCCGTACATATATATACACCCATAAACATCCGTAACCAGACATACATAAACAAATAGATATACACAGTTCCGTCACGTACGCATACACATACAAACGCATATATATACACATGTATACAGATACGCAGATATACATACAGTTCCCTCACATATACGTACGTATACACATGCAAACGCATATATACACACATGTATACATATACACAAATATACATACAGTTCTGTATCCTATACTTACGCATACACATACAAATGCATATATACACACATGTATACAGATACACACAGATATACATAGATACACACCCTTATCGCTATACCTCAAATCTACTTAAATATATACATGTATACACACTCACATATAAATGCGTCATTTATACACACTCACATATAAATGCGTCATTTATACACACTCACATACATACATACATACATACATACATACATACATGTATACATAGATGTATACATATATATATATACACACACACGTGAACAGTATACACATATATTCCTATCACATCGCTATACCTCACATACACTTACACATATACATGCACACACACACACACATACATATAAATACACACCGGCACACATATATACATATACACTCCATCATATCACCATACTTCACATACATACATACATAAACACATACATACGTACGTACGCCCTTTCATATATATATATATATATATACACACATTCATAAACATATAGACACATACACACTTACATACATATATAAATACGTGCATACACACATACATACAACACACATACATCCATATATACATACATACAGAGATTTGTATGGGAAACGGATGACGGATTCAACAGACAAGCTAATTGGCTAAAACAACTGGAACAGGACTACTGCCAACATGTCCAGACAAAACAATATGACATAGATGGGTCAATACTGGAAACAGCTCTACAGAAAATGTCGAATAGGAAATCACCAGGCCCAGACCTCATTACAGGATACTGGTTGAAGAATTTCACTTTCTATCGGCAAGATCTCATACGGCTGTTTACAGAAACCATTAAGGGCACACAAGAACTGCCCAGATGGTTATCAACTGCCACTACTCTCCTCATTCCCCAAAATAGCCAAACCACCCTTGCTAAAAATTACCGCCCAATTGCCTGCCAAAACATCATGTATAAATTATATACTGGGTGCCTTAACCTGTTCTTACAGGATCACTGTGCTACCAACAACATCATAACACCTGAGCAAGCTGGTGGAAAGAGGGAGGTGTGGGGTTGCATAGATCACCTACTAACTAACAAAATGATTCAGGAAAAAACAACAAAGAATCGCAGAAACATGACTGTCGTGTGGCTGGACTATCAAAAAGCATTTGATAGTGTACCTCATGGGTGGATTATTAAGGCTTTACAGTTAGCTAAAGTCCCACAACCATTAGTAGCTGCTGTTGAACGCCTGACCAAGAACTGGTACACCAATTTGATCCTTAGAGGTGAGAAGGAGCAGGTTAAGACTGATAGGATACATTACCAGAAGGGCATCTTTCAGGGTGATAGCTTGTCAGTACTACTCTTCGTTCTCTCACTGAATCCACTATCTTACCTACTCAGGAAACAAGGTGGACAAAGAAGTGGGCCCAGAAGTATCTCCCATCTTTTCTTTGTTGATGACCTGAAGTTGTATGGGCCAAATATCAATGACATCAAGAAACAATTGGACCTCATTACACAATTTTCAACCGACATCAAAATGAAATTTGGTGAGTCCAAGTGTGCATAGTTGGCAGTAAAACGTGGAAGAGCTGTGCCCTCCTCTAGAAATCTAGATATGAACGGCCTGACAATACAACCTCTGCAGTCAGGTGACAACTACAGATATCTTGGACAGGATGAGAATGTCAGATATGATGGACCCATAAATAAGGAGAGAACCAGAACTGAATACCTCAGAAGAGTAAAAAAAATATGGTCATCAGAACTGTCAGCATACAACAAATACATTGCCCACAATACCTATGCTGTGCCAATTCTAACGCCAACATTTGGCCTACTGAACTGGTCATTGCAAGAACTAAGTGAGATGGATGTTAGAACTCGAAAACTTCTCAGTGTTACTGGGAACTTTAACATCAATGGTGATGTGGATAGGCTATACTTCTCACGCAAGGAAGGTGGCCGGGGTCTAAAATCAATATTAACAACATATGAGACCCGGATAGTAACACTGAAGCAACACCTTCAACAGAGGAAAAAGGTTGGCGACCATCTTGCTCAGGTTTATGAGCATGAAAAAAGAAATATCATTAGAATAGCGACTGATCTGGAGGAGAGATATGGAATAAAGCCTGATATAAATCTCTCACCCAGAGAAATCGGAAGATCCTATTCAATGTTCAAACAAGAAAAAAAATTGACCAATTTACAGAGAAAGTTGTGCATGGATACTTGAGGCGTAAAACACAGACCTTAGAGGGGATAAACCACTCAAAAAGCCTGGCATGGAGTTCCGACAAGTTTATGACATCACACCTTGAGGGATATCTCTATGCAATACAGGAACAAGAACTCCCTACCAAATATCTGCTGCACAAAAGAGGAGGGCCAGCAGCTGACAATAAATGTAGGCTATGTAAAACAAAGATCGAGGATGTAAGCCACATTGTTGCCGGCTGCGAAAGAATGTCATCTCGCTACTACCTCCCCATGAGACACGATGGGATAGCTAGAACTATCTGGAACGCACTTCGGAAAACAAAATTAACAACAAACGAGGAAGAATATATTGAGACAGATGGCACTAAGGAATACTGGTGGAACCTGAAAATAAAAACTGCCACCAAATTAAAGCACAACCGGCCTGATATTGTAGTTTGGGACCACACATTGAAAACGTGTTCTGTTGTGGAGATCAGCTGCCCACTTGATGTAAACGTTGTCAGAAAAATACAGGAGAAGGAGGACATCTACGGACCATTGATGAGGAGCTCACAAATCCAGTATCCAAGATACACCTTTAGCTTCATACCCATCATTATTGGTGCTACGGGTTATATACCAACCCGCTTGGACCAAAGTATGACCGAACTTGGATTTGCGGACAAAAAGCGCAGCTCCCTAATTCATAGTCTACAAATGGCTGCGATAGCTGGCACCTTCAAAATATGCAAAACATTCTTGCGATTCAAGGGATGACAATTTCTTTTCTTTTACAACCTTGCCACCAGGAAGGTGGCCGGTCAAAAAAATATACTCGAAATTAAGAGAAAGAGAAAACATACACACGTACATATATACATACATACAGACGTACATATATACATACATACACACGTACATACATACACACATACAACTCAAAACACACATCCACACATACAATAACATCCATATCTACACATGCATGTATACATACATATCTACCTAGTTGATGTGAAAATTCCAATGAGAGAGTCTTGTGTCTATGTTAGAAACTGACTCTCTCTCTATTGGTAAAACTTTGTGAAATTATAAAACCAGAAGAACATGCATACAGACGTACGTACATACATACAGACTTAGATACATACACACATACATATATACACATACATACAAAAATACATGGTGGCTGCCAACTCGTTTTCAAGTACGGCCACTACTTTATATCCATGTAGGAGAACCCTTACCGATGCGCTGAACGAGTGTGGCTTTTTAGTCCAGCCAGCGACTTGAAAACTCTGGTACAAACACTACACTTGTGACAATTACTGACACATAGTGCTGGGCCCATGGTACCATGTGACGACAAGTGCAGAGAGATCTCCAGATATAAAGCAATGCCTGTGCCGTGAAGCTTTTATAGTGAGCAAAGGCACTGCACAAAGTCAGTCCCACTCTCTTAACCAAGATGATATTTACCAAAAAGAAGAACAAGTCAACATCATTGGATACCATCAGGGTTGCAGGTGTTATATTAGAGTTTTCCTTCTCCTAGAATTCTGCCTTGACAAAGGCTAAGGGGTCATCTCTCCTGGTGATTTTGGATGGCCATTGACTCTTAAGAGCTCCTTTGCCCTTTGACAGGTTTTGTTTTTAGTCCTGCAGGATGTCCAAAGTCACCCCTCTCACGAAGAAACCTTGGTGGAGTTGCCAGTTTAGTCGCCAACGACCCGACCATGAGACAGGTTGTACTGGGATACATGTTACCAGTAGCACCAACTGGTGACCAAACATACATATAGATATACATACATACATAGAATTCCATCAGACACATACTTGCACATTCATACACATATATCTAATTAGCATATACATACGCACGTACGTAGACACATATACACGGGAACACACAGAGACCATCACACATACACACACTCACATATATATAGACATTATATATGAGGGTTGGCAGTATCGGTAGAGTGTCGGACACCATGCTTTCTAGCATAGTTACGTCCCTTTACGATCTGAGTTCAAATCCCGCCGAGGTTGACTTTGCCTTTCATCCTTACGGGGTCGATAAAATAAAGTACCAGTCATGCACTGGGTAATTGCTGGCCTTGTGCCTAAAGTAGAAACAATTATATATGAGGGTTGGACGCCATGCTTTGAAGCATAGACTTACCTCCCTTTATGATCTGAGTTCAAATCCCGCCGGGGTTAACTTTGCCTTTCATACTTACGAGGTCGATAAAATAAAGTACCAGTAATGCACTGGGTATTTGCTGGCCGTGTGCCAAAAGTAGAAACAATTATATATATCTATATTACATACACTCCTTCATTACACACACACACGCAACTACATATATTTACACATATTCACTCTACATACACGTAGATACACAGATAGAAATATATATATATATATATATATATATATATATATATATATAGAGAGAGAGAGAGAGAGAGAGAGAGAGAGAGAGAAAGAGAGAGAGAGAGAGAGAGAGAGGAGAGAGAGAGAGAGAGAGAACAAAATGAGATGAGAGAAAGGGAGAGAAAGTAAGAGAAAGAGGGTGATTAAGAGAGAAAGAGAGAGAAAGAGAGAGAGAGAGAGAGAGAGAACAAAATGAGATGAGAGAAAGGGAGAGAAAGTAAGAGAAAGAGGGTGATTAAGAGAGAAAGAGAGAGAAAGAGAGAGAGAGAGAGAACAAAATGAGATGAGAGAAAGGGAGAGAAAGTAAGAGAAAGGGGGTGATTAAGAGAGAAAGAGAGAGAACGAGAGAGAGAGAGAACAAAATGAGATGAGAGAAAGGGAGAGAAAGTAAGAGAAAGAGGGTGATTAAGAGAGAAAGAGAGAGAACGAGAGAGAGGGGGGGGGGTAGAGAGAGAAATAACAAAATGAGATGAGAGAAAGGGAGAGAATGTAAGAGAAAGAGGGTGATTAAGAGAGAAAGAGAGAGAAAGAGAGAGAGAGAGAGAGAGAGAGAGAGAGAGAGAGAAAGAACAAAATGAGATGAGAGAAAGGGAGAGAATGTAAGAGAAAGAGGGTGATTAAGAGAGAAAGAGAGAACGAGTGAGAGAGAGAGAGAGAGAAGAAAATGAGATGAGAATAAATAGCTGAAAGATAGAAACTATTTCATATTTGCTGTGAACGTATCTAATTTAAATATTAATGATTTAGACACATGTATGGAAAACAATTGGTGTAACAATCTGAAAATTGACTTGTTAATTTCTAATACAAGCTGGATCTCTTATAAATCACAAGCTTGAGACTAACTCATTGCTTGAGCAGAGAAAATGGCGAAAAAGCACAAAGGACCTCTCAGTAAAAATAGTCTTGCCATCTCATTGTACAAAATAGTCTTACCATCTCATGGTAAAAGGTAAAGAGTCTCTCGGTAACAAATGACCACAAGTCTGGGCTAGGTTGTTTCTAGATGACCAGTAGTCACCCATGTATATGGTTCTGTTCTATCGCCGCCACCAATGCTATCCAATAGAAAGGCTAATGCCTGTACAGTTTGGCACCAGTGACATCACAACTCATTTCTACAACTGAGTAAACTAGAGGAACATAAAATAGAGTGTCTTGCTCAAGAGCACAACGCATCATCTCACGAATACAACGTTCCGCCGTACGCTGGGTCGTTATCTTACGTAACCCTTTACCATGTAAACTGGCCATATCCGGCCAGAATTCTCTCACCTCTTTCTGTTCAAACCGGCTGTAACTGGCCACTCACACTGATGTTAGGGTATTATTCTCAAAATAAATAATATCAAAATCTCATAGATTCAATATTATGTGAGATAATTATGTAAGATAAAGACTTTACCGTGAAAATGTAATAGTAAATATAGAGTAACGTAAATGCTAAAGGGTTAAAGATCACGAAAGCAGAATGCCGACAATTTTGGGGAGATGGGAAATACGATTAATTTACATCAGGGAGTTTCTGGTACTTTATTGTATGAACCACGTAAGTATGAAAAGCAAGACAAACCTCCGAGAGATTTGAACTTGGAACGTAAAGGTACGTAACTACATGATGTAAAACATTTATTCGGACGCTCTACTGATACTGAAAATCCTGATATCAAAATAATTAAAGGGCAAAGTTGACCTTGATGGAATTTCAATTCAAAATCCAGAACATCGCAACGAAACAGGAAAGCTATTGTAAGATATTTAATCGGGTGCATTAAATACTCTGCCAATTCGCCGTTAATATTTTACATATACATGTATGTATATACATATATATACATGCTTGATTAGAGAGAGAGCGTTCACTTACAAATACAGAAGTTTCTAGTTAAAACGTTTTAGTTCCAGTAGGGAAAATATGCACGAATTTTGTCGAAGAAACTGTAGAACGGTTTGTTAGACGCTAATAGGTTTAACGAGGCGTGTTAGTATCATGAAATATAAGACATC
>OZ024748.1:46455678-46468178 GCA_964016885.1 Eledone cirrhosa
CAACGTACACCCACTTACATCTCTCTCTCCACCACCGGATCTTGTTACCCGGAGATTTACCCATTTGCATTGTCGAGGCTTCCAAACGACTTAAAGATATTTACTTATTATTCCACAATGCTTCAAGCAAACTTCAATACTCTCTTATATATATATATATATATATATATATATATATATATATTTATATATATATATATATATACACGTATGTATGTATTTATAAGACATCTTCATTGTCATCTCCCTTTGTGGAGGATTGTATCCCACGGAATTTATCTGTGTTGTATGTCCCTAATAAAATGAATATATATATATATATATATATATATATATATATATATATATATATATATATATATATATTAATTCAAAATATTAACAAAATAGATATTCTTGTGATCAATTATATTTTATTATACATATTTCAGAGGTACTGAGTTAAGTTCAATAGTACGTCCTCATCAGATAAAATAAAATGATCATTTTATTTTATCTGATGAGGACGTACTGTTGAACTTAACTCAGTACCTCTGAAATATGTATAATAAAATATAATTGATCACAAGAATATCTATTTTGTTAATATTTTGAATTAATATTAATAACTCTGGAAAACCTAACTATTGAGTGCTTCCAATCTATTGTAAAACTCATTCTTTGATGTATTCATTGAACCTTGTTTAACTTTTAAATATATATATATATATATATATATATATATATATATATATATATATATATATATATATATATATAAACAGGGTGTTCCCCCAAGATGTATAAACACTTTGAGTTATCTGTTGTTGAAACGAGTATACAGTTTTTTGGGACATCCTGTATATTTATATGTATACATATATACATATATAACGAAGGAAGTCCGGTAAGGAACGAGGTGGACCATAACGCACCAGAAAAGAGACAGGACCACGCGTTCATAAATAGCCGCCGAAACGGCTGGAGCTGAACCATCGGCGTCCTGACTCTTTTTTCCTACATGCACATATATATAATTATCTATAAAAGGCAGATTGTTGTTGTGTGTGTGTGCATGATCCATGTTTATACATTAGCACAATTTCAAACCGATTCGACTCAACGTCTGTAAGAATGTTGTAAATGATCTAACAATGGTCAACGACTATTTATTTCATTCAAACTCACCAACAATTACGAAATAATCGATAAAACTAAATACATGATGCTTTATCCCTCTAATACAATCAGATTTACTCTCTATTCCCCTTATAATTCGATAAAATTACATACATGCTGCAACTTTCTCTTATATACGATTAAACTTACAAACTTTAAGAGAGAGAGAGAGAGAGAGAGAGAGAGAGAGAGAGAGAGAGAGAGAGAGAGAGAGAGAGAGAGAGGGAACGTTTGTTTTTGAGTGTCGAACGGTCAAACATTTATTTACTTCAATGACAAAGAGAACTGATTACATTTCATACCAAACAACAATTATTCAAAAGCAACAGGTAAATTTATTCAACAACAAAAAAAATAGCGTTAAATCTTTTTTAAAACATCTATCAACGAACTGCTAGAAACAGCAGCTAACTCTCTCCCATATCACACCACTCCCTACTGTCTTAAATTTAGAAAACATATCCTCTATGAGGTCACTAAACCTGCTAGAAACAGCAGCTAAATCTCCCCCATATCACACCCCTCCCTACTAACTTAAATTTAGAAAACACACACTAGACAACCATGCAGAACAACTCCATCGCAGCTCTGTTCGGCTGGCACCGTCTACGCGCGTGTTGCGCAAGTACTGTGAAACTATAAATTTCAACACTTCTTTGCACAGAGATAATATCCATAGGCGAAATTACAATTGTCACTGCTGGTGCAGCTCCTGCTTCGGCAGTCCATGTCTGCAATTTATTCACCCAGTGCCTGGCAGACAAAAAGGTGCTGCCATAAAATGTGTGGTGCAACCTAACTTTGGTAACTTACTGACCCCGAGCAACGCGGGGCTTTAATGCTAGTATATATATATACAATGTTGATCAATGAAAACATATGGTTTAGTAGTTAACTCATCCATTGTGTTACGATCATTTCAGAGTGCAATAATGTCAACGAAATACCTCCGTTCTGCTGCCCATTCTCACAAACAATGGCTTTGCTTCGACATTACAACTAGTTTTAAGAGGGTTGTAATTATACATTAATCGCGTAGAAAATGATTGAGTATATAGTATATATATAATATTTCAACTTATTAGATATCATAGAAAGTATAAAGTTTAGGAAAACGAGACTGACCAGACTTAATGTTGAGCAAGATAAGATTTACTTCTCACAATTTGTCAACATTTTAACTCTAATTCACAATATATATTTTAATGGGACAACCTTAGGAACAGGCCATTTATATTAATTTTTAAAATATAAAATTTCTTTTATTAAGGCTAAATAGTGATCCTTGTTACTCTGAAGTTTCACCTGTTTATCACACAGCCATCCGATGGTCCTTTGACGAAAAGGTGAAACTACGTAGTAACACGACTCTGTTCAGATTTAATAAAATGAATATTAACACTCTACTTCGGTATTCAACAACATACAGCTATATATATATATATATATATATATATATATATATATATATATATATATATATAATGTTATGCTTTGGGAGAGTCATGTTGCCAATAAGAAACACACGCCCCAGTCGCTTTCACTCCCATTTATTATAAATTAAATTTATAAATTTCTGGTTGGTTGGTTCCAAAACCAGACGATTGTTCATATATTGTCAAAGTTCTTTCGTCACAGATTCTGTGACCCCTTCAGTGACTCAGCTGTTTCGAACAACACCAAAATAAACATACTGATTGCGGATTTGGTACGGGCGAAAAGAAACGTGCCCCGCATGCAACCCTAAAGAACTAGAGAGACACATACTACACTTCATCCACCGTATGCAGTTCTCTGGTTACAATCAGAGAGATAAAATCAGAGTATATAGAGGAGCCGGAACCAAATGGGATAAAATGGTAAATAATGATACAAATGGGACCTGTCCCTTGTATAGGAGCAAATTTTGGAATAGAATAGAAAGAACTAGGAATAAGTTTAATAGAATAAACTCATGGTATGATAGCAATAAATACCAGAATGTAATATTCATCAATACAACCCCTAGAGGTGAATTAGCTTACACATTTAGAAGGGCCCTAGATAAACAGAAACTCAATATTAAGATAGTAGAAAGACCAGGTACCTCCATAAAAACACTTATTAACAATACATACCCTTTTCAAAGACATCCCTATATAGATAAGAAATATATAATCTGTAAACTAAGCCCCCATATTAACTGTAAAATTTGAAATGTAGTATATAGCATAAGATGAACTGAAGGAGAATGTAGAGATAAGAATATAGTGTACATAGGTGAGACAGCTCGTAGTATGGGAGAACGGATAAATGAACACTGGCGAGAGCTTCAAGATAGTAAAGAATCATCTGTACTCCACCAACATGCTAAAATAACACATAAGGGTAAATTAGAAAACATAGAAATAAAAATAGAATCTACACACAGAAAAGACGCAATGTTTAGACAAATCACAGAGGCAATAAACATAAATGAACTCCAACCAAAATTAAATAGAAAACATGAATGGAATAGCAACGCCACAACTTACAATTAAGGACAAAATGAAAACACAAACACACACAGAACAAACAACCAACCAGTATCATGTAAATAAACAAATAAATAAACAAATATAAACACACACAGACACCCGGATGTAACACATGCGCAAACTAAGCACACAACACACACAAAAACACGATGGCGTAGGACAGAACAAAGGAGAGGCACAAAAACAAAGAAAAGAATCCCCAGTCACTGAAGAGGTCACAGAATGTGTGACGAAAGAACTTTGACAATATATGAACAATCATCTGGTTGTGGAACCAACCAAGCGACCAGAAATTTATAAATTCTTAAATTTATAAATTGGAGTGAAAGCCACTGGTGCCTGTGTTTCTTATTGGCAACATGACCCTCCCAAAGCATAACAATATCGGTTTCAACACACGTTTTCAGATAAAGAATCTTGCTAAACAAATTCAGAAACGAAATATATATATATATATATATTAATAAAACGAATTCCAACTTTGCCTGATTTACTCGTTTTATTTACAATCCTCTAAAATTGATAATGGTATTAGAATGAAATAGTATGGTAGAATATTAAATGTTAAGTGTTAATTGAACAAGTACTTTCATGCTTTCGCAATCTTCAGGTTCATATTGTGTGGTGACAGTCAAGTTTGCAATTTTCAACTGTTGAGAATTGCAAACTTGACTGTCACCACACAATTTGAACCTGAAGATTGCGAAAGCATGAAAGTACTTGTTCAATTAACACTTAACATTTAATATTCTACCATACTATTTCATTCTAATACCATTATAAATTTTAGAGGATTGTAAATAAAACGAGTAAATCAGACAAAGTTGGAATTCGTTTTATTAGTATAATCTTCTATACACAATCATACACACCCGTGTATATTTATCTATCTATCTATCTCTATATATATATATATATAAGAACATAGTTGTATTAATACATATACAGATCTCTCTCTGTACCTGTGTATGTATGTATGTGTATATATATATATATATATGTGTGTGTGTGTGTGTGTGTGTGTGCGTGATTACCTGATTGTGCCAAAGTATAAGTATCAGGGCGTTGTCTATTAACAATGTAAGCCTGTTGTTTTGTGGAGTTAAGTATTAGAACATCTCAAAAGACACAATCACACACGGTGGTCACTATATCAAGAGCAGATAGCAACTGTAACAACTACAACAACACCTCCAATGATAAGAACACAGCTACTATAACAACAACAATAACTAAAACAACAACTACGAACTCAACAAAATAACAAAAGTAATAATAGCAAATACTTTATATATATACAGTATATATATATATATATATATATATATGTACTGGGTGTCTCCTAAAAATGTATACACACTTTGATTACCTGTACAGGTAATATATATTAGAATGCTGTTGAAGTGTGTATACATTTTTGGGACAGCCTGCATGTATATATATATATAATCCTTATCGAGCCCACTTAGGATTTTGGTATTCACAATTATTATTATTATCTCTCTCTCTCTCGCTCTCTCTCTCTCTCTCTCTCTCTCTCTATATATATATATATATATATATATATATATATATATATATATATGATAATAATGGAGCTGCGGCGTTGCAAATGGGTTACATATAAAAAAGTGAGTCCTTCATCAGTGACCCTCCAACCGTCCTAGGCATTTCATCGCTTTAAGGGCCATATACCTCAGGTTGGTGCGAACAACGGCTAAAAAAAGTTGTTGGGACACGTAAATAAAGAGAACGTTAGGGTGAACAAACAAAATGGTTTAAGCAACAGAAAGTGAGAAGAAAGAGACAAGTCCCAGATTTCTATGAATATAAACTCGATAAAATCGTGAACTACAGAATAAAGACCATCAGACCTGGTTGAAATGTGAGCAAGGAAGGAATTTCACCCTAACGTTCTCTTTATTTACGTGTCCCAACGATTTTTTTTGCCGTTGTTCGCACCAACCTGAGGTATATGGCCCTTAAAGCGATGAAATGCCTAGGACGGTTGGAGGGTCACTGATGAAGGACTCACTTTTTTATATATATATATATATATATATATATATATATATATATATAAGGTACTCTCATGGAATGACCAAATGACGTAGTTCTTTTCAACATAATGCCTGGAAAGAAACAATGCTGTTATTAATAAGAAGAGTTGACATTAATTCATGCAAGATTTTACAAAACTACCATCATACCATCACAGTCAGCCTATGAACTTTTCAGCCTACCTTCGTATATCTATCTACCTGTATCCATTTGTTGCTGTTCTTGTTGTTGTAGTCATTACACTAGAGAGATAAAGAACTTGAAGTTGTAATATAATTAATTGTACAATAACCGATTTGTTGATCTACTAACAACAACAACAACACCAGCAACGATACTAACAACGATAACAACAACAACATTTATTATCTTAGATAAAACGTCCGTGTATTAGTGTAGTAATTTGAAATGTCCTTTCTTTATGTAACCGTTAGTATGTGTACGTGTCTGTCTGTGTGTATATATATCTGTGTATGTGTTTGTCTGTTTACCTGTCTGTCTTACTGCCTGTTTCTCTGTTTCCCTTGCCCTCTCACTCACACACACAGGCGTGCGCACACGTACAACTCTGTTGTTGTTGCTACAGCTGACACCTGTGGGGGTTTAGCTGGCCTCCTCCAAGGTATATCTCGTTGGAGGTGTCTTGGGTAATTTAATGATAGGGACCCCAGTCCTATCATCTCATTTCTACAGCTGAGTAAACTGGAGCAATGTAAAATAAAGTGTCTTGCTCAAGGAAACAACACATCACCCGGTCCGAGAATTCAACTCAACCTTTCGATTGCAAGCCCAATGCTCTAACCACTAAGCCATGCGCCTTCACAGCTCTATATATAGATAGTTCATTTTCCCCTTTCAGCTAGATGTCTCGATCAACGCCTTTTAAAACAAGATTATCTTACACAAAATACCCGCATCAACAGTTTCCCTAGAGATGGTGACATGAATAAACCTGTTTTTTTTTTCTCTAAAAAAAAGTCTTTTAGTTTCTGCCACTGCCCATCTCAACGTGATACTTTGCGAAAACTGCAAAGCATGTAATAGGTAGACCACTAACGCTTTCAATTGGTAGTATCGGTAGAGGGTCTGACGTCATGCTTTGCAGCAAAGAGTTACGACCCTTGCCATTCTGAGTTCAAATCTCGCTGAGGTTAACTTTGCCTTTCATCCTTATGTGGTCGATAAAGTAAAGTACCAGTACTGGATAATTGCTGGCCTTGTGCCAAAAATTGAAACAATTATTATTCTGAAGATAACCCGGTAGATGTCTCGAAACTTTAAGGACTCGTGAACTTAGGAAAGCTATCGTTCTGTACTAAACAGAGAGTGCTTACAAATTTTTCATGAAAATACTAAACTTGAAAACAGTCGTGTTTTAAATAACATGATTAAAAGTTACAATTTATGTAGATATAAATACATTTTATAATTAGAAACCAGTAGAAAGCTGGATAAGAAACAATATTTAGTTTCACTATCAACACCATCAATTAAATTTCTATTCACTATGATGTTCAATAAAATACTGTATAGTACATATCCAGAGACTTTCATTAATGACCTTCGGTCTTTCACACTCAATATATATATATCTGGGAATGTGTATATATATAGAATCATTAGAACATCTGACAAGTCAGTCAATCATTCGAATCCTTTTTATTAGAAACCTCGCGTGAAAGAAAGGATTTTAAACCCATTTAACCCCTGTACATAGAAACATATGTTCGTATCAGTGACTATTGTTTGCTCATCAGAGGACATCTGCCCCTACGATTGGTCCCAGTGAGAAAAGCTGATGGTCCCACTATTTAAATCAAGCGAAGTAAAGAACAATTTTGGTGATATAATTAATCAAATAATTGTTTCTACTTTTGGCACAAGGCCAGCAATTTACCAGTGCATTACTGGTACTTTATTTTATCGACCTCGCAAGGATGAAAGGCTAAGTTAACCTCGACGGGATTTGAACTCAGAATGGCAAGGGCCGTGACTATATGCGTCAAAGCATGGCGTCCGACCCTCTACCGATACTGCCAATCCACCTAATTAATCAAATAATAAATAAAAGAAATGTGTTTGGAAAGCAGCGAGCGAAGGGGTTTTAGCAACGATATATATATAGAAACGTCGCCGTAAAATTGACTACATACTATAATCTAATAAAGGGGCCTATATATCCACTGAACGGAAATAAAGATGGGTATGTGTGCTGAGACCGTTTTCCAGTTCAGTAGGTTTATACGCCCCATTATTAGACTAGATTATGGAATGAATGTTACAGCGAAGCTTCTAGTTCTACTTCATTTCCAAATAATATATATTTTTGCCAGACAAAATATATATATTGTTTATATTTATACACATTTATTATTTTTATTTCTAATTTAGATCTTAACTCATTGTTTTTCGTTACAAATTTATTTGTCTACTTCATTTATTTATTTAACATTCATTAACTGATTATTTTCATACTTTATTCCTCAATTTTAGTTTTTTCCATTATAAATTATTAATTATGTTTTTGCTAACTTGATATACCTAGTTGTTTTCTGTAAACAAATTATCTTTTGTTGGTGTTGTTTTCACTGGGGAAATATATTGTTAATATAATTACTCTAGCCATATATTGTACAACATTGAAACTTTTATATGGCACAGTACTAATAAACACATCCGATAGATACAAGGCTGGGCTGAAAAGATAAGAGCCTGACTATGAAGGAGTGATGCTAAGGCTGTGAAATATTGCATGCATTAATATCAACTGCATTGTTTTTTCCAGGCACTTTGTTGGAAACTAACATCATTTGGTTTTTTAATTACATGAGACTATTTTGGCCAGCCTATGAAGGAGAGATGCTAGAGCTGTGAAATCTTGCCTGCAGTAATTTCAGCTCTTATTATAAATAACTGCATTGTTTTTCCCAGAAACTTTTTTGGAGACTAAATATCATTTGGTTTTTCCATTACATGAGAGTATCTTGGCTAGCCATTGAAGGAGTGATGCTAGGGCTGTGAAATCTTTTCGGCGAAAGGATTGTTGGGTCCATGATGTGAATACTTCTGTTTTGGGCCCCATTTCACATAACTGATTCACAGAGAGAAAGAGAGAAAGAGAGAGAAAGAGAGAGAGAGAAAGAGAAGGAGTGAGAGATAGAGAGAGAGAGAGAAAGAGAGAGAGAGAGAGAAAGAAAGAGAGAGAGAGAGAGAGAGTGATCCCAGTGCTCGACTGGTCCATCATTTATTGGCTCCAAAGTATGGAAGGAAACAGTGAGGAGAAAGAAATATTGGTTGAAATAATTGTTTAACCTTTTATTTACAGAAATAATAATTGTTTCTACATTTGGCACAAGGCCAGCAATTACCCCATTGTATTACTGCTACTTCATTTTATCGACCCCGTAAGGATGAAAGGCAAAGTTAACCTCGGCGGGATTTGAACTCAGATCATAAAGGGCCGTAACTTTATGCTGCAAAGCATGGCGTCCGACCCTCTACCGATACTGCCAACTCACCGCCATTTATTTACAGAAATAATAATGGTTTCTTATATAGGCACAAGGCCAGAAATTTGAAGGGAAGGGGAAAGTCGATTAAATATATCTCAGTGTATTACTGGTGCTTTATTTTATCGACCCCGTAAGAATGATTGGCAAGTTAACGTCAGTGGGATTTTAACTTAAAACGTAAAGGGCCGTAACTCTATGGTGTCTGATATGTATATAATCTATAGTGTTTCATTTTTGCAAACCATAAATTTACAATCACTTAAATTTACAAATTTACCTGATTTTTCACCTGTACTGTTGTCCTATTCTGTGTCGCATACCACACTTTGGTTCTCCAAAAATGTAAAACCATCAACGCTATTGTCATTTTTATTGAAGGCCGGTGGATTGGCAGTATCGGTAGAGGGTCGAACGCCATGCTTTGCAGCATAGAGTTACGGCCCTTTATGCTCTGAGTTCAAATTCCGCCGAGGTTAACTTTGCCTTTCATCCTTACGGGGTCGATAAAATAAAGTACCAGACACGCACTGGGATCAATTTAATCGACTTTCCCCTCCCCCAAAGTTGCTAGCATTGTGCCTATATAAAAACCATTTTTATTGAAGGCCCAAGTCCACTACTATAGGGGACTAAACAACAACAATAACAACAACAGCAACAAAAACAAAAACGAAGAAGTAATCTTTAGCTGACATAACATTACATAGAAACCTGTTCTAATCCTATTGTCCTTACTATAGATAGTTATCGTCTGCCAGGATCTAATGATCGAGGTGAATAACAAAGAATTTTAAAAAAATGTCAACGCCGTTTAACAATCGAGCAATTTTTAAAACCGGGACTCAACTATGGTTAACGCCCAAATATACAATACAAAACCCGACAGTTTATTGTTACATATGTACCTATCAACCGGCATACATACATTGGAAACACACACACACACACACACACACACACACACACACACACACACACACACACACACACGCACACACACACACATATAATATATATATATAGTGAAAAATGGAACGGGAACAAAACAGAGAGGCAGTACAAACAAAGGTTTATTAGTTTCACGCTCCTGACAGTGGGAGGGGGGTATTATATAACTTTACATTATATCATTTATAAATATGTCTTCATTTATAACAGTCTGTTTATTTGTCTATCCATCCATTTATCTAACCCCCCTTCTCTCTCTCTCTCTCTCTCTCTCTCTCTATATATATATATATATATACTTATATATGTATATATACCTATATAGGCGCATATTTATACACGCATACATGTGCATGTGTGTGTATATCTATATCTATATATATATATATATACATACGTATATATGTATATATGCCTATATAGGTGTATATTTTTACACATACACACACATTATATGTATGTATATATATATATATATACACACAAGCAAACAATAAGAAGATATACATATTCAGATATGTGACCTTTAACATTTACTTTATACTGCTTAACAAACACATAGGCACACAAATATATGTGTAAGCACACACATATAATACAAGCACATACTCACACACACGCTGCGGCCTTACAGTATTAAAGACATGGCTGTGTTTGGAACTAATCTTCCTTATTATGGATCAAAAGCCTTCCTAAATCCATTTGTCTATTAACATATTAAGACATTCTCAGACTCATCATATGAATTACATTACAGCAGTAGTGACATGTATTTAGTGCGTATTGCAGTAGATAGTAAATTATTATAGAAAAATACTTGCAGGAATACAACGGGAGGAAACATAGAAACATCACTGATGATGTCACAGATGTGTGATGAAAGAACTCTGAGAAATTATATTTATATTTATATTTTGTAGCATTGATTGCCAGCTGAATAATTTATAGAAATATAAAAATATATTGAAGCGAAAACCAAACCAAACTATGAGTGTGTTTTACTCTATTTTTCTGACAATACTATAAAACATGACCCTCCCCAAATATAACTATTCAACATTTAACAACTGGTAAATATCATGTTTTTTTTTTACACCTGCTGTGTCTATATGCTTGTATTTAGTTTGCATTTTTTGTAATAAAATTCCTCCAGAAAACGCTACTGATTTTCCCAATCGACAGATCAAGCTATATATAAACTCTCTATCGAGTTGTGCGCCTCATCAAGCCGGTGCTTATTCCTGTTTCCCTGGCATGAAGCAACTGAGAATACAAGTCAACCCCTGGACAGGACCTCAGTCCATTGCAGGGTTAAAACCCTAGCTATTGCTGGTACTCATTTTTGTTCAGCTGAGTATACGGGAATGATGTGAAATGAAGAGTTTTGCTCAAGAACACAACACGTAACCTTGCTCAAGATTCGAACCCATGACATTATAATCGCAAGGCCAACAATCTTAATATTTTGCCATGCACCTCTACATTTTATATATATATATATATATATATATATATATATAGGAACGAGTAGGACCCCGACGGCTGAGCTCAAGCCGTTTCGACGGCTAATTCCTAATTCTGGACCAGAATTAGCCGTCGAAACGGCTTGAGCTCAGCCGTCGGGGTCCTACTCGTTCCTATTACCCACTCTACTACCCTAAGTATTGAGTACTTTGGTGCGTTATGGTCCACCTGGTTCGTTACCACATTTCCTTCGTTATATATATATATATATATATATATATATATATATATATATATATATATATATATATATATGTATATATATATATATCCAGGGAATGTAACACGGAATTGCTGTAGCTTCACCCGGATGAGCACTCGATGTTAGGTTCTCGTTCTGTCCTTACTACCACAGATGTCCGACAAGCCATTGATTACAGAGTCGGGCTAGATCGATACAGATCGAACCTTGAACTGATCAATAGTGAAGCGCGCGTCACCAACCAATAAACGTAATGAAGGAGTAACTATTCATCCTTTATTTTATTATTAATATTACACACAGACACACACACACATACACAAACACACACACATATATAAGTTTATACCTGGTTCAATCGGGGAAACCACAGTAAGCAAGATACTCAATACATGGCAGAGTATAAATATTTAATATAGAAAGGCTTCTACAGGACTAGAAGTGTTTCATTTGGTAGAAGCCTTACTATAGTATATATATATATATGTATATATATATATATATATATATATATATATATATATATATATATATATATATAACATAATAAGAGCAAGAATGAGGGGCTCATTCTACTGA
>OZ024748.1:46470678-46490678 GCA_964016885.1 Eledone cirrhosa
GATGCAGGGAGGGGTAAATGTGGGAGGAATCCTCGATCAGTTTTGATTCGTACGCTTCATGTCGTCGATTTAGAGTGTAGGGAGTTAAAGAGAACGATATTGTTTATAGTGGGAGGGATGGAGAGAGAGAGAGAGAGAGAGAGAGAGAGAGGGGGAGATAGAGAGATAAATATATATATAAAAAAATAAAAATAAAGGAGAGGAGGAAGAGAAAAAAGAAAAGAAAAGATAGCAAAATGGGGAGAGAAGAAAGGAAGAAAACGAAAAGAAATAGAAAAGGAATGAAGCAGGAGGGAGGGATATAGGTATTGGTTG
Source organism: Eledone cirrhosa (assembly GCA_964016885.1). NCBI lineage: Eukaryota > Metazoa > Mollusca > Cephalopoda > Octopoda > Eledonidae > Eledone > Eledone cirrhosa. The sequence goes on from OZ024748.1 coordinate 46,470,994, forward strand.
TTGTGGGTAATTAAAGGGCTTAGATACAATAAGTGGTTAGAAAACCTAAGTATATGCAGTTTGTCAGGTGGTAGTAAGAGGTTAGGGGTTCGATTTCCACTTGTAGTGCGAACACTTTTCTTTGAATCTATGGTTACAATAAATTGATCTTTCGATTTTATTGTTGAGTAACTTATTCTTGGAACTCAAAATGGGGAACACCTCAAGGTCACATAACCGACAGCTTCTCATACCACTCCAATATGGGGGCGCGTTCGATAATTTTTTCCAATTCAGGGTGTATTGATGGTTACTTTCCCTCGGTTGCCAGGTCTTGTTCGCACTGTAAACAATTTAATTCTCTTTAACTCCCTACACTGTAAATCGACGACATGAAGTCTACGAAACAAAACTGATCGAGGAACCTTTCCACCTTTACCCCTCCCTCCATTTCCGTTTGTCACTCTACTTTCTAATTCCTCACCCCCTTCCTCTCTCTCTATACTACTCCGTTTGTCAATCTACTTTCTAATTCCTCTCCCCCCTTCCTCTCTCTCTATACTAGTAAATACAATTTTAAAAAAATGTTTTTCCATATATTAAGAACATTTTAAGAGTAACTTATTCACTATTTTGAAAATTTGGAGGTGAGCAACAATTATTATTGAGTGGCTGCTATTTGCAGTATAGCAATATAAGGTTGCACTTACCAATGAAACGGTCGTAAATACCTGGATCAATTCCTGTTTTTAATGCTTACCTGTGTTTTCTCTTTTATCCTTTATACTCCAAGATTGAACGTGATTCTTACAAACTTGTGGAGTTACCCCCTAACCGTACATTGAAACACTTCCATGAAAGTGGCTTTCTTAACCACTGACTGGATTACAATAAGCAATTTTCTGCTTCCCTAACTATATATATAAATAAATAAATATATATATATATATATATATATATATATATCTATATATATATATATATATATATATATATATATATATATATATATATATATATATATATATATATATATATATATATATGTATATATCTATCTATCTAAGGCGGGTAAAATTCCCGAGATCCATGGACGAGTTCTCTCCAGCGGTCTCTGTCCCTCATTATCGCTGCCATATCCTGCATCTCCAACAGACCAGTGTCTGTCCTTAGGGCATCAACATATGTTAACCTTGGTCTTCCTCTTCTAGTGTGTCCATGTAGGGGCTCCCAAAGGAGCACTGAGTGCAATGTCAACTCTGGATGTCGGTGAGCATGTCCAGCCAACCTCAGTCTTCTCTGTGTCACTTTTGAGCTGACTTTTGGGATGCTCCCATACAGCTCTGAATTTTTCATCCTCAGTGTATACTGATTAATGTTCAGAGCCATCCTCAGCATTCTCGTGTAGCACCCATCCACCATCTGAGTGAGTCTCTTGGTCAGTGTCCAAATCTCAGACCCACACAGCAGCACAGACTCCACTACAGCAATGAAGAGGCGGATTTTCAGGTCTCTACGAAGGTCCGACTTCCACACCGATCCCAAGCTGTGACACGCCGCCCAGGCCTTGCTCTTCCTCTCAACCACATCATCTTCCGTATTCCCAATCTTTGCTCCCAAATACAGGAAGCCCTCAACCAATTCCAGCGGCTTCCCGCCTACATTAGTGATCCCCTCTGGCTTCTCAACATTCTCTACCAGATATTTTGTTTTAGTCTCATTCATTCTCAGCCCCACACTCATCGACACAGTCTCAACCTCCCGCATCAAATCCTCTGCCTCCTTCACTGTATTTGTCACCAAAACTATGTCGTCGGCAAATTCAGCATCCGATACCTTTTTCGCCCCAACTCTCCTGCTCTGAGCCGGTGCTACAGTAAAGCCAGAGTCCTGGTGTTTCTCCAGTGCAAGGCGCATACAATAGTCCACTACGATGATAAAATGGTAGGGAGCCAATGTATCTCCCTGGAGCACTCCAGCCAGTATCTCAAAGAACTCTGTTCTCCCATCAGGTGTAATGACTTGGGCTTTGGTGTTGGTGTAGAGCAGTGATATCAGGTCCACTATCCTCTTGGGGATTCCATAAGCCTGTAAGATCTTCATCAGGCAGTAACGGTCCACAGAATCAAAGGCCTTCCTAAAGTCAATGAAAACCATGACCGCAGGAAGGCACTTTGCTCTAGCTCCCTCTAATATCCTCCTCAGCATCAGGATGTGACTGGTGGTTGATCTACCCTCTCTGAAGCCGTTCTGGTTGTCCCTGAGCTTCTTCTCCATCTCAGGCTGAATCCTGTTAAGAATCATCCTGTTTAGGGTCTTTGCCACAAGTGACGTCAGTGAGATCCCCCGGTAGTTGTTGGTGTTAGAGAGATCTCCCTTCTTTGGCACTGGGACGATGTTACTGATCCTCCACTGATTCGGGGCAACTCCTTTCTCCAGTGCCCCGTTACTGAACCCCAGGATGATATCATCAAAATCACACCTCTTCATCACCTCTGATGCCACTCCATCTTCTCCATGAGCCTTACCCTCCTTGATCTTCTTCTTGGCTCTCTGAAGCTCCTCTCTGAAGCTCCTCTCTGTATATATATATATATATATATATAACGAAGGAAATGTGGTAAGGAACCAGGTGGACCATAACGCACCAAAGTACTCAATACTTAGGGTAGTAGAGTGGGTAATAGGAACAAGTAAGACCCCGACGGCTGAGCTCAAGCCGTTTCGACGGCTAATTCTGGACGTCGAAACGGCTTGAGCTCAGCCGTCGGGGTCTTACTTGTTCCTATATATATATATATATATATATATATATATATACAGGTTTAGGGTTAGGGTATGCACACTTCAACAGCATTCTAATAAATGTTGCCTATACATGTAAGCAAAGTATGTATACATTTTTTTTTGGGGGGGACACCCTGTATATATATATATATATATATTTATATATATATATATATATATATATATATATATATATATATATATATACATAATTGGATATATGAGAGGGATGAACAAAGATATAAGTATACATGTGTTCCAATTGCAAATGACCAAGTTCCCTTCTTTGAGCTATATATTAATATATATATATATATATATATATATATATATGCAAAAGTTCTATTTAAAATTGTTGGGATACAACAAGTAAATATTTTTATAACTGATATAAAGCACTCGACAAGTATTTGGAGTAGATATACGATATTAATAAATGGAAACTATATTTATAAAACCATATTTATTTCATTATACATATTTCAGGGATACCAAATTAAATTATGGTATGCCTTCATCAGACAAAATACAATATATAACAGTTTTACAAATAAGCGTTGACGTACCCTATTAAAATGCAACCATTGTTTTTGGAAGTCATCCGGATAACTTCAAAAAACAATGGTTGCATTTTAATAGGGTACGTCAACGCTTATTTGTAAAACTGTTATATATTGTATTTTGTCTGATGAAGGCATACCACAATTTAATTTGGTATCCCTGAAATATGTATAATGAAATAAATATGGTTTTATAAATATAGTTTCCATTTATTAATATTGTATATATATATATATGTATATATATATATATATATATATACGATATTAATAAATGGAAACTATATTTATAAAACCATATTTGTTATTACATTGAGCTATTTATCTTACTGGTAATAATGTAGTAATTAATTACTGACCTTCACTCTTTAGGGTTGAAAATATATATAACTATAAAAAGTTTTAGTATATACATAACCATAAATAGTATCCTTAATATTATTTATATAGATATATATATGTATATATATGTAGGAGGTGAGTTTTATTGTAGTACAATAAAGCAATGCAGATATCGGATAAGAAGCACTCTACAGTTTGTAGGACTGGAGTATAGATAATATAAGATCAAAAGATGGTTAAAGGAGTTCCATGTATTTTATTATGCGCATTTCAAAAACAAACATCATTATGCAATAATATTTGTGTTTTCATCAGATAAAAAAGGAGAACATGATATGAAGGCTAAAAAACTATCCACAAGTGTTTTTTATCCTTCATATCATGTTCTCCTGTTTTATCTGATGAAAACACAAATATTATTGCATGATGATGTTTGTTTTTGAAATGCGCATAATAAAATACATGGAACTCCTTTAACCATCTTTTGATCTTATATTATATGTATATATATATATATATCTATATAAATAATATTAAGGATACAATTTATGGTTATGTATATACTAAAAATGTTTATAGTTATATATATTTTCAACCCTAAAGAGTGAAGGTCAGTAATTAATTACTACATTATTACCAGTAAGATAAATAGCTCAATGTAATAACATCAGTTGTTCTACAGAGCAGTTATATAGAATTCACAAGAATCAAAGCTATGTTCAAAGCATTTATTAACTTACAATTGTTTCATCCAAACCTAGGCTTGGAATCTTCGGACCATTTTTCAATGTTTGTACACATGATTGACCTCCTTCCCAACGGAAGAGACATACAGATACATATGTATATATTGATGTACAGTGGAGTGACATATATTATATTATATTACTTCTGTATAGCAATTCAAATTCAAAGTCAAGATCAATATCAGAATTAAAACAAAATTAAAATTAAAATTAAAATACATTCGGCAGTTAACATAGATAATGCAAGAGGATAGTTTGTTAGTCAGATGTAGTAGTTATTGTATGCGTTAGTTATGTGTGTTTCATTTATATATGATTATTGTATGGCAGGGTGTTACATGTAATACAAGCACTTTACGTGGGTAAGTAAGAGTATTATGGAGGTTGCAGTGGTAGGTATTTTTTGTATATGATAAAAAAGTATGAGTGCAGAAAAATAGAAATAGAAAGAAGCACAAGAGAGTTATGGTTTTCGTATCCACCACCATTTTCACATTCAGGAAATGTGATATATAGTTTATACATCCATCACATAATTAACGATGATTCCGTATTGGATGTTTGATGCATTAAATTAAATTATTTTAGCTTATTGCGGCTCAGTGTTCTTTAATCCAATTTTATAGGGTAGGTTGTTTCTGTTGCGAGAATTTACATTCTGGACTGAATTAGCCGTCGAAACGGCTTCAGCTCTGCCGTCGGGTTCATACTTGTTGCTATATATATATATATATATATATATATATATATATATATATTTAAAGGTTAAACAAGGTTCAATTAATAAATCAAAGAATAAGTTTTACAATAGATACTACCGTGACTGAATCTTAACCATCTACTATGTCAGGGTATGTCATGCATCATCTTATTTTATCTGATGAGGACGTACTGTTGAAATTAGCTCAGTACCTCTGAAATATGTATAATAAAATATACTTGATCACACGAATGTCTATTTTTGTTAATATTTTGAATTAATATATATATATATATATATATATATATGGTTGACAAAAATAATATTATGTACTCAATAACCTATGAAATATTCGTGAGTTTCAGTTTGACAGGTGAAGCGTTCGAATCAGATTTCACCGTCCGGTCGGAGTCAGCAAGTTGAACGTTACTTACAAGTTGACGTCCTTTATTGGGACGTAGTTTCACCAGGATACATACGGCCATGTGACACACACACGCTCTGTTGTGACCTGGTTGGTTGGCTTCCTGATCCTCTCTTTATATATCCCACCTCTCTCTTTTTCTCTTTTTCTTTCTCCCCCACCCCCACACCCCACGCTCTCTGTTTCTCTCCTTCTCTCGTTTTTTCTTTCACCCTCCATCACCCTCCCCATTCGTTCGCTCTGTCTCTCTGCGTCTCTTTCTCTTTTTCTTTCTCCCTCCATCTCCCCCTCTCTCTCTCTCCCTCTCTCTCTCTCTCCTTCTCTCGTTTTTCTTTCTCCCTCCATCTCCCTCTCCACTCATTCGCTCTGTCTCTCTGCGTTCCCCTCTCTCTCTTTCTCCCTCCATTTTTCTCTCCACTCATCTCCCTCCCTCTATCTCATTTTCCCTCCCCTCCCCTCTCTCTATATCCGCTTCTCTGTATCCCCCCCTCTCTCTCCCTCTCTCTTTATCTCACTCTCTGACTCTCTCTCTATCAGCCCCTCACCCCGCTCTCTCTGCCTCTCTGTGTCACTCCGAACAAAGAAACCTATCTTCTATTACATAGACATATATGTTGGCTGATATGGAATGCTGAACAATGTGTGTATGTGTGTGTATGTATGGATGTATGGCTGTGCTTCTGTATGTACGTATGTATGCATATGTGCGTATGTATGAATGGAAATGTGAATGTTTGCATATATGTATATATATATATATATATATATATATATATATATATATATATATATATATATGTGTGTGTGTGTGTGTGTGTATGTGCATGTGTGTGTGAATGTGTGTGTGTGTGCGGTTTTTAACACGGATGTTTGTGCTGTGTCATCCGAATATTTGGAATGGAAAGAGAAGCAAGGAAGATAGGGGGTGGGTGATAGAGAGGGGAATAAGACGGGGTGGGGATATCTGGAAATTTACAAGAATCAGAAATAAGAAAAAAATGAAATCAATGCGGGTGGGATTCGATCTCAAAACATAAAATCAAATAATTTTATAATATACTAGCAAAAGAGCTCGTCGTTGCCGGGTGAACCTTTCAACATGGCCGTATTAAATAACCCCAGAACTCTGCTATTTTTAGGAGAGAGCAAAATTTAAACTATATATTGATACGCTCTGGGAGCTAAATAACAAATGTATCAAATTTGAACAAAATCGGATGGAAATTGTCGATATGCATTGCCTGCATACATACAGACAGAAAGACATTTTCGTTTTCATAGATATATATAGTTGTCCCCCGGTATACGCGGGGGTTACGTTATGAGAGCACATGCTAAGTGTGAAAAACCGCGAATATCGAACGTGGTCCAAAAATATGCCTATTATAAACATCAAAATATGACGTAAAATATATTTTAAAAAATGAGAGCGGGTCTTATGCGAAGGAGCGTCCAATAGGTAGGCAAATACGGTATGTTATTATTAATAATTTAACGTCAAAAATAATATATATTACCACGAAAAAAGCAATAAAAGATCGCATCAGATATTTACGATTCCGCGAACATGCGGTAATTTCCACGAACAATTATTAGTTGTGTGTCTAAGGAAATTTCCGCGAAATAACCGGTACCACGAATGTCTGGGGTACACTGTATAGATAAATGATCGGGAAATGATTGTAATGCTGGGGATTTAGAGTTCGATCTTGTTTTGGAATAGAGATTCATTTCTCTTTTGAAATTTCAATAAACACCAGCCCCTGCTATCAGCTTCATCTGCACAATACAGTCCCATATTTTTCTTCACCAATTATGAGGTGTCTTGGATATACCAGTAGCTGCAGTCATGGTCTACAATTTTAGGGCTTGTTGTTGTTGTTGTTGTGTCTGTTGCAGTCTACTACCCCTCATATTTTGACCGTTTCTCCTCCTCCCACTTATGTCGGCTATTTTCATTGGGATATAACTTCAAAATGGCGTTTGTACGGCCCATTAAAATCTAGACGTCCATATTTAATCCACACGACAATATATTGTTGTACGAGGGGGTAGGCTGAAAAGTAGGAGGGACCCTATATATATATATGTATAAATTGCAAGTCTGAAGAACTATTAGATAAAATATATACAGTATTTCCTCTCCTAGTCCGTATAAATTAACCATAGAAGTTTGAAGAAAAAATGCACATAAACTTTACCAACATTCCTCTAGTCCCGACCACCGGCGGTTTCGTTTCACCTTTTGGATATACCCGATCTTGGATTTATCCACGAGGTTTGGAACTCATCAGGAAATACCTCAGACTGGACTAAGTTTTTTTTACCATGATCCCCGCCAGAAATGAATTCAAAATGGCTAACAACTATCACGTGGCTAGCGGTTAAGGCAGACAATTTGTGATTGGTGCCTGTCGGCGAGTAGGCTGGCTGCTAGAAAGCGCAGCCGAATACTTCCTAAAGTTTTAGTCAAACTTACGGGAGTATATATTAAATTCAAAGGGGTATATATATATATATAATTAGACATAGTCACAGATACATATATGAGTTTGGCAACCTTTCACGTTGTGGCTCAATGAAGAATTAATTAAGCAAATAATCATTAATCAGAGCTATATATAAAATTGCAAGTCTGAAGAACTATTAGCTAAAATATATACAATATTTCCTCTCCTAGTCCGTATAAATTAACCACATAAACAATCATTTAAACGAGGCTATAAGTTTAAAATATAATTATGAAGAAATAATAGAGAAATGATACAGACCATCTTCCGCGATGTACAGCTATATGACATTTATCTAATTATTTCTTTTAGCCTGTAGAAATTGACTAGACAAATAATTAACTACGTGGAGTTAGGTAAAAAATAGAAGCTTGAAGAAAAACTGCACATAAACTTTACCATAATTCCTCTAGTCCCGACCACTGGCGGTTTCGTTCTACTTTTTGGATATACCTGATCTTGGATTTATCCACGAGGGTTGGAACTCATCTGGAGAACTCAGACTGGACTAAGTTTTTTATACCATGATCCCCATGAGAAATTAATTGAAATATAATAATAGGGTATAAGTATCGTAAGAGAGGAGGAAGCAGAGAGGTACAGAGAGGTGCGAAACATGTGTAAGATCTATATAAAGAACTTGTTTTAACGGCTTGTAACTCCTTCATTCATTCATTTGATTATATATATATATATGGAAAATAGGATGGCTGTGTAGTTGCTAGTTAAGGTAGGCTTAAAAAATAAGAATAAAAAAAAAGCGAGAATTGGGGGGAGGGATTTTCCTCATTAGTTGTCTAGCCCCTCCCGCCCCCATTCTTGCTTTCTTCTTCTTGTTATTTTTAAGTCTCTCTCTCTCTCTCTCTCTCTCTCTCTCTCTCTATATATATATATATATATATATATATATATATATATATATATATATATATATATATATATATATATTGTTATTCTTTGCGAGGGTTATGCTGCCAATAAAACAAATGCACCTGATGTTTTCCTTTCAATTTAATATAATATAATATATTTCCGGTTATATATAAGAATCGACTGAAAAGTTAATAGCTGACTATGAAGGAGTGACGCTAGAGCTGTGAAATCTTGCATGCATTAATTTCAACTCTTCTTATTAATAACTGCATTGTTTCTTTCCAGGCATTATGTTGAAAAATAAACCTCATTTGGTCATTCCATGAGAGTATCTTGGTCAGTCTATGAACCCTTTACACTCCTTTTAAGTCACTCCTCTTCCTGTTTTTACCACAATTTCGTAGTTTGAAAGAGACTTAAAGCTTCTCCGTGTTTCTATGTGATGTATTTCCGGGTTGGCCTTTGAGTTGGGGTCAATAAAAACTTGGCCACACCCGACTAGATGTTGTTGACGGTCACGACTCCACTCACAACAATTTCCTTGTGATATTTAACCCTTTAGCAGTTACATTACTCTATATCTACTATTGTATTTTTTATGGTAAAGGCTTTATCTAACATAATTATCTTACATAATATCGAATCCATGAGATTTTGCTATTATTTATTTTGAGAACAATACCTTAATGTAGGTATAATTGGGCGGTTGCAGCAGGTTTGAACAGAAAGAGGTGACAGAGGCCTGCCCAGCTACAGACGGTTTAAATGCTAAAGGGTTAAATGAAAGTTCATATCGAAAATCAACGTTTATATAAATATTTCATATCGAAAATCAACGTTTATATAAATATTTCTGAGAATCCCATCATCAATCGCTTCATTCCACCGAAGGGTGGTTTTTCTGCTAGTAATGATAATGATTTCTAGTATAAGCACAAATTTGGGGGAGAGGAAAGTCGATTAAATCGACCCTAGTTCGTTACTGGTACACTATTTCATCGACCCCGTAAGGATGAAAGGCAAAGTTAACCTCGGCGGGATTTGAACTCAGACCATAAAGGGCCGTAACTCTTTGCTATAAAGTATGGCGTCAGACCCTCTACCGTTACTGCCAATCCACCGCCTCACAACGTAATTGATATACGGACAGTATCATTTTGTCGGACGTTCTAACAATTCTATTAATCCCCTACTGCTAACGTAACAGACATGCTAAAGCAACGCCCATACAAGTTTGTTTGAAATTTGCAGGGACAAGGCAATCTTGAAAACAATACTAAAGTTATATAACGAGCGAAAACAATGGGTGGTGTAAACTCAGAGTGTGTTCAACTGTAAAGAAAATACAAGCGAAATCGCTTTTCTTTCAAAAATCTCTTTTTTTCATTTGTCATAAAATTCGGCTTCAGGTCTTCTATTTACGAAACACACCCATTTAATTACCCTCGCCTCTCCTAACATCCTGTTTGCCATCTGCCCAGTTTAATCAATCATCTTTGCACATGGAATGGACCTCCACCGATTTCGACGATGAGTTTCCCAGTCATTTGATCACCTGAACAGCTGGCTCGTGAAACTAAGATGTCACTATGTGAAACACTATGTGAAACGCTATGTTAAACACAATGTGAAACACTATGTGAAACGCTATGTTAAACACTATGTGAAACGCTATGTTAAACACAATGTTAAACACAATGTGAAACGCTATGTTAAACACTATGTGAAACACTATGTTAAACACTATGTTAAACACTATGTGAAACGCTATGTTAAACACAATGTGAAACACTATGTGAAACGCTATGTTAAACACTATGTGAAACACTATGTTAAACACTATGTTAAACACTATGTTAAACACTATGTGAAACGCTATGTTAAACACTATCTTAAACACTATGTTAAACACTATGTTAAACACTATGTTAAACACTATGTTAAACACAATGTGAAACGCTATGTTAAACACTATGTTAAACACTATGTTAAACACTATGTTAAACACTATGTGAAACGCTATGTTAAACACAATGTGAAACACTATGTGAAACGCTATGTTAAACACTATGTGAAACACTATGTTAAACACTATGTTAAACACTATGTGAAACGCTATGTTAAACACAACGTGAAACACTATGTGAAACGCTATGTTAAACACTATATTAAACACTGTGAAACACTATGTGAAACACTATGTGAAACACTATGTTAAACACTATGTGAAACACTATGTTAAACACTGTGTTAAACACTATGTGAAACACTATGTGAAACACTATGTTAAACACAATGTGAAACACTATGTTAAACACTATGTTAAACACTATGTGAAACACTATGTGAAACACTATGTGAAACACTATGTTAAACACTATGTGAAACACTATGTGAAACACTATGTTAAACACTATGTGAAACACTATGTTAAACACTATGTTAAACACTATGTGAAACACTATGTGAAACACTATGTTAAACACAATGTGAAACACTATGTTAAACACTATGTTAAACACTATGTGAAACACTATGTGAAACACTATGTTAAACACTATGTGAAACACTATGTGAAACACTATGTTAAACACTATGTGAAACGCTATGTTAAACACAATGTGAAACACTATGTTAAACACTATGTTAAACACTATGTGAAACACTATGTGAAACACTATGTTAAACACTATGTGAAACGCTATGTTAAACACAATGTGAAACACTATGTTAAACACTATGTTAAACACTATGTGAAACACTATGTGTAACACTACGTTAAACACAATGTGAAACGCTATGTTAAACACAATGTGAAACACTATGTTAAACACTATGTTAAACACTATGTGAAACACTATGTTAAACACTATGTTAAACACTATGTGAAACGCTATGTTAAACACAATGTGAAACACTATGTTAAACACTATGTTAAACACTATGTGAAACACCATGTTAAACACTATGTTAAACACTATGAGAAACGCTATGTTAAACACAATGTGAAACACTATGTTAAACACTATGTTAAACACTATGTGAAACACTATGTGAAACACTATGTTAAACACTATGTGAAACGCTATGTTAAACACAATGTGAAACACTATGTGAAACGCTATGTTAAACACTATGTGAAACACTATGTTAAACACTACGTGAAACACTATGTTAAACACTATGTTAAACACTATGTGAAACACTATGTTAAACACTATGTGAAACACTATGTTAAACACTACGTGAAACACTATGTTAAACACTATGTTAAACACTATGTGAAACACTATGTGAAACACTATGTTAAACACTATGTGAAACGCTATGTTAAACACTATGTTAAACACTATGTGAAACACTATGTGAAACAATATATGAAACACTATTACTCAAACACTTAATTCTCAGGAAGATTCAGTATGAACACTGGGTGTGTTTCAGGGCAGGCCTTTCGAATTACAGGTGCAATATTTATTATTAGTACAGATTTAATTTTAAGCAAAGAATTTTTACTTTCAGAAGATCCTTTATAGGGTGAAAGCAGAAATTATTTGCTTAAACTTTAATCTGTACTACTACTACTACTACTACTACTACTACTAATAATAATAATAATAATAATAATAATATTACTACTACTACTACTGCTACTACTACTACTAATAATAATAATAATTGTTTCTTATATAGGCACAAGGCCAGCAATTTTGGCAGAGGGGAAAGTCGATTTAATCGACCCCAGTGCGTGACTGGTACTTTATTTTATCGACCCCGTAAGGATGAAAGGCAAAGTTAACGTCGGCGGGATTTGAACTCAGACCGTAAATGGCCGTAACTCTATGCTGCAAAGCATGGCGTCCGACCCTCTACCGATACCGCCAATTCACCTCCCTACTACTACTACTACTACTACTACTACTACTACTACTACTACTACTACTACTACTACTAATGATAATAATAATAATAATAATAATAATAATAATAATAAAAAAGAGGGTATACCTGCTAATTGATATGTCCGTTCCAATAGACAAGAATGTATCTATAAAAACATTTGAAAAATTGAGCAAGTATAAGGACCTGGAGATAGAAATTGGAAAAATGTGGAAATTGAGAACTAAAACAATACCAGTGGTTGTAGGCGCTCTGGGAATGATACCTAAGGGGTCTAATGATTACTTATCGCAAATCCCAGGAAACCCGCGTATAGGAGAAATACAAAAGATAGTACTAATGGGAACTGCCCATATACTAAGGAAGATTCTGTCAATATAAGTACATCACAAGTCTAAGCACTAAAGATGCATGTGTGAGTATGTATGTTCCTTCTTGAACATGGCGGACCTTGTTGTCTCTTGAGGTCACTGGTTGTGACTTGGTGATAACTCGTATGAACATAAACCAAGATAAATGCAACTGTAATAATAATAATAATATATATACGCATGCATATCTCAGCAGCACCCCCAGAGAAGATGACGCAAAAATTGCAAGTTTAAACAGCCGGTGACACCCGGAACATGTGCCACACCAACTCACAGGGTTTGTTTCACAAGTGGGTTGCACTCATCCAAATTCTCCAGTTCGGGAACGGAGGCACAAGACGTTACGATGAAACCCGACTAAAAAAACAGAAAAAAAAAATACTGTCGGACAAGTTTTGGTATATTAAGAAACATCCTATCTGGCAAAACCCTAAAATGATTAAATACAACCCTGGGATTCCTCAGAGTCAACATTGGGAAACACTGCTCTACAATCTTAAATAGGGAAGCGCAGATTGGAAAACAATGTCAAAAGTACAGTATTCTTGAATATCAAAAGACGTGGTGGTCATATCTAGATTGCCTTTGGTGATATCATAGATCTGCTTCATCAGAAGTGGCCGAAAGTTAAACAATGTTGAGAACATCTACAAAAAGAGCAGCATGACTATCAACAACAATAACAACACCAACAGCAATAATTATAACAACATCAACGACAGAAACACCCACAACACAAACAACATCAACACCAACAACATCAACATCATCACCAACAACAACACCAGGAACAGGAATATAATGATTTACAAGTCACCTCCTAGCAACGAACAATATAGACAGAGACACTTCCAGCTCTTCAAATTCCATTTAATAATTTCTCGTACAATATATTATTCGTAGTCTTAATTTTTAATATATCTTTCCTACGGATTAGAAGTCGAGCGTTATGTACGAGACAATATGGCGCTTGAAGCTGTAAATTTGATCGATCACCAAATATTAAGATATCGATTAGGTTAAAGTAAATTGGACGTTATAAATACATTAGTAGGACTTGTAGTCGACGTTTCTGCAATCTTCTTCACTTTGGATCCCCTCACACACGCACGCAAACAAACACACGCAAACACACACACAAACATTAAAGCTCATACACATACTTGTACATATCAACAATCACATGCACACTCATGCACAAACACTCGTTATATAAACATGTAACTATGCCTGTCTGTATATACATACACATATGCATACACGTTTGCATATTTATATATATATTTAAACTTTAATCTGTTATTTTAATATATATATATATATATATATTTGCTTTTCCTTCTATGTTGTTTACTTGTCTCACTCGCTTTACGCGATTCACTTGTCCCAATAGCTTATTTTAGTTATTGCTCGCACCAACCTGAGGTATATGATTTTTAATGCGATGAAATACCAATGATGGCTGGCAAATCACTGATGAGGGACTAATTTTATAATATGTAACCCATGTGCAACCACCCAGTATTCCTCTTTCTTCCCATGTTTTTTATATATATATATATACATATGCATGTATATATATCGTGTTTGCAGGCTTGTGGCTGCATATACAGGCATTTGCATACAGTAATTTAGGTGTAGATGTGTACATCCAAGATATGCTTAATGATGACATATATAAACAGTATCACAACATCGCATCTTACATATACATATATACATATGTATGCATATATATATATATGTATATATGTGTTTATGTGTATGTATGTGCCCATGTGTGTATGTGACACCTCTATCGAGTTATAGCCATAGGTCCGTGAATTTCACGCGAAGTTCAACCACCCGTATATAGCTGCTAATATAACTGCTAATATAGCTGCTAACGATTTCAACTGACTGAGAGGCAAAAATTATCTCAAAGCCCTGGAAGACATTGGATGAATGCAATTCCGTATGATTCGCTTTTTCTTAAGTGTAAAGGCCGAGAAAGTACAGACAACTTTTAAAGGTGTTCTAGACCACGATATGGCACTTGTCGAAAGTACTTTTCATATTGATACCGACCAGAGGCGGTTGGAAATGTTTCAACCAAGTGTCGAAAGTGTTGGTAGCTTTAAGCTCATATTAAAAAGCGAACTCTCGATGACAGTACTTTCAGGGAACTCACAGAAACCTGACATGGGACATGATTCCTTAAGCTTTCACAAAATAATGACTAATCAAAATCAACTATTTCCAGACATTTGGTGGCAATTGAGATTTTGTGCCAATCGAGAGTGGGCTAAAATTGTAAGGAAAAGAAAACTGCAGTATTTTGGTGATGTCATCAGGGCCCATGATTTAACAACCCACATCCTTGAGGGACGAATATAGGGGAAAGGGCTAGGGGACAGCAGAAAAGGAGATGGACAAGGAGTGGGCAGGAAGGAGTTTGGCGGAATGTACGGCAATGGCAAGTGAGAAGAAAATATGAGGATGGGATAAGAAGACGAAAAAAAAAAAAAATGAATGAATAGATTGAAATAGAAAGCTAGAAAAAAATGCCTCCACATATGTTTAGGTACAGAAATAATCCATTCCTAAAAGATATAGAAACGTGTGATAAAAAGTGGATTCTGTACAAACAAAGTTTCCATTCTACACTTGAAAAGGGGATTTCAACCCCGAAATATGTTGAAATATACTAGGTAAAACATTACTTTGTTTTGTTTATTTGTCATCCTTTCCCATGTGTATATATCTACCTCTTTCGTGTGACTTTTTGAAAGTTATCATTCATATCTATACGTGTGGTATTGAAAGACACGACAATACGACTCAATACAGAAGTAGTGTTCAACAATATTTTTAAAATGACTAAGTGATGTATTCTGCGCAAAGTCACCGTAACGTGTATTATGATTCTGTGAGTACACAGGTGAAACTTCAGGATAACAAGATTCACAACATAGCCATTATAAAATATAAAAATCATTATATATATATATATATATATATATATATATATATATATATATATATATATATATATATATATATATATATATATATATATATATATACATATATATATATATATATATATATATATATATATATATATATATATATATATATATATATATATATATATATACATATATATATATATATATATATATATATATATATATATATATATATATATATATATATATATATATATATATATATATATATATATATATATATATATATATATATATATATATATATATATATATATATATATATAGCAAAGAAAGTGTCGTAAGGAACCAGGTGGACCATAACGCACCAGAGTACTCGATACTTAAGGTAATAGAGTGGGTAATAGGAAAAGAGTTAGGACTCCGACGGCTGAGCTCTGGCCGTTTCGACAGCTAGATCCGAACTAACTCAGCAGTATATCTGCTGGGTTAGTTCGGATCCACCTGTCGATACAGCCAGAGCTCAAATGTCGGGGTGCTAACACTTTTCGTTGTCTCCTTCTTCCTCACTTTCTGTTGCCTCACCATTTTGTTTGTTTACCCTCGCGTCCCCTTTATTTACGTGTCCCAACGACTTTTTTTAGCCGTTGCTCGCACCAACCGGAGGTATATGGTCTTTAAAGCGATGAAATGCCTATGATAGTTGGAAGATCACTGATGAAGGACAAACTTTTTTCATATGTAACCCATTTGCCACTCCGCAGCGCCCTTATTATCATATATATATATATATATATATAACGAAGGAAATGTGGTAAGGAACCAGATGGACCATAACGCACCAAAGTACTCAATACTTAGGGTAGTAGAGTGGGTAATAGGAACGAGTAGGACCCCGACGGTTGAGCTCAAGCCGTTTCGACGGCTAATTCTGGAATAAAAAAAATAAATAAAAATAAATCATTTTTTTTTTTTTAGTCCAGAATTAGCCGTCGAAACGGCTTGAGCTCAGCCGTCGGGGTCCTACTCGTTCCTATATATATATATATATATATATATATATATATATATATATATATATATAATAAATGAAATCTGAGTTTTTCGAATATTAATAACAACACAACACTCGATTCATTTGCAACTATACAAACAAGCCTCAATGCTATAGCCATATCAGTAGAATGAACAATTCCATCTTGCATAATTGCAAAGGAATCGAATGTTATTATTGATATTCGAAAAACTCAGATTACATTTATTGTATTCAGCCATGTAGAGCGAAATTTTCGGCAAGACACTTTATTTCACGTTGCTCCTTCTACCTGGAGTTGCGACCGATAGATAGTATTAGCAATTGGAAAGACCAACGGAAACATTGTTTCCTCGGTCCGATTTTACGAACGCCGATCGACTACATATATACGTGTGTGTGTGTGTGTGAATCCCGGGTTTTCAATCAGAGATAACCACATTGAGTAAGATACTCCATACATTAGTAAATTGTAAAGAACAAATTTAATATACAGATCGGTTCTAAAGGACTAGAAATGTTTCATTCGAAGTTTCTATATTAAATTTGTTATATATATATGTTTGTGATTGTGTGTGTGTATTTTTCTGTCTATATTGAGTGTATGAATGCATGTAAGCGTGTATGGATGTAAGTATGAGTGGATGAATGTATGCATGTATATAACTATGAATATATCTCAAAATTCCAAAAGGGGAAACTGAACCCCATACTCATATTTGTCTGAGTATCTCTCGCTCGGGGCTTCTTTGTGTGGATATATATATATATATATATATATATATATATATATATATATATATATATATATATATACATACATATATACACACACACATATATATATATATACATATGCATACACACACACACACATGTATGTATATATGCAAACAATCCATAAAACATTCTTAGTTTTCGCATGAAATATTTATTATAATATATTCATTGTTAAATCTTTCATGCGATTATTGAATCACAGACATCCCTCTCTCTCTTACATATATACACACACACATATATACATATGAATATATGTGTGTGTTTACACATATATGTGTGTGGTTACAAATATGTGTGATGTCGGTGTGGGTGTATGTGTATACATATATATATATAAAAGTGTATGCATATGTATATGTATATATATATATACATATATACATAAATGCATAACCACACACACACACACACACACATACAGAAGGACGTTTATTTAGGCAAGCAAACACAGTCAGTTATATACTAAATACAATGAAATAACATGCATATTTCAAATATACTGGCAGGTTGAAGAGATATGAGCTGATATGAAGCCTAAATCACAAAACATTGTTACAACAATAACAACAAAGGTTTTAATAATGGCGTAGAAAATAAAAAATATACCTGCAAGTGTCTGCGCATTCATATGACACGTGCCGCTCTAACATATTTCTTACGGAATTTCCGTGTGTGCGATTGGCCACCGTGAAATGATTTATCTTTGTTTAAGTATAAAATCCTGTCCTTCGGTCTTTAACTCTCGACCGTATCGTTAGCCGAACCACACTTAATGTGAAAAGTACACACCATAAGGAACAGATTATTTATGGAAGTGAATTGGCAGTATCGGTGGAGGGTCGGACGCCATTTTTTCCAGCATAGTTACGTCCCTTTACGATCTGAGTTCAAATCCCGCCGAGGTTGACTTCGCCTTTCATCCTTACGGGGTCGATAAAATAAAGTACCAGTAATGCACTGGGTGATTGCTGGCCTTGTGCCTAAAGTAGAAACAATTATTAATAATCGTATTATTATTATTAGTATAATATTAATAGAATATCTTACTTCATAATAAAAATATTCATAATCTAGAATGAGCTAAATGAAATTAAATTAATTTAAGCATATAAATTTGTAATTAACTTAAATATTTGATTTCTATAGAAAGTAATCTATGCCTAATAATCTATATATAATATAAACTTGTAATTAACTAAAGCGTAATCCAATACAAGCGGTATTCACTGACAAATATTAGGAAAACATTTTGAATTTTGAATTTAGTCTAGCATTTGAATACAACGGGTTTTTTATTCTCTCCTCTATTTGATCC
Source organism: Eledone cirrhosa (assembly GCA_964016885.1). Taxonomy (NCBI): domain Eukaryota; kingdom Metazoa; phylum Mollusca; class Cephalopoda; order Octopoda; family Eledonidae; genus Eledone; species Eledone cirrhosa. The sequence continues at coordinate 46,490,268 of OZ024748.1, forward strand.
TTTCCTTTTCTCTTTTTCTTCGGTTTTCTGTATTTCTTTTTTCTCTCCGCATCTTCCCTTTTCATCTGTTTTTTATTCCCCTTCTCTCTCTGCATCTTCTCTTTTTCTTCTTTTATTTATTTATTTATTTATTTATTTCCCTTCATTTGCTTCGCATCTTCCCTCTCAACTTCCCTTCAATATTTCTACCTTGCTCTACGTCCTCTTCTTCTCTAAGTTTATCATATTATTTGGCAGTATCGGTAGAGGGTCGGACGCCATGCTTTCCAGCATCGTTACGTCCCTTTACGATCTGAGATCAAATCCCGCCGAGGTTGACTTTGCCTTTCATCCTTACGGGGTCGATAAAATAAAGTACCAGTAATGCACTGGGTAATTGCTGGCCTTGTGCCTAAAGTAGAAACAATTATT
>OZ024748.1:46495678-46498178 GCA_964016885.1 Eledone cirrhosa
GGCTTTCCATTGAATGGAGTAGTCTATACTTGAGTCCTTGAGGGACCATACGTGGCTCGCGAGTTTCATGGATGAACGTCTGTCCGGGTACCTAAAGGTCGACTGGTGGTTCAGGAAGCGTTCCTTAAATCAGCTCTCCGCCATACCTACAAGGATTTGACCTCCTGTGGTAGATTTGGTCTTCGCTGTTATCTCTTTTATACCTCTCGCACGCATTTCTGTATTGCCTGTGTGAAGTGATCGTTTCTATGCATGCGCGTTCGTACGGTTGTCCTTCCTGTTCCGTATAACCATGCCCATTACGAGCTGAGGATAGACTAAGGTGAAACAATTGTTCTCGGTATGGTGAACTAACTGTTGTGTAACAACTTCTACCAAACTCGTCCCATGGAGTGAGTGCTCTACCACTACGGATATTACCTTCCAGTGTTCTACCACTATATATATATATATATATTTATATATATATATATATATATATATTTTTTTATATATATATATATATATATATATGTGTGTGTGTGTGTGTGTGTGTGTGTGGGGGTGGGTGCGTCTGTATTATATGAATGTTGGTGGTTTATAGACAGCTGCATTATACAAATGCTTGATGTCTAACAGACATACATCTGTATTTTATACATATACCAAGATACGAATTGCCAGAGTCTTTAAAAGTACTTCATGGTTTTCATTCCAACTCTGTACTCTCTCCATCCAAATCACGTTGTCAACTTTGCCTTTCATCCTTACGGGGTTGATAAAATAAAGTACCAGTAATGCACTGGTTAATTGCTGGTCTTGTACCAAAAATAGAAACAATTATCTATATATATAAAACTGAGGATGTCTGTCTGTGTGTGTGAGTTCGAATCCCTAAAACTCGAGAACCACTGTTTTCAAACTTTACACATGTAATAATTATGTTTCAGGGAGTGTTCTGAGCAAAAACAATTTCGAATTTTCAATGCCCTACGGACCGCAATAGGCGATTTAGCGATCTCGCTCTATAATTCTTAGTCTTTCTCTTTTTAGATACATACATATATATAACGTCGCAGCCTTATAATATCTGTCTGTACGTCTAGCTGCCTCCGGTTATTCTGCCACCCTTGCTCAAGACAAATCTCACACTCATTCCCCAAACAGTTGGTAAGTGCACACAACTTCTTCCTCACGTTTTAAGCCACAGTGTTGCTTAGTTACATACCCTTACTTCTTTGCCAGCCGTAGTTGTAGCAATATTAAGCTTAGCTAAGGCGGTTATATATTTCACACAACACTAAAAATAAAAGCAGGTAACTATGTATTAGTCAGACTCTTCTTCATACCGTGAGCAAAGAAAATCCAACTTTTAGTGGAGTGAGTGAAATAAAGTCGACCCTGCTGCGATTCAAAAATCAGGTTTGCAGGTTATATATTTCATACAACACTAACAATTAAAGCCGGTAAAGAAAAACATCGCTGTAATAGCTTCAGTTTGCTTACTTACGTGCCGTTACGAGAACAAAAGTTACTATTTTACCGCTTAGTATTGTAAAGTAGCACCAAACCGACTGTTTTCAAACATTACACATGTAATACTTATGTTTCAGGGAGTGCTGTGAGCATAAACAATTTCAAATTTTCAATGCCCTAGGGACCGCATTAGCCGCTTTAGCGATCTCTCTCTATAATTCTTAGTCTTTCTCTTTTTAGATAGATACATACATGAAACATCGCGCCCTTATAATATCTGCCTGTATGTCTGACTGTCTGCATTACGTCATTTCCCCGAGGATGTATGTGTGTATGTGTGTGTGTGTGTGTGTGTGTGTGTGTGTGTGTGTGTGTGTGTGTGTGTGTGTGTGTGTGTGTGTGTGTGTGTGCGTGTGTGTGTGTGTGTGTGTGTGTGAGTTTGAATCCCTAAAACTCGAGAAGTACCCAACCGATTTTTTTTTAGACTTTACATTTGTATTACTTATGTTTCAAGGAGTGTTATGCACATAAAAAAATTCAACTTTTTTTTTTATCTCCTAGTGCCCGCATTAGGTGAAAACTGCGTTTTTAAAGAATTTTAGGGTTTTTTTGAGGCGTTACGTCAGACCGATTTCCTTGAATTTGTAAGTATGTGTTAGTCAGTCTCTTCTTCATAACGTAAGCAAAGAAAATCCAACTTTCTTATGGCCTAGGGCCCGCATTAGGTGAAAAACCTCATTTTTTCAGCTTCTTAGGGCTTTTTGGTGGCGTTACGTCTAGCCGATTTTCCCGAAATTTAAAGACATATTATGCATATAAAAAAGTTCATTTTCTTGATCCCCTAGGGCCCCGCATTAGGTGAAAACCTGCATTTTTCCTGCTTCATCGAGGAAAATCTTAAAGATTATCCAGCCATCAGAGTATTCGGTTTATTTTCTTTACATATTGTCCAGGCATGCAGTTTTTCCACGATTAGGTCTGTTGGCGGCCTGCGTTCCAGAATACCTTATCCCGTGCAACGCCGGGTACCACTGCTAGTTAAATA
>OZ024748.1:46503178-46508178 GCA_964016885.1 Eledone cirrhosa
ACGGAAGGAATCTAGCAATATATTCCCGCCGTTCTAATACTGGTGGCTTAGTTTGGATCTAAATGTCGAAAGGGTCGAGCTCAGCTGTCGGGGTCTTGACTCGTTTCATATTACCCATTCTACTACCCTAAGTATTGAGTACTCTGATGCTTTATGGTACGCCTGGTATCTTATCACACCCTCTTTGTTATTTATTTTATATATAAGTTATCCCGGGTTCAATCGGGGTAAATATTTATACTTTGCATTACATAGCAGAGTATAAATATTTAATACAGAAATGGCTTCTACGGGTCTAGAACTGTCTCATTCGGGAGAAATCATATATATATATATATATATATATATATATATATATATATATATATCATATATTGAGTTATAAACGCAAAATAGTCTTTTACAATTAAATAGCTCAAAGAAAGGAATATTTCTGTGCCGTGTAATACAAATGAATATATGATAGGGATGACCACTGATACAAGTATACATGTGTTCGAATTGTAAATGACCAAGTTAGCTAGGTTGAAAAATACTAATTTAAAATAATATGGTTTGCCTGTCTCGATTTAAAGTAGTAAATCAATAAAGATAACAAACCTATAATCGGCAATCGCCGTTGATACCAGGACAGATTCTAAATCTGTTTCGCAACAATTATTAAGTGAAAGTCACTATCCCTGTGCTCTCCTGTGGGTATCCAGGAAATTCGTACCTTTCCCTTCAAAAGACTTACGAAGACTGAGAACTATGTGTTGTTGAACGCACGTCACAGCGCCTAACGCTTCTCATACTCGTGCCGCTTAAAATAGCAGCCTGTTTTATGGGACTAAAGTTAGCTCTACGTATGGAGCCGAAAATATCATATATTGAGTTATAAACGCAAAATAGTCTTTTACAATTAAATAGCTCAAATAATCTTTCCGAGCCGTGTAATACAATTGAATATTTGAGAGGGATGAACACCGATACAAGTATACATGTGTTCCATTTGTAAATGACCAAGATAGCTAGGTTGAAATACTAATTAGGCGCTGTGACATGTGCGTTCAACAACACATAGTTCTCAGTCTTCTTAAGTTTTATGAAGTGAAAGGTACGAATTTCCTGGATACCTGGAGAAGAGCACAGGGATAGTGACTTTCACTAAATAATTGTTGCGAAACAGATTTAGAATCTGTCCGGGTATCAACGGCGATTGCCGATTATAGGTTTGTTATTTTTATTGATTTACTACTTCAAATCGAGACAGGCAAACCATATTATTTTAAATTAGTATTTTTCAACCTAGCTAACTTGGTCATGTACAATTCGAACACATGTATACTTGTATCGGTGGTCATCCCTCTCATATATTCATTTGTATATATATATATATATATATATATTAAGACAGGGGGGAAGAAAAAATGGCTTCACTTGTGATTTCAACAAATTTATTTTCTTCACAAAATCCCAAAAGAATTTTTTTCCGGATTAGAAAAAAAAATTTTTTTCTTAAAACAAATTATTTTTTAAGAAAAAAAATGTTTTTTTTCTAATCCTGAAAAAAATTATTTTTGGATTTTGTGAAGAAAATAAATTTGTTGAAAGCACAAGTGAAGCCATTTTTCTTCCCCCCTGTCTTAATATACCTAACTGAACCAAGGATTACACACATTTTCCAATATATATATATATATAGAGAGAGAGAGAGAAAGATCAGAGCAAACAGCACGGACACTCTATCTCAAAATTATTTTTGAAAAGCATTTAGAAATGCGCAACCGGTAAAAACTTAAAAACTTAAAACCACAACTGAATACTAACCCATACAATCACTAATACTCTTTTATTCCTAATTAAACCATTTTTCAACTGTGAACAATTTGTCAGCATTTTCTATTCCGTTTACCAATATATATATATATATATATATATATACACATTGTCTGCAGATATTTGGGTTTCATGTAATGAATCTCACTACCTATAGGTACAAGTTAATGTCTTATTCCATCGAACCCCCGGGGAAGATAGAACCCGACTCATAACAGAGTTCATTTGAACTTGGGATACATAAATTAAAGTATCATCACTTCTCTACACCACCACATGATATTTTGTTGATTTTTGGCATTTTGACATTTTATCTGGCAATCTGCTAATGATTCGGCTCCCCGCTATGCCACCGCCTTCGTTCACACACACACACACACACACACACAAATACATACATATATACGTGTATATATATATATATATATATATATATATATATATATATATATATATATATATATATATATATATATTGAGACATTTAAAAGTGCTACTCGTTAAATCCTTACGCTGTCTTCGCTTGCGTCGCTATCAACATTTATTACGTGTCAAAGTAATCTACAGGTAAACTTAAAGGGTTTTTTTCTTATACCAATAAATATAGGTGTTGGTCGAATATTCATTTGCGTAACTTCTTTATAAATTATGTTTATTTGCGTTTTTTATTGAAATTTTTAGTAATTTTATACTTTATAAGACTGTAGCAGTAAGACGATCGACATATCTCCGGGGTAGAGGTAATTATTGTATAATTTATTGCATATTAATGTAGCATAGCGTATTGTTGTTACAATAATCGGCTAACATTACATTTTAGTAGAGGCTAAGTTATGTAACTGGAAAGAAAAAAACATGGCTTCTTTGTTAACGTTATACGTATATTATTAACACTTATAAGTATACAGGGATATTCCCATACACCACACACACACATTATATATATATATATATGTATATATATACGCACATACACATATATATATTTATTTATACACAATATATATATACATATAGAGTATATAATATATATATAAATACATATACACAATATGTAATATATATATAAATACATACACAAAATGTAATATATATATATATATATATATATATATATATATATATATATATATATATATATATATATATATATATATATATATATATATATATATATTTCGTTTCTGAATTTGTTTAGCAAGATTCTTTATCTGAAAACGTGTGTTGAAACCGATATTGTTATACTTTGGGAGGGTCATGTTGCCAATAACAAACACATGCACCAGTTGCTTTCACTTCAATTTATTATAATAAATTTATAAATTTAGGAATTTATAAATTTCCGTTTGGTTGGTTGGTTCCACAACCAGATGATTGTTTATATAAGAAGATTACAGCTCACCAAAAAGCAAGCAGACAGGCTAAAACTAACACTAATTCTAAACATAAAAAAGAAGATTTATATAGAATTAAGTCATCAAGAAAAACATAAGCGTAACCTAATACAAAAAATAACTAAGATCACCACACCAAGAGAAAAATTAATATTTATAAACCTTATATGTCTTGAAGAAAAGTACATTGTTCAAGGATGTGACAAGCACTTTAACAAGAAACTAAAGTGGCTCAAACAGATAAAACTAAATCAAGATACTTTAGAGATTATCGATAGATATCCCGACAAAATTGACGGTATAAATATGGCCAACATCTCATTAACAGATGAATACAACAACAACAACACAAATATATACGGCAACACTACGGTCGACTCTGATGAATTATCGATATTACAACTACCACGCAATTGCCGTCGCAGGTCGATGAACAAACAGAAGCACAATTTAGTATAACTAGATCTAAACTTAGAAATATTATAGAACAGTATAGCAAGAAGCATAATAGAATGGAGGCCCAACAACTGGGAGAAAAGTCTGCAAATGGCTTGCGTAAGCTCATGCAGCGCTCGCGTAATGGAGAGATTGCATGCTTTCCAACAGACAAGTCTGGCAGAATGTCGATTGACAGTCTGTCAAACGACATCCAGGCAATGCAACCCCACCTCACTAACACAAGAGAAGTAACACTACAAGAGCATGAGGATAGAGAAAAAGCCCTCAATGCCCATATGGTGATGTGGACAAATATAATGCAGCCCAACAAAGAGACTGCCAACAACTTCCAGGCCTGGAACAATGACGTGCCAGCGTTGTATGGGCTTCGAAAAGACCATAAAACGAACAGTGACCCTGTCACAGGACCACCAACACGGCCAGTCTGTGGAGCTAACATTGCTAGTAACTACAGACTTTCCTACTTCCTCTCCCTGATCATACGCCCCATCATTGAAATGTCTCCAGATATATGTGACAGCACGAAGGACCTCTTCAGCAGAATCTGCGAGAGTAACCGATCTAGGGACCTAACAAACTGCATAATAGGTAGTATGGATGTTGTGTCCCTATATCCATCTATTGACGTGGATTTTGCTGTGGAGAAATGCGTAGAAATGATCAGTGAGAGCAATGTTGAATTCCGTGGGATTGATACCAGTGAGCTGGGACTCCTACTTAAACTTACCTATAGTAATAATTATCTAGATACATATTGCCTTAGCAACCTGTGCCCTACAAGACCAGCAAGAGGCAGACCACCTACCATTACCTCAATGGCCAAGAAAACCCACACTGATAGATGGAACGGGTGGACCAGAGCCATACGGACCCCCGAAAACCACGATGAACTAAAGAAAATGATTGCACATGCGGTGGGGGCCAGCATAAAATTAAGCCTTAAGGAACATATGTTCAAATTTAATGAAAAACATATGCCGAAGAGGAGGGAGCAGCCATTGGTGTTAGCATTGCAGGCGACATAGCTAACCTATTCATGGTATGCTGGGACAATAGACTTAAACTTAAACTTAAAGAACAGTTAGAAGACCCCTTAACCCTGATAATGTACTCCCGCTACGTTGTAAAAACACCCCCACTAGAGAACAGTCAGGAATTAGAGAAAAACACCATGGAAAGCATCCAGCAAATAGCTAACTCCATCCACCAGAGTATTAGAGTTACTATAGACTACCCAAGCAAACACCCCAACCATCGATTACATGTACTAGACACAGAGCTCTGGTTAGATACCATTAATAACAAAAAACAAATCCTCCATTCCCATTA
>OZ024748.1:46510678-46523178 GCA_964016885.1 Eledone cirrhosa
TGAGTACATATTCGTGTGTGTACGTATGTGTATATGTGTTTTTGTATGTGTCTTTATATGTTTCTGTGTATGTATGTGGATGTATATGTACATGGGTGTGTGATTGATGGTGTGTGCCTATATATTCCTACATATGCCCATGTGTGTATGTACGTATATACGCACATATGTGTGTGTTGAACAAAGGACTAATTTTGGGATGGACGTAGAAAAATTCTTCAGAAAATAATTGTTTACAAGCTTGGCAGGTGCGGTTTGCCTATGACCATTTTCGATACAAAGGAATACTAAAAGCTTTTTCCCCTGAATTTTTCGGGAATGACTGGGGCAGGCCGCGCTTGCTACATTTCTCCCCACCAAACCCTACTCACTGTCTCAACTCATTACTGCTATTAACATTTTTTCAACACACCTACACCCCTACACTTATTAAAGAGGGAGAAAAAAAAACCCACCGCACCACAAACATGTTAAATCCCTATATATAGAACGACACACCACATACACATCAGTTTGACAAGCGCACCTCAGCGTGAAAGGTCTTTCTAAAAACGAAACAATACCTCCTACGTTAACCAAGAACTCCTAAGACCTAACCAACAACCAACGACTTAATTTATAAAATTAAAAAAAATTTTTTTTAACTAATCCGGAAAAAAATTCTTTTTGGATTTTGTGAAGAAAATAAATTTGTTGAAAGCACAAGTGAAGCCATTTTATTTTTTTTCTCCCCCCTGTCTTAATATACCTAACTGTACCAAGGATTACACACATTTTCCAATATATATATATATATATATATATATATATATATATATATATATATGCCAACGAAATCACTAAGACAACAATATTACTAAACCGACTACCGTCGGTTTAGGATATATATATATGTATATATATATATATATATATATATATATATATATATATATATATATATATATGTATATATATATATATATATATATATATATATATATATAATTCTGCCAATTCCCCGCCTCACATCTGTAATGTAATGTGCCGTAACCCTTTCACCTAAATTAGATTATCCATGAAGTTATTTCATTAATTCTTAAAAATTGATCGATTTTGAAGTTTCTTTAGTATATTGGCTATCTGTTCTGGTTCTCTGAAAATTGAGTTCGATTTCAGCTTAGATAAAAACATTTTCTTCCATCCTTTCAAGTGATGATTAAGGAAGTATCAGCCCAGGGTTGTTATGTCACTAAATCCTTCTTTTACTGCGACATCTCCGATGTTCCGTTAGAACAAGATAAAGAAGGCTGCTCGAGGGGGTTGACTATGCTTGATCGTGATTATATAAGCACTTAACAACCTCGATGAAGCTATGGTACATACTATCATATTTCAATCGATTGTGAAGGCATGAAAAACTATGCTCAAGGCCACAATGTGTGATACGTTTTGGTAAACAAACTCACGTCATTATTGCCAGTAACGGCAGTCGTTGTCAACGATCAAACATGGAGAGCCTACCAAAACTAATTTCGTATTTACGCGTAATCTGTCAACTGTTTTAACCCCACCATCTGGCACTCGTGTACGTCTAACGGAACCCAAACTGCTGCAAGTATTCGGGTCAAGTCTCCGGCCTTACTTATCTTTCTTCCTCACACGCTTCTATTAGTCTCGATGGCCCAGAAAAGGTGACATGGGCATTGATCTTCTCTTCCCGACTAAATAGAAAATAATTGTTTCTACTTTTGGCACAAGGCCAGCAATTATCTCAGTGTATTACTGGTACCTTATTTTATCGACCCCGTAAGGGTGAAAGGCAAAGTTAACCTCGACGAGATTTGAACTCAGACAATAAAGGGCCGTAACTATGCTACAAAGCATGGTGTCAGACCCTCTACCGATACTGCCAATCCACGGCCCTCTAAATAGAAAATAATATCGATTTCTGGTTTCGGAACAAAGCCAACAATTTGAGGGGAGGAGAGGGGAAAGTCGATTAAATCGACCCCAGTGGATAACTGGTGTTTTATTTTATCGACCCCATAAGGATGAAAGTTAACCTAGGCAGGATTTGAACTTAGACCGTGAAGTGTCGTAACTCTGTCATATAGTATGTTGTCCGACGCTCTACCGAGACTGCCGATCCATGAAAAAATAATAAGTGAAACTATGTCTTACTTCTATTAACTGCGAAGTTAATTTAAATTGAAACAAATATTTAATCGTTATATTAGACACATCATAGGGCGGTGGATTGGCAGTATCGGTAGAGGGTCAGACACCATGCTTTCCAGCATAGTTACGACGCTTTACGATCTGAGTTCAAATCCCGCCGAGGTTGACTTTGCCTTTCATCCTTACGGGGTCGATAAAATAAGGTACCAGTAATGCACTGGGTAATTGCTGGCCTTGTGCCTAAAGTAGAAACAGTTATATTAGACACATCATATATTCCTTTAATTACTATATTCAGTATACTAGACCTCTCTTTGCGTGAGGGAGCATGGCCTAATGGTTACAGTGTTGGTCTTACAGTCGGTTCATCTCATTTCATCAGCTGAGTAAACTGGAGCAACGGGAAATAAAGTGTCTTGCTCAAGGAATTACTAAGTTAGTAATTTAATGTAAGGAACTTACATAAAATTATTTTGGAATATCTTAATTTAAATTGGAAACTTTTAAATGAGTATTTTATTCCATAGAATCAGAACCGGTTTTGGCCGGGTTGATAACTAAAGGGTTAAGTGACTGAGTGTACATGATCCCTCACTCCCACTGGACAGGTTGCAGGGGTAGCTCAAAGTATCTGCTGGTATTCACTCAGTGTGTGTGAGTGTGACAGCTCGCACCTATGCAGGTTCAACTGGTCTCCTCCAAGGTATATCTCGTTCGAGGTGTCTTAGGTGATTTTTAATGATAGGCACCCCAGTCCTATCATCTCATTTCTACAGCTGAGTAAATTGGAGCAACGTGAAATAAAGTGTCTTGCTCAAAGAAAACATCACATCATCCGGTCCGAGAATTGAACTCACAACTTTTCGATTGCAAGCCCAATGCTCTAACCACTAAGCTATGCGCCTTCACTGGAGTCTACTAATTCAGTTTTAGTAACGAGGGGGCAGTAATGGAGAAAAGTTGATATGCCTATAAAAGCAATTGAATTCATCTTTCAGCACTGACTTGAGATAGTTTTAAACTGTTATCTACCTTTCATCTAGCAGTTTCGTAAGACTTGAAGGTAGGTCAGACTCACTGACAATAGAGAAAACAAAACTTAAGTTTACTTGTACTCGCTGTCAATGTAATTTTCATTGTATTAAATTACATTTGTTATACAAATGCCTCTCTCCTTCCCACCTCCCAGCTTGCCCTTCCTACATGTCCTGTAGGCCTTGAAAAGGGGTCACAAACATTGACTTACCCAAAATGTCAAAAAATATGCAGCCCTTTTACCCCCATGCCCTAGGCCTAAAACCCAACCACCCTCCCCTACCTGATCTTTTTTCATTCTTTTTCCTTTTTCTCTATATTTTCCTATTCTTTTTTTCTTTTGTTTCCTTTCTTTGGTGGTTTGGCAGTATCGAGAGAGCATCAGACACCATACTTTGCGACATAGAGTTATGGCCCTTTGTGCTCTGAGTCCAAATCCGCCGAAGTTAACTTTGCCTTTCATCCATAGGGTCGATAAAATAAAGTACCAGTGATGCACTGGGGTAATCGCTGGCCTTGTGCCAAAAGTAGAAACGCTATTATAGTTGTCATTATTATTTTGGCAATATCGGTTGAGCGTCAGACGTCATGTTTTGCAGCATAGAGTTACAGCCCTTTACTTTCTGAGTTAAAATCCCACCTGGGTTAGCTTTGCCTTCCATTCTTACGGTGTCGATAAAATAAAGTACCAGTAATGCACTGGGAGGTGGATTGGCAGTATCAGTAGAGGGTTGGACGCCATGCTTTGCAGCATAGATTTACGGCCCTTTACGGTGTGAGTTTAAATCCCGCTGGGGTTAGTTTCGCCTTTCATCCTTACGGAGTCGATAAAATAAGGTACCAGTAATGCACTGGGGTCATTTCTGGGTTTGTTCAAAAGTAGAAACAATTATATCTGAAAATAAAAGGTTAACCAATTATCTAAACCAATATTTCTTTTTCCTCACTTTGCTTTCTTTCATACTTTGGAGCCAATAAATGACATGACAGACCGTCAAGCACTGGGGACAGCCCCCTATCTCTCTCTCTCTCTCTCTCTCTCTCTCTGTGAATAGTTTATGTGAAATGGGGCCCGAAAAACACGTATTTCAAATCACGGACCCAACAATCCTTTCACCAAAAACACTGTGTTTTCGGTGAAAGGATAAAGAAAAAAGAAAAAAATATAACTACAAAAATAATTTTAAGTTTATTATTTAGAATTTTAAACTATTTTTGCTCACTAGATGAAATATATAACTCACTCACAGCTCCCTCCCCGTGTCCCTTTCACGTGTCTGAGGAGCCGTGAAAAGGGTCATATCCATATTGTGCCTCCATCCCTGACTAAACACAAAATAAAATAAAATAAATAAATAAGCAAATAAATATAATACATAAATAAATAAGTAAATAAATAAGTAAATAAGTAAATAAAAAAGACAAAGCTAAATAAATAAAGATAAATAAATAAATTTCTCATAAAATCTTCCGAGAACACTGCACTGTACAGTCACAAAAAAGACGGGTTTTTTCCACTAACTAATTTAGTCACACTTCAATGCCACCACAGTCACTGAAGGACTAAAACACTAAAACAAAGTGAACAAAATAAAATTGAAAATAAAAGATACCTTCTCAAATAACACAGCGAGATTTGATCGTGTTATTGCCAGACATAGAATTTGATATTAATCACAGCAAGTAGGCGCTTTACATAATGCTTTGTTATCAATTTTTATGAAATCTCAAGGACTCCAATGGTATTATATCAATAGTAAATGGTCGCTGAATCTAATTTTCTATTTTTCATTTTTCCCTACCTTCTATTGTATATTTGGGTTCAACGTAATCCTGTTACATAATTCTGCAGATGACACCTGATGAGGTCGTCGTGTCTTGCATCATAATCAGATGATGCAGCTGGGCCATCGAAATATGTATATAGTGATTTCGTGGAATGAAAATTCTAAAGTAAATTTTCCAGTCTGAATACTTTACTCCAATCCTGAACCAACCAGTGGATGCCACACCTACGATGGGTGACTTGCATAACGTTGAGTGCTTTAATTAATGTGTTGCCTCATCGTTACTAGACTGAACCACCGGTTCTACCCATTGGTAAACAACCTAACATAAATGATATTATATATATATATATATATATATATATATATATATATATAATTATTAGTAATTATCGTCTTCCTGTCTTCCTCCGGTTGCAACGTTTTTTAAAATATCCAGTTCTACGTTTACAGATTGACTTTGTTAGTTTCAGAAGATCCCGTTAAGGGTGAAAGCAGCGATTCTTTGCTTAAACTTTAATCTGTTATTTTAATAAATATATATATATATATATATATATATATATATATTGTTATACTTTAGGAGGGTCATGTTGCCAATAAGAAACACACGCACCAGTTGCTTTCACTTCAATTTATTATATATTTATAAATCTATAAATTTCTGGTTGGTTGGTTGGTTCCACAACCAGATAGTTGTTTATATATAGTCATAGTCATTTCGTCACACACTATGTGACCTCTTCAGTGACTGGGGATTCCTTTCTTTGTTTCTGTGCGTGTGTTTCTTATTGGCAACATGACCCTCCCAAAGTATAACAATATCGGTTTCAACACACGATTTAAGATAAAGAATCTTGCCAAATAAATTCAGAAACGATATATATATATATATATATATATATATATATATATATATATATATAATAGGTTGACTGAACTGGCATGGGTATCACTGCTAGGCCCGGTTGCATCTGAGCATATTCAATACGTAATGTTAAATTAACTCCCAGAGTATACACATAGTTATTCGCTTCGATACATCGCACATAAACGGGTACCTTAGAATTCCGACAATCATTTGATTCCAGAGTCGGGCCCGATCGATACAAGTTGAACGTTGAGCTGATCAATAGCGAAACGCACACGACACACCTCAATAAATCTAATGAAGATTTAACACCTCGTCCCCCTTATTATATATATATATATGTGTGTGTGTGTGTGTGTGTGTGTGTGATATCTTTTTTAAAATACCGTTGTGCAGATATTTAAATTAATCTTGAAATGTTAAATAGTTTTTAAATATTTACTTCTACAAAACGTTTCGATCGATCGGTTTCGTCTAGCATCATTAACAAATGCCTTATTGATGAATGTGTTTATACTACCAGACTGGATTTGGAAACGAGGTCCTATATGTCTAAACTGAAGTTAATAACATTATTAACAACAAATTCCTTAGCGAAATCAATAAGATACTTGATGACAAGCAGATATCAAACAGACAGAAATCTAGTATGAATGTAAATATAGGTATATACCTTAAGAATGTCTCTTAGCGTTCGAAACGTTAAAACCCTCTAACTGCTATATCAAGCGTTAACCTAACATATCCCTTCCATATACTGTACCGATTGTGTTGTTATTTCTGTTTACCTTTACACACATATATATAGGAGGAAATTGTAGTTTACTTGAAGCATTGCGTAATGAGGTATAAAGGTTTGGAGTTAGAAGGCCAAAACAATGCAGGTATGGATATAGAATATAAATACAAATGCCAAAGATATTGCTGCCAATTAGTCTTTTACCTTAAATTTATTTGAATATCCTTATTTTTCGAGATATCTCTTCTTCGGGGGGAAGTAAAGGGGTTAAACCGGTGTTCTAATTAGCTTGCCAAGTCATGCTGACAGGAAATGGTATAGAAAATCCATTCAATTTCTAATGTCAAAGAGTGAAGTTTAGGTGGATAAAGAGTTGTCTCCCTTTAAAAAGGTGTTTGGACATGTATGTTAAAGTGTGTGTGGGAGAATACGTGAAGGTGTAAGCATGCATGTGTGTGTGCGTGTGTGTGTGTGTGAGTGTGAGAGGATATGTTTATATGTAAATGTGGGGGCTAGATGCTCTATCATGTTAACACTGGTCTTTGTGTGTGTGTGAGAGAGAATACGTGGAGGTGTAAGCGTGTGCGTGTGTGTGTGAGAGAGAGGGTACGTGGAGGTTTAAGTGTGGGGCTAGGTGCTCTATCATGTTAAAAATTGTGTGTTGAGTTCTAGTCTGTTATTGATTGGTGGTTGTGTTTTGTCTATAATCAGTGCTTCTTTAATTCTAAGATTGCCGAGGTTTCTTTCCTTAGCTTCCCTCCTAACTATTATGTTTTTGTCAGTGTTGTTGCATTTCACTAGGTGTTTCTTAAATGAGGAAGCGTTAGTATTGAGGTGTTCTTTCATTCTTATGTGAAGTGGTCTGGTGGTGCTACCTACGTAGAAGTTGCTGCATTTGTCGCACTCTAGTACGAGGTAAGCCTGGTGGCATAGGTCTGTGTCGTTGATGGGGCAGTTGGCTAGCCTGCAGCGGCTGTCATGTCTGGTGGAGTGTCTTTTGGTTAGCTGTCCGCGTAGAGAATGTCCTGAGTGGGCTAGTTGGATATCTAGTCCCTCTCGTCTGATAGCTCTGCGGATGGCTGTTGTTGTTTCGTCACTGAAGTGATGGAGCTTCAGGAAGCAAGTGTTAGTGCCTCGGGTGTGGTGTACGCTGTTGTTTCTGGCACGGTTCGCGGTGGACGTCGGGTATCCGTTCAGTTTGTGTATCTCGGTGTGTGTATCTCGGGCTCCAGCGTCAGTGCATTTGTTCTGGATACGTGTTAGTTCGTTCCTTATGTATCCGAACTTAGCGCTGGTTGGAAGGGCCGAACTGAAATGTACGAACAGGTCCCTGCTGGCGGCTTTTTTATAGAAGCATATATATATATATATATATATATATATATATGTATGTATGTGTGTGCGTGTGTGTGTGTGTGTGTGTGTGTGTAAAACGAAGAAAGTGTGGTAAGGAACCAGATGGACCATAACGCACCAGAGTACTCAATACTTAGGGTATTAGAGTGGGTAACAGGAAAATGTTTGACCCCGAGGGTAGAGTTCAAGCTGTTTCGATGGCTATTTTTGGACTAGAAATAGCCGTCGAAACGGCTTGAACTATGCCGTCGGGGTCAAACATTTTCCTATATATATATATATATATATATATATATATATATATATATATATATATATATATATATATATATATATATATATATATATATATATAAATGTATATATATATATATAATACATACATACATACACACATACACGTACATAGTACATATATATATTCACACATACATGTATATACACATATATATACATATACATATACACACACACATACATCATACATACATATATACACACATATACACACATATATATACACATATACACATACATACATATATATACACATATACACACATACATATATATATACACATAGACACATACACATACATACACACATACACATATATACACATATGTACGCACACATACACATACATCACGGGGTATAAAAAAAATTTCATTTGACGAAAAGAATTTATAACGAGTTTGACCGAAACAAATCCAACGTTGGCATCTCGGGGATTGAAAGAAAAAGATTCGTTATAGTGAAACATTCATTATAATAATTATTTCTACTTTTGGCACAAGGCCAGCAATTATCAGTGCATTACTGGTACTTTATTTTATCGACCCCATAAGGATGAAAGGCAAAGTTAACCTCGGCGGGATTTGACTCAGAATGGCAAAGGTCGTAACTCTATGCGTCAAAGCATGGCGTCCGACCCTCTAGCGATACTGCCAATCTACTCATTATAATAACTGTTTCTACATTTGGCACAAGGCCAGCAATTATCCCAGTGTATTACTGGTACTTTATTTTATGGACCCCGTAAGTTAACCTCGGCGGGATTTGAACTCAGAATGGCAAGGGCCGTAACTCTATGCGTCAAAGCATGTCGTCCGATCCTCTACCGATACTGCCAATCTACTCATTATAATAATATTCGTTGTAACGGAATTTTCCATCTACTTGTAGATGTCAATATTTTGAATATATCTTTACAATTGAAACTCTACATAAGAGATTAGTAAGCCGCAAAAATCTTAATCTGATGTTTTCACACACTAAACAAAGTGTTGGGTGGTACCTCTGTTGAATTGATACAGGTCTAAACTAGGCCACACCTATATCTCATGTTCAACCATTCAGTAATTTGATATAATGTCGTTCAAGTTACTCAGTGACTTCAAAAATTCGATCCATACCAGCGTATGAAAGAAAAGGAGCAGAATATATATATATATATATATATATGCAGAGGTTATATTTAATTTGTTGGGATTCAACAGGCTTAACATTTTTTATAACTGATATAAAGCACTCAACAGTTTAGTGGAGTAAATATACCATACAATATATTAATAAATGGAAACTATATTTATAAAACCATAGTTATTTTATTATATATATTTCAAGGGCGGCCAACAGCGAATTTCAACCGTTGAGGTTGTCTTTTTTCCGGGTCAATATTTATTTAAAAACAAATTTGTATTTTATCTGATGAAAGCGCACCATAATTTTCCTTGGTCGCCCTTGAAATATATATAAGAAAATAATTATGCTTTTATAAATATAGTTTCCATTTATTAATATATTGTATATATATATATATATATATATATATATTAAAATATAAATATTAATAAAATAGATGTTCTTTTGATCAATTACATTTTATTATACATATTTCGGATGTACAAAAGTACGTCCTCATCAGACAAAATATAATGATAATTGACATACCCTGAGATGTTAAATGGTTAATATTTAATCAAGTTAGTGATTAACCTAAGAGAAAATTGAACATATATACCCTAATTATGAGAAAATGCGAAAACGTAATAAATTCATTAGAGAATGTGTGAGTAAGAAAAACGTTGCTTAATGTAACTGTTATAGAGATTTTATAATGTATGATACTACAATATATCTAGGAAAACATCTGATGAATCATAACAGCCAGTGATAGCCACTGGAAAAGGATTTATAAAGACGGAAAGATAAGGGGGGAGGGGGGGGGGGGGGGGTGATATATGCAGAAGGAGATTTTTCCCGAAAATTAAACGGTTAAATTTGAAAATTTTTAATTTTTAATATTAGGGTGAATACTCTCTCTCTCTCTCTCTCTCTCTCTCTCTCTATATATATATATATATATATATATATATATATATAAATATTTATATATATATACACACATATATGTATATATATACACACATACATGTATATATATATATATACACATATATGTATATTTTTATATATATACACAAATACATGTATATGCATATATACACATATATGTAATTCTTTTCTTTCGCACTCTTGGTCTAGCAGGTCGTTCTTTTTCTCTCTCTCGTCTACGATTTCACAGAACTCACGTTCACCGAAATCACAGACTAGATCCATTCTTCCTCCCGTTAGACCTGTACGGAATTCCTTCCTTGCTTACATTCCAACCAGGTTTGATGGTCTTTATTCTCTCTCGTTCACGATTTCACCGAATTTAAATTCATAGAAATTTGGGACTTGACTTCTTCTTCCTCACTTTTCGTTGCTCACCATTTTTGTTGTTTACACTCTTGTCCCCTTTATTTACGTGTCCCAACGACTTTTTTAGCCGTTGCTCGCACCAACCGGAGGTATATGGTCTTTAAAGCAATGAAATACCAATGATGGTTGGAAGATCACTGATGAAGGACTAACTTTATTCATATATATATATATATATATATATACACACATACATGTATATATATATACACATATATGTATATATATATATACACATACATGTATATATATATACACACATACATGTATATATATATATATATATATATATATATTTATATATATGTGTGTGTGTGTATGTATGCATGTATGTATATGTCTGTGTATGTATATATGAAAGAATACACGTGATCTATAAATATAGCACTGATTCTATTCAATATTGTTGTTGTTGGTGATGGTGTTGTTGGTAGTTTTGGTGGTAGTAGTGTTGATGTTAGTGTTAGTGTTATTGATGTACTCGTGTTGTTTTTATTGTGACATCTTTGTTGTTTGCCTTTCATAATTGTTTCTATTTTTGGCACAAGGCCAGCAATTACTCAGTACATTGCTGGTACTTTATTTTATCGACCCAGTCAGGATGAAAGGCAAATTTAACCTCGGCGTATTTAAACTTAGTCCATAAAGAGACGTAACTGTGCTGCAAAGCATGGCGTCCGACACTCTGCCGATACTGTCCAGCGGGCTACGGCAATCAGTGGAGACTCCACTTCGACATTATATAGAGGGTTAGTACGTCACAAGGGCGACGACGTGCTCGGCGAGACTCTATGTGTCGAAGACGACGAACTCACCAGTCTGTTTGGTAGGACTTTCCGCCCGGGACCTATGGACAACTTCCAGAGGTCCCTGGCCTGGCAGTGCTACCGAGGAGCTCTACCAGTTCGAAACAAGATCTACAGGCACGGACGCCCGGCAGGGATCCTTCCAAGATACGAGCAGGACATTGAAACCGTCTTGCACGGAATTGTACACTGCCCGGGCGTAACCGACCTGTGGAACTACGCAGAACCACTGCTGTCGGGTATGGGGCAAATCCAGTTGACTGCCGAGTCCATAGTAAGGATCAAACCGCCAGCTTCTTTCAAAAACGAAAGAGAGGTATTTATCATCTGTATAGTGGTTTTGGTGAAAGAGGTTATATGGTGGACGAGATTGAGAAGACTGAGGACAGATGCCTTTCTCTCCGGACAACAACTCATTCCCTTCTTTAGGTACCACTTGAGAAGGAGAATCAGAGTGGAGAGAGAGGCACTGCACCCCAGTAAATTTACTGAAAGGTGGGTGAATGTGGCAAAAATGGCCCGAGTCAGTGGGCCTTCTCTGTATATAAACCTGTAGGTTGAAGATGAGAGCAAAAGTAAGAAAGGAGTACTTGCACCACACGGTCCTGAAGCTGAGGGTTATTCTATCTAGGGGGTATTAAACAACGCATTTGTGGCGCCTCCCCGCTATTGAGGATTTCGATTGTTATAATTATTTGTTTGTTTCAAAATGTTTACAAGATTCTATGTAAAATCCCGGCATGTGTCTTTGATTTGTCCCCTTTTCTTGTGCGCCCTTGTGGCTAATAAAGAAATATATCTTTCATAATGTTGTTCTAAGTGATGTTGTAGTTGTTGGTAGTTAGGTTGGTGTTGTTGGTAGTAGTATTGTTGTTGTTAGTGATGTTGTTGCTAGTGTTGTTGTTGTTAGTGATGTTGTTGTTGGTAGTGTTGTTGTTGGAGGTGGGGTAGTTGCTAGTTGTCTTGTTGTTGTTAGTGA
>OZ024748.1:46533178-46535678 GCA_964016885.1 Eledone cirrhosa
ATGCTTAAAAGCATGGCGTTTGACTCTCTACCGATATTGCAAATCCAGTGTTGAAATTAATGCATGCAAGACTTCACAACTCTAGCATCAAGCCTTCATAGTTACCCTAACACCTTTTCAGCCGACGCTTCTATATATATTTCTGTGTGTTTGTACTGCGGAACAAGTAGGACAGAACCAGTTAAAGACTATGAGACCATTACTCAACTGAGTACTCAATACTTGGATGAAGTAGAGTATGGGTTGCCGTTTCAACATCTTGTTCCGAAGCTTTATTGTATAGATAAATATATATTATAAAGAAGAGAAACGTTATTATGTGTACATTCTCTGATTATCATATATCAGTAATCTACTGGGTTATTGCCGGCCTTGTGCCAAAAGTAGAAACAATTATATATCTAATAAATAGAGGATGTAGAGTTATAACACTCTCCCTTATTTATAATATTAAAACTCCGCTTGATTCCTTTTCGATAATATTCTAATGAATACAAATCGTAGAGAGCTTTACATGTTTACAAAAAAATCGGTGGATTATCTGATCAAATAATTTTCCTAAATAGAATAATATATATGTATATATATATATATATATATATATATAAATATATATATATATACACATATATATATATATATATATATATATATATATATGTAAGTATGTATGTATGTATACGTACATGGTGGCTGCCAACTCGTTTTCGAGTATGGCCACTACTTTATATCCATGTAGGAGAACCCCTGCTGATGCGCTGAACGAGTGTCACTTTTTAGTCCAGCCAGCGACTTGATCACTCTGGTACAAACACTACACTTGCGACAATTATTGACACATAGTGCTGGTCCCATGGTACCATGTGACGACAAGTGCAGAGAGATCTCCAGATATAAAGCAATGCCTGTGCCGTGAAGCTTTTATAGTGAGCAAAGGCACTGCACAGAGCCAGTCCCACTCTCTTAACCAAGATGATATTTATCAACAAGAAGAACAAATCAACATCATTGGATACCATCAGGGTTGCAGGTGTTATATCAGAGTTTTCCTTCTCCTAGAATTCTGCCTTGACAAAGGCTAAGGGGTCATCTCTCCCGGTGATTTTGGATGGCCATTGACTCTTAAGAGTTCCTTTGCCCTTTGACAGGCTTTATTTTTAGTCCTGCAGGATGTCCAAAGTCACACTCCTCACCAAGAAATCTTGGTGGGGTTGCCAGTTTAGTCGCCAACGACCCGACCATGAGACAGGTTGTACTGTGATACATGTTACCATTAGCACCAACCGGTGACCTGACATACATATATGTATACATATATGACCTCACATACATATATGTATACCTGACATACATATATGTATACAGACGTACAGTAGTATGTATATATATATACATACATGCATACATATATATATATATGCACGTTTCGGTTTACCGAACATTTATTATAATGCTCGGTTTGTTTGTTTGTAATACATACTACTTGTTTGAAATACATACTACTGTACGTCTGTATACATATATGTATGTACGTATATATACATACATACTTACATTTAAGTAAGTGCCGTAGTAAGAGTGAGAAATAAAATTTCGTTTCATTCTATTCCATTTATCGTTTTCGGTGCGCCGAGCTGATTGAACTCACTCGATATTCAAATTAGGCTGATCAGCCGTTAATATGCATAAGGAAAGTATATACATTCAGACGTTCAACCATCTGGCAGGAAGGTATACGATGCTGACGATAGCTAATATAGCTTGAAACTAGTACATCGTTCCTGTGTCAGTGTTGAACAAAAAGGTGACGTGGTTGCCTAAACGCTGTACGGCGTAATCCGGGCTGTTTGTTTGTCTACAAACAAACAAAGCAAGCATTATAATAAATGTTCGGTAAACCGATACGTGCATATATATATATATGTGTGTGAATTGTATGTATATATATACATACTACTGTACGTATGTATACATATATGTATGTACGTATACATACATACTTACATTTAAGTAAGTGCCGTATTAAGAGTGAGAAATGAAATTTCGTTTCATTCTATTACATTTATATATATATATATATATATATATATATATATATATATTATTTATTTGTTTTGCGAGACCCTCCCCAAGTATATATATATACATATATATATATATATATATATATATATATATATATATATATATATATATATATATATACATATATATACATATATATATAATTTATTTGTTTTGCGAGACCCTCCCCAAGTATATATATATACATATATATATATATATATATATATATATATATATATATATATACATATATATACATATATATATATACATATATATTTATATATATACATATATATATATATATATATATACATATATATATATATATACATATATATATTTTATATTAGAAAGATCGAGTATCGAAAAATCGGCGCACGAGTTCACGAAAAACGAAATTCGATATGAGCGGCAGAGGGCTCAATAATTC
>OZ024748.1:46543178-46550678 GCA_964016885.1 Eledone cirrhosa
TAGGGCTATAACACCCCAGTTGCCGATTTTGCAATGGGTAACCCCTGCTTGCCAAGGAAGACGTAAGATCTTCTTTGTATTCTTTTATCGCATCCTTTATTTCCTTCCCCCCTCTCTCCTTTGTCCTTCTACCCCAGCTCTTCTCCTTTGTCGGCGTCTTTTCTCGCCCACCCGAGGCTGCCCTTTGGCCCCATGTAGCCTTAGTACCCCCACTCCCCCCTCCCCTAGTCTTTGATAGATTTGGCGGACTCCGCCCTTTATAGCAGTTGGCTTAGACCCCGGATACTTGCCCCCCTTTTCCGACCGCTCCCACTATTCTCTGTGCCCTCTATATTTCTTAGTGGCACTTATGCCTTATTTTTTCGTTTCAGTATTTCTTGCTTCGCTTTTCTTCTGGGCGGGGTGGATTCTGAACTTATTTCTCCGTATTCTACCTTTATTTCGTACGAACTTTCATGTAGCTTGTTTTAGATCTTTTAGAGTTAGCATTAGTTATATTTTCCCGGGACTCAGAATTATTATGTCGTACAAGTTCACTTTGCTGCACTGGGTCGTTGCCGGCCCGGGATGGAAACCTTTATTGTTTATTTCGTGGTAGTCTCTTTAGTATTTTGGCCCCTTTTGTTGACCAGTCACCGTATCATTTACGTACTTATACCTCTTAAAAGGGTCCTTGCCTAATTCGTCCCACCTAGTTCTTTTACTTATTTCCTTATTTATTTATTTATTTATTTATTTACTTCTTTCTTTCTTTCTTTATTTTATTCTCGCCTAACAATAGCCTGACACCTAGGTCGTAGAATTTAATTTTTTCTTTACACTTATTTGCTTTTCTTCACTCTCAGTATTTTTTCTTTCCTATTTTTACCCCCCATTGTTCTACCTACCGTTCCGACTTCCTCCCCCTCCCCCTCCCCTGTATCTTCTTTGACCTCATGCCCAGCTGTAGCTGGCACTACCAACGCTTGATTGGGTCTACTCCACCCCCTCCCCTCTTTCTCCTACTGGCAGGTTTAGCCACCATCTCCCCTACTAATTTGCAACCACAGAATTACTACTGATTTTTGACAATCACTTTGACCATATATGGAATTACCCCTTGAGAAGATCGGCTATTTTAATACCAGGATAAATGTTCATTTAGTCCAGAATTAGCCGTCGAAACGGCTTGAGCTCAGCTGTCGGGGTCTTACTGGTTCCTATTACCCACTCTACTACCTCAAGTATTGAGTACTTTGGTGCGTTATGGTCCACCTGGTTCCTTACCACATTTCCTTCGTTATATATATATATATATATATATATTATTGGCAGTGTCAGTAGAGGGTCGGACGCCATGCTTTGAGCATAGAATTGCGGCCCATGCTACATTCTGAGTTCCAATCCCGCCGAGTTTAACTTTGCCTCTCATCCTTACGGGGTCGATAAAATAAAGTACCAATAATGCACTGGGTAATTGCTGGCCTTGTGCCAAAAGTAGAAACAATTATATATATATATATATATATATATATATATATATATATATATAATCACAAACAAAAGCGTCGTCATCATTATCAGCATCATCATTATTGTATTCTCAATATATAATCCGCACTACCAACACCACCATTATACTTACCACCATCATGATCACCTCCCCCGCCACCGCCGCCATCACCACGAGCATCGCCAACACAAGCGATATTTTTACCACAATCATTTTCATAAATATCATGACACACACCACCACCACCACCATCATTAACACTACAACCACCACCACCACCATAAACACTACAAACACCACCACCTCCACTACCACCACCACCATCATACACCACCACCACCACGTTATTATTATTGAATAGCGTTTACGTTATTATTATTGAATAGCGTTTACCTTATTATTATTGAATAGCGTTTACCTTATTATTATTGAATAGCGTTTACCTTATTATTATTGAATAGCGTTTACCATATTATTATTGAATAGCGTTTACCTTATTATTATTGAATAGCGTTTATGTTATTATTGAATAGCGTTTACCTTATTATTATCGAATAGCGTTTACCTTATTATTATTGAATAGCGTTTACCTTATTAGAGGGTTGGACACCATGCTTTGAATCATAGAGTTACGGCCCTTGCCATTCTGAGTTCGAATCCCGCCAAGGTTAACTTTGCCTTTCATCCTTACGGGGTCGATAAAATAAAGTACCAGTAATGCACTGGGTAATTGCTGGCCTTGTGCCAAAAGTAGAAACAATTATTGAATAGCGTTTATGTTATTATTGAATAGCGTTTACCTTATTATTATTGAATAGCGTTTACCTTATTATTATTGAATAGCGTTTACCTTATTATTATTGAATAGCGTTTACCTTATTATTATTGAATAGCGTTTACCTTATTATTATTGAATAGCGTTTACCTTATTATTATTGAATAGCGTTTACCTTATTATTATTGAATAGCGTTTACCTTATTATTATTGAATAGCGTTTACCTTATTATTATTGAATAGCGTTTACCATATTATTATTGAATAGCGTTTACCTTATTATTATTGAATAGCGTTTATGTTATTATTGAATAGCGTTTACCTTATTATTATTGAATAGCGTTTACCTTATTATTATTGAATAGCGTTTACCTTATTATTATTGAATAGCGTTTACCATATTATTATTGAATAGCGTTTACCTTATTATTATTGAATAGCGTTTATGTTATTATTGAATAGCGTTTACCTTATTATTATTGAATAGCGTTTACCTTATTATTATTGACTAGCGTTTACCTTATTATTATTGAATAGCGTTTATGTTATTATTGAATAGCGTTTACCTTATTATTATTGAATAGCGTTTACCTTATTATTATTGAATAGCGTTTACCTTATTATTATTGAATAGCGTTTACCTTATTATTATTGAATAGCGTTTACCTTATTATTATTGAATAGCGTTTACCATATTATTATTGAATAGCGTTTACCTTATTATTATTGAATAGCGTTTATGTTATTATTGAATAGCGTTTACCTTATTATTATTGAATAGCGTTTACCTTATTATTATTGAATAGCGTTTACCTTATTATTATTGAATAGCGTTTACCATATTATTATTGAATAGCGTTTACCTTATTATTATTGAATAGCGTTTACCTTATTATTATTGAATAGCGTTTACCATATTATTATTGAATAGCGTTTACCTTATTATTATTGAATAGCGTTTACCTTATTATTATTGAATAGCGTTTACGTTATTATTATTGAATAGCGTTTACCTTATTATTATTGAATAGCGTTTATGTTATTATTGAATAGCGTTTACCTTATTATTATTGAATAGCGTTTAACTTATTATTATTGAATAGCGTTTACCTTATTATTATTGAATAGCGTTTACCTTATTATTATTGAATAGCGTTTACGTTATTATTATTGAATAGCATTTACCTTATTATTATTGAATAGCGTTTACCTTATTATTATTGAATAGCGTTTACCTTATTATTATTGAATAGCGTTTACCTTATTATTATTGAATAGCGTTTACGTTATTATTATTGAATAGCGTTTACCTTATTATTATTGAATAGCGTTTACCTTATTATTATTGAATAGCGTTTACCTTATTATTATTGAATAGCGTTTACCTTATTATTATTGAATAGCGTTTACCTTATTATTATTGAATAGCGTTTACCTTATTATTATTGAATAGCGTTTACCTTATTATTATTGAATAGCGTTTACGTTATTATTATTGAATAGCGGTTACCTTATTATTATTGAATAGCGTTTACCTTATTATTATTGAATAGCGTTTACCTTATTATTATTGAATAGCGTTTACCTTATTATTATTGAATAGCGTTTACCTTATTATTATTGAATAGCGTTTACCTTATTATTATTGAATAGCGTTTAACTTATTATTATTGAATAGCGTTTACCTTATTATTATTGAATAGCGTTTACGTTATTATTATTGAATAGCGTTTACCTTATTATTATTGAATAGCGTTTATGTTATTATTGAATAGCGTTTACCTTATTATTATTGAATAGCGTTTAACTTATTATTATTGAATAGCGTTTACCTTATTATTATTGAATAGCGTTTACCTTATTATTATTGAATAGCGTTTATGTTATTATTATTGAATACCGTTTACCTTATTATTATTGAATAGCGTTTACCTTATTATTATTGAATAGCGTTTATGTTATTATTATTGAATAGCGTTTACCTTATTATTATTGAATAGCGTTTATGTTATTATTATGGAATAGCGTTTACGTTATTATTATTGAACAGCGTTTACCTTATTATTATTGAATAGCGTTTACCTTATTATTATTGAATAGCGTCTATGTTATTATTATTGAATAGCGTTTACCTTATTATTATTGAATAGCGTTTATGTTATTATATTTGAATAGCGTTTACCTTATTATTATTGAATAACGTTTACCTTATTATTATTGAATAGCGTTTACGTTATTATTATTGAATGGCGTTTACCTTATTATTATTGAATAGCGTTTACGTTATTATTATTGAATAGCGTTTACCTTATTATTATTGAATAGCGTTTACCTTATTATTATTGAATAGCGTTTACGTTATTATTATTGAATAGCGTTTATGTTATTATTATTGAATAGCCTTTACGTTATTATTATTGAATAGCCTTTACGTTATTATTATTGAATAGCCTTTACGTTATTATTATTGAATAGCGTTTATGTTATTATTATTGAATAGCCTTTACGTTATTATTATTGAATAGCGTTTACGTTATTATTATTGAATAGCGTTTATGTTATTATTATTGAATAGCGTTTACCTTATTGTTATTGAATAGCGTTTACCTTATTATTATTGAATAGCGTTTACGTTATTATTATTGAATAGCGTTTACCTTATTATTATTGAATAACGTTTACGTTATTATTATTTAATAGCGTTTACCTTATTATTATTGAATAGCGTTTATGTTAATATTATTGAATAGCGTTTACCTTATTATTATTGAATAGCGTTTACGTTATTATTATTGAATAGCGTTTACCTTATTATTATTGAATAGCGTTTATGTTATTATTATTGAATAGCGTTTACCTTATTATTATTGAATAGCGTTTATGTTATTATTATTGAATAGCGTTTACCTTATTATTATTGAATAGCGTTTACCTTATTATTATTGAATAGCGTTTACCTTATTATTATTGAATAGCGTTTACCTTATTATTA
Source organism: Eledone cirrhosa (assembly GCA_964016885.1). Lineage (NCBI taxonomy): Eukaryota > Metazoa > Mollusca > Cephalopoda > Octopoda > Eledonidae > Eledone > Eledone cirrhosa. The sequence goes on from OZ024748.1 coordinate 46,548,438, forward strand.
TTGAATAGCCTTTACTTTATTATTATTGTATAGCGTTTACGTTATTATAGAGGCCGGTGGATTGGCAGAATTGGTAGAGGGATGGACATGCTTTCCAGCATAGTTACGTCCCTTTACGATTTGAGTTCAAATTCCGCCAAGGTTAACTTTGCCCTTCATCCTTACGAGGGCGATAAAATAAAGTACCAGTAATGTACTGGATAATTGCTGGCCTTGTGCCTAAAGTAGAAACAATTATTGAATAGCGTGTGGTGTTTGTGAATGTATCATCAATGTTAAAAATGTTCTCTATTTTTCTTTAGTGATATATAGTTACACACACACACACACACATATATATATATATATACATATATGTGTGTGTAACTATATATATATATATATATATATTAGAAATTGGAATAAATGCTCTGAAATAGCGATATATATGTGAATATAGACATAGAATATTCGAAAATATTCTGTATGTTTATAATAAACATTTTGAAGACCTAATCGCTATAGAATAGAATACGTCACGTATTACAATTAGATTCTCGATAAAAGCAAGGGAAGTAATCTACGCGTTTCATTCTCGTTAGAAATCATCAGGACTACATATCCAGTGCTTTTATCGAGAATGACACAGCTAGAGACTTATAGAATACTTAGCTGTGTACAGGAACTGGTTTGAAAGAGCGGTTGCCGGTCCGGCAGAAATTAGAAATTGGAATAAATGCTCTGAAATAGCGATATATATGTGAATATAGACATAGAATATTCGAAAATATTCTGTATGTTTATAATAAACATTTTGAAGACCTAACCGCTATAGAATAGAATACGTCACGTATTACAATTAGATTCTCGATAAAAGCAAGGGAAGTAATCTACGCGTTTCATTCTCGTTAGAAATCATCAGGACTACATATCCAGTGCTTTTATCGAGAATGACACAGCTAGAGACTTATAGAATACTTAGCTGTGTACAGGAACTGGTTTGAAAGAGCGGTTGCCGGTCCGGCAGAAATTAGAAATTGGAATAAATGCTCTGAAATAGCGATATATATGTGAATATAGACATAGAATATTCGAAAATATTCTGTATGTTTATAATAAACATTTTGAAGACCTAATCGCTATAGAATAGAATACGTCACGTATTACAATTAGATTCTCGATAAAAGCAAGGGAAGTAATCTACGCGTTTCATTCTCGTTAGAAATCATCAGGACTACATATCCAGTGCTTTTATCGAGAATGACACAGCTAGAGACTTATAGAATACTTAGCTGTGTACAGGAACTGGTTTGAAAGAGCGGTTGCCGGTCCGGCAGAAATTAGAAATTGGAATAAATGCTCTGAAATAGCGATATATATGTGAATATAGACATAGAATATTCGAAAATATTCTGTATGTTTATAATAAACATTTTGAAGACCTAATCGCTATAGAATAGAATACGTCACGTATTACAATTAGATTCTCGATAAAAGCAAGGGAAGTAATCTACGCGTTTCATTCTCGTTAGAAATCATCAGGACTACATATCCAGTGCTTTTATCGAGAATGACACAGCTAGAGACTTATAGAATACTTAGCTGTGTACAGGAACTGGTTTGAAAGAGCGGTTGCCGGTCCGGCAGAAATTAGAAATTGGAATAAATGCTCTGAAATAGCGATATATATGTGAATATAGACATAGAATATTCGAAAATATTCTGTATGCTTATAATAAACATTTTGAAGACCTAATCGCTATAGAATAGAATACGTCACGTATTACAATTAGATTCTCGATAAAAGCAAGGGAAGTAATCTACGCGTTTCATTCTCGTTAGAAATCATCAGGACTACATATCCAGTGCTTTTATCGAGAATGACACAGCTAGAGACTTATAGAATACTTAGCTGTGTACAGGAACTGGTTTGAAAGAGCGGTTGCCGGTCCGGCAGAAATTAGAAATTGGAATAAATGCTCTGAAATAGCGATATATATGTGAATATAGACATAGAATATTCGAAAATATTCTGTATGTTTATAATAAACATTTTGAAGACCTAATCGCTATAGAATAGAATACGTCACGTATTACAATTAGATTCTCGATAAAAGCAAGGGAAGTAATCTACGCGTTTCATTCTCGTTAGAAATCATCAGGACTACATATCCAGTGCTTTTATCGAGAATGACACAGCTAGAGACTTATAGAATACTTAGCTGTGTACAGGAACTGGTTTGAAAGAGCGGTTGCCGGTCC
>OZ024748.1:46553178-46558178 GCA_964016885.1 Eledone cirrhosa
TCATTGTGTTTGGCCTTTAACGTTTGTTATAGCTCTGGTTCATCTGAATCATTGAGCACTTGCCTCACATCTCGGAGGTTGTTTTTCGTTATTTCGTGGGCCGAAATGCGAATCTCGATAATTTATGTTTTTATATATATATATATATACATATGAAAAAGAAAATTTCGCCCTACATGGCTGAATACAATAAATGTAATCTGAGTTTTTCGAATGTTAATAATAACATTCGATTCATTTGCAATTTTGCAAACAAGCCTCAATTTTATAGCCATGTCAGGAGAATGAACACTTCAGGAGAGTGAACGATGAGCTGTACTGATGAAGGGTGATACCCAGAAACATTAGTGTCTGCAGTTCTGTTCGCATACCAACACAAGAGCAAGAATGAAGTGTTCATTCTCCTGACATGGCTATAAAATTGAGAATTGTTTGCAAAATTGCAAACGAATCGAATGTTATTATTAATATTCGCTTTCCAGCAGAGTTACGTCTCTTTACGGTTTGAGTTCAAATCCCGCCGAGGTTAACTTTGCCTTTCATCCTTACGGGGTCAATAAAATAAAGTACCAGTAATGTACTGGGTAATTGCTGGCCTTGTGCCAAAAGAAGAAACAATTATTAATATTCGAAAAACTCCGATTACTTTTATTATATTCAGCCATGTAGAGCTAAATTTTTTTTTTATTTCAATTTGGCAAAGCCGGCCATTTATCGCTCGTATACAGGAAACTGACTGATCAGCCAGTGTGGTAATATGCAAATCAGGCCGATCAGTCACTGTGTAATTTTGAAAATAGCATATATTTTCACTAGCTCTGACAGCTTGGTAGGTGAACAGTGAGCTGTACTGATGAAGGGTGATACCCAGAAACACTAGTGTCTGCAGTTCTGTTCGCACGCCAACATAAGAGCAAGAATGAAGTGTTCATTCTGCTGACATGGCTATAAACTTGAGACTTGTTTGCAAAATTGTAAACGAATCGAATGTTATTATTAATATTCGAAAAACTCCGACTACATTTATTCGTTCCTGTGTGATTATCTGTATGAATCTGTGTGTACGAGGTATGTGTTGATACACATGAAACTATAGAAAGTATTACTTAGCAGAAGACATATGTAAATACATATGTAAAGACAATACTAAAGATTGTTAGAGTGAAGGTTTAAAGAACGTTGGTGTAAATGAAGAGATGTATACCTTGTATATCGATTTTGGAATCTCGTTTGCTTAGGAAACGGTTTTATAAAATCTAATGAAACTGAGAATGTTTATTGTTACGTTGATTTTTTTGTTGTTTTATGAATTGTTTGTTTGTTGTTTGTTTTAAAAAGATATTTATATTTCTGTTGTTTGCCTGTTTTTGTTGTTGTTGTTGTTGTTGTTGTTGTAGATTGTGGCGGTTTTGTTGTTTTTTTAGTTTTGTACGGTTGGTTTTGGTTAAGATACGGAAAAAAAATTTATATATATATATATTAATTTTTATACCTTTATATCATGCAGTCACTCGGTGGGTGTAGATAGATAGATAGAGCGAGCGAGGAAGAGAGAGAGAGAGAGAGAGAGAGAGAGAGAGAGAGAGAGAGCTAGAGAGAGAGGGAGAGAGAGCTAGAGAGAGAGGAGAGAGAAAGATCTCTCTCTTTCTGTAAGTATATATGAGTGTATGAGTGTGTGTGTGTGTGTGTGTGTGTGTGTGTGTAATGAATATTTAGAGAAAGATATCTCTTTCTGTGTGTGTGTGTATATATACATATATATGCATACATACATACCTATATATATATATGTATATACACATATATATGTGTGAGTGTAATGAATATTTATGCTGAACACAGCGTATATTGAAAAATCGAAGATAAATTTAATGTAGACATAGCTACAGTTTATACGACTCGCTGTGAAAATGTATTGGAACGTGAAAAATATTCCGTTATTCCCTATGTACACAGTAAAATAGTGGCGATTGCCTTTAAATGTTTCACGTCTAACTGGCCGTTCATCTGTAGACAAAGCTCTTTATCATTCACTCCACAAAATAGAGCTCGCTGCCTTGTACAAACATATATCGCAAGGAGCACAGAGAGAGAGAGAGAGAGGGTGAGAGAGAGAGAGAGAGAAAGAGAGAGAGAGAGAGAGAGAGAGAGAGAGAGAGAGAGAGAGAGAGAGAGAGAGAGAGAGAAGAGAGAGGGAGAGAGAGAGAGAGAGAGAGAGAGAGAGAAAGAGAGAGAGAGAGAGAGAGAGAGAGAGAGAGAGAGAGAAAGAGAGAGGGAGAGAGAGAGAGAGAGAGTGTGTGTGTCAGAAACATACGCACACACAGGATGCGTGGTAAACTCTATTTATAATGTTCGGTTTAATACTCCCACATAGTTCTTTGTTGCTTTTCATACAGACCACTCTGCTCCAAACCTGGTCTGGTTTCCAGTCTGTGAATACATTTCCACTTCACTCACTCCCACATTGTTGGAAACCCTGAAAAGTTGCCATGAGCAATGTTCTTTCCTACTTAATTAAACATTAGAAACATATATAAAACACATACCCGAGAGACATTGCTATAATTTGGTTCCCGATTGTTTTGTGGTGGGGCTAACTAATATTCTGCGTCGGTACCCTATCGCAAGGAACGTGTTTAAGTGGTGGGGAGTGATATTTAAAAAAAACTTTTTGTAAACTCATTATCGAAATCTGAGGATGCACTATGGAAAACATGTGTGTGTGGGGTGGGGAAGCAATGCCACCCAATGCCCATTCTTAGGGACGAGCCCGACGCGCGCAGACTGACCCCCCCCCCCCCCAGATTTCATATATAAAGAATCCACGGTGTTCTTTGCTTTAAGTATTTTCTGTTGTCCATCATTTTAAAAATAAGTGTCTTTTGTGGTTATGAAAACGGAAAAGGAAGAGAAAGGCAAGAACTCTAGGATAACAGAAGAATGGGCGGGGAGGAGAAAGATAATGGGCCCTAGGCCTAGGGCGCAGCTGTATTGGGGCTGCGTCCTTCAGACAAGACCGCAAAATCATTCCCACGAAATATTATTGAAAAAATATATTTGCCGAAGCAACTCTGTCGGGATTCGAACCCGGAACTTGAGGAATTACGGTAAATACTTTGAAACTCACGTCAATCGTAATAGCAATTCAATGAACCGAATCTGTCCAATTCTAATGGCAATGAAATGTTATTGTTGTCATTTTTCACGATCCAAACTATTGCAGGGAAATATGCTGTAATTCTTCACATATATCCTGCTCAGACACTCACACCTATAAGCGTACATCTCTCTCTCCCTTTCCCCTCTCTCTCTTTATATATATATATATATATATATATAATGTAAAAATTTGAACAGGGACAAGACAGAGAGGCAGTACAATAAATGTTTATTAATTTCACGCTCAGGAGAGTGGGGGGTAGGTGGGGGACGACGTTTCGGGCATAAGCCCTTCCTCAGGTGAGAAGTGTGTGGACCAAGTGTGGGAAGGTGTGTAAAGTTCGGAGAAAGGTCACGGCGGATTAGATCGGGGTTGAGCCAGTTGTTAAGTTATGTTCCAAGGATGGAAGCCGTGTGAGCGTGTATTATATATAATGGAAAAATTTGAACAGGGACAAAACAGAGAGGCAGTAATATATATATATATATATATATATATATATATATATATATTTCGTTCTTCTGCCTCTCCTCTTTCTCTGTATCTTTACCCTCTCTAACAGTCACTCTCTCTGTTAGCCTCTTCCTCACCCTTCACTCACTCACTCTCTGTTACTACCTCTCCTCCTCCTCCTTCTTCCCGTTTGACCTGTGCGTAATTCTTTTATTTCGCACGCTTGGCCAGGCTGGTTCGCCTTTTTTCTCTCTCTCGTCTACGATTTCACAGAATTTATGTTCACCAAATTCACAGACTAGATTCCTTCTTCCTCCCGTTAGACCTGTACGGAATTCCTTCCTTGCTCACATTCCAACCAGGTTTGATGGTCTTTATTCTCTCTCGTTCACGATTTCACCGAACTTATATTCATGGAAATTTGGGACTTGACTCCTTCTTCCTAATTTTTCGTTGCTTCACCATCTTTGTTTGTTTACACTCTCGCTGTCCCCTTTATTTACGTATCCCAACGACTTTTTTTAGCCGTTGCTCGCACCAACCGGAGGTATATGGTCTTTAAAGCGAAGCAATACCTGTGATGGTTGGAAGATCACTGATGAAGGACCACTTTATTCATATATATATATATATATATATATATATATATATATTAAAGTGTTAAACAATATTCAATGAGTATGTCAAGGAATGAATTAGATTGGAAGCACTCTACGAGAAAAAAATTTAATTTTCCGGAGTTATTAATATTAAAAAACAAATATTAATAAAATAGATGTTTTTTTGATTAATTACATTTTATTATACATATTTCGGATGTACTACCTTGATTAAATCTTAACCATTTAACATCTCAGGGTATGTCATGTATCATTATATTTTGTCTGATGAGGACGTACTGTTGTACATCCGAAATATGTATATTAAAATGTAATTGATCAAAAGAACATCTATTTTATTAATATTTGTATTTTAATATATATATATATATATATATATATATATATATATATATATATATATATATATATATATATATATGGTGTTTCATGTGATTACTCATCGTAAGAGTTCTATATCAGATAGTGTTTTACCAATATATCACAAAACGTTATATAATAAACTAAAATATTATTCTCTTTCTCTCTCTCTCTCTCTCTCTCTCTATATATATATATATATATATATATTTATATATATATATATATATATATATATATATATATATATATATATATATATATATATATATATATATATATATATATATATATACTTATATATATATATACTTATATATATATACTTATATATACTTATATATATATATATATATGTATATACTTATATATATATACATATATATATATAGACTTATATATATATA
>OZ024748.1:46560678-46565678 GCA_964016885.1 Eledone cirrhosa
ACGGGCGCCCGGGTAGGGACCCCGCCAAAAAGATCTGTCCCAGATGCGTGTGCGACGAGGAAACCGTTGCACACGCATTGTTACACTGCTCGGGCGTAGCCGATCTGTGGGGCTATGTCGAACAACTGCTGTCAAGGGTGGGACCGATCCGGTTGACCACCGAGTCTATTGTAATGATCAAGCCGCCTCCCCCCTTCAAAGATGAAGCAGAGGCGGTGTTTCTGTGCGTAATAGCCATGGCGAAAGAGGTTGTATGGCGGACGCGTCTGAAAGGACTGAGGTCAGGCACCTTTCTCTCTGGCCAACAACTGGTGCGTTTCTTCCGATATCATTTCGGAAGAAGGATCAGGATGGAGAGAGAGGTGCTGCACCCCAGCCGTTTCTATGAAAGATGGGTGAAAGTGGCGAGAATGGCCCGTGTGAATGGGCCTTCACTCTACATCAGACTATAGGTGAGGAAGATGAAAGACCAAGGGAGCACCCCTTCTCTGTGCTCCTGAGGAGAAGGGTTGCACACTTTTTTCGGGGGTGTGTGCGACCCCCCAAGGCGCCTCCTCTCTATTGAGGATTTTGTTAAACATTTTATTTTTTGTTATATCTTATTTTATTTTTATATTTTGTTATTGCCTCCTCCTTATTGAGGACGCCTTTTTGTGTAAACTCCCCCCTTTGTACTTGTCCCTCTTTTGATGCCCTAGTGGCAAATAAAAGAAACATATCTAACTATGTACCCCTCTCTTTACCTCTCTCACCCTCTCACTTCTCTATCATTACATATCCTCTAACTGTAACACTCCCCCTCTCTATCTCTATCAGTCTATCTATCTACGTATCTATTTACCTCTCTCACACTCTCGCTCCCCCTCTCTCTATTCATTGCATCTGTTTTTTTGTTTTTTATTTTTGTTCAGGTTATATTGTGGGTATATTTGTTAAGAGGTGTTGGCGGTAGTTTACCTGTGGTGATACCTGTGTGTGTTGTTGGTGGTGGTGGTGGTAGTGGTGGTAGTAGTAGAGCTGGTAGTGGTGGTGTTGGTGGTGGTAGTGGTAGTGGTGGTGGTGGTGGTGGTAGTAGTGTTAGTGGTGGTGGTGGTGGTGGTGGTAGTAGAGCTGGTAGTGGTGGTGGTGGTGGTGGTAGTAGAGCTGGTAGTAGAGCTGGTAGTGGTGGTGGTGGTACTAGAGCTGGTGGTGGTGGTGGTAATAGAGCTGGTAGTGGTGGTGGTGGTGGTGGTAGTACTGCTGGTGTGATGGTGGTGGTGGTGGTGGTGGTGTGAGTACTGGTGGTGGTAGTAGTGGTGGTACTGGTAATGTGATGGTGGTGGTTGTTGTTGTTGTGGTGCTAGTGGTGGTGGTGGGGCAGGAGGTGCTAGTGGTGGTGGTGGGGCAGGAGGTGCTAGTGGTGGTGGTGTGATGGTCGTGGTGGTGTGGTGGTAGTAGAGCTGGTAGTGGTGGTGGTGGGTAGTACTGGTGATGGAGGTGGTGGTGTGGTGGTGGTGGTAGTGGTTGATGCTGTGGTGGTGGTTGTGGTGGTGGTGCAGGAGGTGCTAGTGGTGGTGGTGGTGGCACTAGTGGTGTGATGGTGGTGATGGCTGTGTGATGGTGATGGTGATGGTGGTGGTGGGGGTGGTGATACCTGGGCGTGTTCGTGGTGGTAGTAGTACTGGTGGTGGTGGCGGTGCAGGTGGTGGTGGTAGTAGAGGTGTTGGTGGCGGTAATGGTAGTGGTGGTGATGGTGGTGGTAGTGGTGGTGATGGTAGTGGTGGTGCTGGGGAAAAGATTATATTACCTGTGTGTATGTGAGATAGCCGTTCTGGGTTATAATACCTGCGACGACACGGAGTGGTGTATAGGTGTGTGTTGGCGTATAGGTGTGTGTTGGCGTATAGGTGTGTGTTGGCGTATAGGTGTGTGTTGGCGTATATATATGTTGGTGTATATGTATGTTGGTGTATATGTATGTTGGTGTATATGTATGTTGGTGTATATGTATGTTGGTGTATATATGTATGTTGGTGTATATGTATGTTGGTGTATATGTATGTTGGTGTATATGTATGTTGGTGTATATGTATGTTGGTGTATATGTATGTTGGTGTATATGTATGTTGGTGTATATGTATGTTGGTGTATATGTATGTTGGTGTATATGTCTGTTGGTGTATATGTATGTTGGTGTATATGTATGTTGGTGTATATGTATGTTGGTGTATATATGTATGTTGGTGTATATATGTGTGTTGGTGTATATGTGAGTTGGTGTATATGTATGTTGGTGTATATGTATGTTGGTGTATATGTATGTTGGTGTATATGTATGTTGGTGTATATGTATGTTGGTGTATAGGTGTGTTGGTGTATATGTATGTTGGTGTATATGTATGTTGGTGTATATGTATGTTGGTGTATATATGTATGTTGGTGTATATATGTGTGTTGGTGTATATGTGAGTTGGTGTATATGTATGTTGGTGTATATGTATGTTGGTGTATATGTATGTTGGTGTATATGTATGTTGGTGTATATGTCTGTTGGTGTATATATATATGTTGGTGTATATGTATGTTGGTGTATATGTGAGTTGGTGTATAAGTATGTTGGTGTATATGTCTGTTGGTGTATATCTATGTTGGTGTATATGTGTGTTGGTGTATATGTGAGTTGGTGTATATGTATGTTGGTGTATATGTCTGTTGGTGTATATGTATGTTGGTATATATGTATGTTGGTGTATATGTATGTTGGTGTATATGTATGTTGGTGTATACGTAGGTTGGTGTATATGTATGTTGGTGTATATGTATGTTGGTGTATATGTATGTTGGTGTATATGTATGTTGGTGTATATGTATGTTGGTGTATATGTATGTTGGTGTATATGTGAGTTGGTGTATATGTATGTTGGTGTATATGTATGTTGGTGTATATGTATGTTGGTGTATATGTATGTTGGTGTATATGTATGTTGGTGTATATGTGAGTTGGTGTATATGTATGTTGGTGTATATGTATGTTGGTGTATATGTATGTTTGTGTATATATATGTTGGTGTATATGTGTGTTGGTGTATATGTATGTTGGTGTATATGTATGTTGGTGTATATGTATGTTGGTGTATATGTATGTTGGTGTATATGTGTGTTGGTGTATATGTATGTTGGTGTATATGTATGTTGGTATATATGTATGTTGGTGTATATGTATGTTGGTGTATATCTATGTTGGTGTATATATGTGTGTTGGTGTATATGTGAGTTGGTGTATATGTATGTTGGTGTATATGTGAGTTGGTGTATATGTCTGTTGGTGTATATCTATGTTGGTGTATATGTGTGTTGGTGTATATGTGAGTTGGTGTATATGTATGTTGGTGTATATGTCTGTTGGTGTATATGTATGTTGGTATATATGTATGTTGGTGTATATGTATGTTGGTGTATATGTATGTTGGTGTATACGTAGGTTGGTGTATATGTATGTTGGTGTATATGTATGTTGGTGTATATGTATGTTGGTGTATATGTATGTTGGTGTATATGTGAGTTGGTGTATATGTGAGTTGGTGTATATATATGTTGGTGTATATGTAGGTTGGTGTATATGTATGTTGGTGTATATGTATGTTGGTGTATATGTATGTTGGTGTATATGTATGTTGGTGTATATGTGAGTTGGTGTATATATGTGAGTTGGTGTATATATGTGTTGGTGTATATGTATGTTGGTGTCTATATATGTTGGTGTATATGTATGTTGGAGTGATTGGGAGGTTGGAGGTGGGGTGGATAAAGTTCGATCTATCAATTGTTCAATAGATAGCAGGCAAATGGAATTGATAAAAGAGCTAATATCATTATTTCATCTGAGCACAGATCCGGGATTGCCAACGTAATCACCTATTGCCGCCATCAATATGTTCATCATCGTTATCGTTATTACCAACATTACCAGCACTGCACATCAACACCACCACCACAGCTACCACCACCAGCACCGCCATCACCCGCACAACCCATCAACACTATCACCACCACCACCGCAACCACCCGTCCACACCACCACCACCACCACCACCACGGCCATCACTAACACTGCACATCAAACCACCGTCAACACTACCACTAAGACCGCCATGACCATCATCTTCAGCACTATCACCACCACCCACACAGCCAGCACTGCTAACAACACCACAGCCGGCTCCACTACCACAACCAACACCATCACCATCACCACTGCCAAGACCATCATCACCAGCACTACCAGCACTACCACCACCAATACCCACACCAATAGCAAGACCATCACCATCACCACTGCCAAGACCATCAGCACCAGCACTACCACCACTACCACAACTAAGACCATCACCATCACCACTGCCAAGACCATCAGCACCAGCACTACCACCATCACAACCACCTAGACCATCACTATCACCACTGCCTAGACCATCATCACTAGCACTACCACCACTACCACCACCAATACCCCCACTAACACCAAGACCATCACCACTGCCAAGACCATCATCACCAGCACTACCACCACTACCACCACCAATACCCCCACCAACACCAATACATCACCATCACCACTGCCAAGACCATCATCAACAGCACTACAACCACTACCACCACAAAGACCCTCACCATCGGCACCACCACCACTATGTAATTACAATCAACATTGCCCCCTCACCAACATACTGCTCCTGTTTCATTATTACAACCGATTATAAGGACTGTGAACTGGCAAACTTGATCGACAGAACAAAGATACCAGTATTGTACGTGGATCAGTATAATATATTGTTTCTAATTTTGGCACAAGGTCAGCAATTATCCCAGTGTATTACTGGTACATTATTCTATCGACTCCGGTCGGACGCCATGCTTTCCAGCATAGTTACGTCCCTTTACGATCTGAGTTCAAATCCCGCCGAGGTTGACTTTGCCTTTCATCCTTACGGGGTCGATAAAATAAAGTACCAGTAATGCAC
>OZ024748.1:46570678-46573178 GCA_964016885.1 Eledone cirrhosa
TGCCCTAAGGACAGACACTGGTCTGTTGGAGACTCAGGACATGGCAGCGATAATGAGGGACAGAGACCGCTGGAGAGAACTCGTCCATGGATCTCGGGAATTTTACCCGCCTTAGATATATATATATATATATATATATGCAAACAACCTCTTAATGGAATCAAGCAACAACAAAAAAGAGAAGATGGTGAAAGACAGAAACTATAACCCATTGTGAGCAGTGCCTTAGCAGCTCCACGTAGACAATATATGGCAAAGGTGTTATCGCGGAGAAATGACCACATATACGTGTTGCAACAGCCACCCTGATCAGGCGGGCTAACGTCTTACGGACTTTACAGAGCAAATCAGCAGTGCGAGAACCAAAGACACCAGAGGTCTCGAGGGAAACCGGTGCAAAGAAGAAGCGGTAAGTCAGGCCTCGGTATTTAACTATCTGCCAGAGACGTCAGAGAGGCAAGAGGAAAGAGAGGAGAGATGAGAGAACGCAAGATTGCGAGAAAGTGGATGAACTAAGGCGTGAGAGTGGGAGAACTAGGGTGAGAGAGGGGGAGAACTAGGGTGAGAGAGAGGGAGAACTAGGGTGAGAGGTGAGTGAACTAGGGCGACATAGAGCGAGTGACAGATGTTGGTTTGTTGTTGTATAAGAGGATGAGAGAGAAGGAGACGGGCGTTGTACTACTATATTTCCAATATTGTTGAGTGGGAATATGTCTTTTACTGTGACAGTTCTATTGATTGACAAACATTGGCATTCTACCTCAACTATTCAACCGTCTTCTATGGACACACACATATATATATCTATATATACACACACACACACACACACACACACACATACATATATGTATATATATATATATATATATATATATATATATATATATATATATATATATATATATATATATATATATATATATATATATATATATATATATATATATATATATATATATATATATATATATATATATATATATATATATATATATATATACGATATTAAATAAATGGAAACTATATTTATAAAACCATATTTATTTCATTATATATATTTCAGGGATATCATATTAAAATATGTTATGCCTTCCTCAGACAAAATACAATATAAACAGTCTTATAAATAGATAGATTCGACATACCTTTCAACATCGACTTCAATTTGAAAAGTTGAATTCAATCCAAGTTTTCAAATTGAAGTCGATGTTGAAAGGTATGTCGAATCTATCTATTTATAAGACTGTTTATATTGTATTTTGTCTGAGGAAGGCATAACATATTTTTAATATGATATCCCTGAAATATATATAATGAAATAAATATGGTTTTATAAATATAGTTTCCATTTATTTAATATCGTATATATATATATATATATATATATATATATATATATATATATATATATATATATATATATATATATAATATATACACAATATATTCACACAATATATTCACATACATATGTATATTCATCGGTTTATAAGTAGGTCTCTATTTCTTCAGTGCGTGAAGTACTTTTCATCGCTTCAAGAAATGACAGAACCTTAAAATAGACATATGGCTTATTCTCTGCCAGAACTGATTCCAACTTCTTCTATTGGTTTGGCAGCATATTTTATGGTACAATAGAGAATCTTTAGTATACTTTCATCAATGTTCCTGCTATTTGGCCCAAGGTCAACTAGGACCCAATAGTCTTCCTAGACCAAGAATGTTCTACTTATCGTCATGTAAACTAAAACAAACTATAGATTTATACATATCCCTGCTCTTCTTGGGGGGGTTGGGGTGGGGTCTATCAAGAACTACATCACCCAATATATATTTCATTGGATTGGTAGTATCGGTAGAGGGTCGGACGCCATGCTTTGTAGCAAAGAGTTACGGCCCTTTATGGTCTGAGTTCAAATCCCGCCGAGGTTAACTTTGCCTTTCATCCTTACGGGGTCGATAAAATAAAGTACCAGTAATACACTGGATTAATTGCTGGCCTTGTGCCAAAAGTAGAAACAACTATTTTCAAGACGACATTACGGCCCTTTATGTTCTGAATTCAAATCCTGCAGGGGTTAGCTTTGCCTTTCATTCATACGGCGTCAATAAAATAAAGCACCAGTAATGTACTGATGTTAATTTTAACGACTTGCGCCTCCCTTTCAAATTGCTGGCTTTGTGCCTAAAGTAGAAACAATTATTTTCAAGTCAACTGAGAGATTTGTTTGGTTAAATTAGGACAAGCTTTGTGGATTCCGTTCGCTCTCGAGTTTCTTTCCATTCGAAATCTTATCTCTCTTGACTGGATATGAACTCAGAATCTTAAGGGACGAAAAATTATTAAAAGTGATAATCGTTTCTACTTTTGGCACAAGGCCAGCAAATTACCCAGTACATTACTGGTACATTATTTTATCGACCCCGTAAGGATGAAAGGTAAAGTTAACCTCGGCGGGATTTTAACTCAGATCATAAAGGGACGTAACTCTATGCT
>OZ024748.1:46578178-46580678 GCA_964016885.1 Eledone cirrhosa
AATGCACACTTCCAGCATTCCATCTTTCGTTGTCAATCTGCTCCTCCCTAACTCATGTACATAAATATATATATATATATATAATATTTATATGTGTAGAAATAAACACAGTACATCCCTTGTCTAAGATTACGAGGGTAGATTACACCACACATGTTATATATCATTCAAATTGAATCATATGGGATGTTACAAGATTTCTTACAATATTTCTCATACATACCATATCAATAACCATTTCATATCCCGGACAGACTAAAGATTTAATCTGTCTCGCCCTGAAAGAATCGTGTTTGTAACAAGTAATCTGTAGGCATTTCGTTAGCGAGAGATACTTTTAGACACGGGATTTACTGTTTACTTCTCCACATGTTAATATTATAATTGTTTCTACTTTAGGCACAAGGCCAGCAATTATCCAGTGCATTACTGGTACTTTATTTCATCGACCCCGTAAGGATGAAAGGTAAAGTCAACCTCGGCGGGAATGCTCAGTATTTATACTTTGAGCTTGTTAATTGCAGGGTATCTATATGAGTTAATAACTCTATATTGTATTTGTCTTTCGGCTCCTTATCTGTTGAGCTTATAAAAATGAGTGTAAATAGGCTATTATTTCTAGCATAACCACTCGCACCGCATATGGCTTTCAACGCAAGAGGTGTAAACTTTAGGGAGTTTATCGTTATAGGTGTTGTGTAACATTTAATCTTATCTCTCGCTGACGAAATGCCTACGGATTACTTGTTACAAACACGATTCTTTCAGGGCGAAACAGATTATATCTTTAGTCTGTCCGGGAGATGAAATGGTTATTGACATGGTATGTATGAGAAATCTTGTAAGAAATCTTGTAACATCCCATATGATTCAAGTTGAATGATATATAACATTTGTGGTGTAATCTACCCTCGCAATTTTAGACAAGGGATGTACTGTGTTTACTTCTACACATACTAATATTATAATGCTCAGTATTTATACGTTGAGCTTGTTAATTGCAGGGTATCTATATGAGTTAACTCTATTTTATTTGTATATACATATATATATATATATTAATAATAATAATAATACTATTTATAGTTATGTATATACTATAATTGCTTCTACTTTTGGCACAAGGCCAGCAATTATCCCAGAGCATTACTGGTACTTTATTTTATTGACCCCGTAATGATGAAAGGCAAAGTTAACCTCGGAGGGATTTGAACTTAGAATGGCAAGGGCCGTAACTCTATGCGTCAAAGCATGGCATCCGACCCTCTACCGATACTGCCAAACAGGAAAGGTCAGTAATTTCTTACTACCTTATTACCAGTAAGATAAATAGCTCAAGTTACTTTACAGAGCAGGAAAATAAATAAATTAGGCAATTATCAAAGTTGTGTTCAAATCATTTAATAGCTGACAATCGTTTCTTCCAAACCCTCGTTTGAATTCATCAGAGCATTACCAATGTTTGTACATGTAATTAACCTCCTATTCAACTGAACAATAATATAGATACATATATATTGATATTGTGAGCAACAGTTTCGTATTTACAGGGTGGAATGGATGTAACATATATTTACGAGAATTGTACAAAAATTCAAATTCAAATAAAAAGCACAGAGAGGAATACATGCAATAGATAGTACAAGAGAATAGTCTAATAATTAAAGAGGCATTGAGAAAGTAGCTTTGAGAAAGAAAGAGTACATTAGCAATACATATGCAGGCGTGTAGAAAGTGGTGCACATAAGTTAGTCATATATATGAGAAGGAAATAAGCAATATATGAGAAGGAAATAATACATATATAGATAAATAAATACTGTATTTTAAGCAAATATGTTAATGTATTAAAATCTATGGCGGATGTAGTATGTTGATAGTGTTTGAACTTGTGTGTTGAGAAAAACAAAGTTATTGCAGTCTTTTCCATTACATATGTTGAATTATATTTTAGTTAATGTTTATATTGAATGTTTTAAGTTAGTGTATGCAATGGAGTGTAGATTAGTCTTATTCATGGACTATAGTTGTTCAACTGGTAGATTTTCCAACAGTTAATTTATTTATATATATATATATATATATTGGGGGCGGTTGACCAGGCTAGAAGCTGCTAAATATTCGGTCGCCCTCATATCTCTGATTTTCAGCCCCATCGATTTTGTCTATTATATTCCTTTTTTATATTTCGAATACCTAATGATGTCACCGGATTCATACTGAAACCAGGTCATTGAAATGATCATATTATAATAAACCTTTTAAGGAATTACACCAGTCCAGCCTCCTGTTATTTTATAATATATATATATATATACATGGAAAGTTATATTTAAATTGTTGGGTTACAACTAGTAAATATTTATAACTGATATAAAAGCACTCGACAAGTATTTGGAGTATATTTACGATATTAAATAAATGGAAACTATATTTATAAAACCATATTTATTTCATTATATATATTTCAGGGATATCATATTAACAATATGCTATGCCT
>OZ024748.1:46585678-46588178 GCA_964016885.1 Eledone cirrhosa
ACAACAGTAACAATGACACTAAATACAACAACAAGGTCAATTATATGACAGCGTCAACCACACTAACAACAACAGCAACAATAACACTAAATACAACAACAAGGTCAATTATATGACAGCGTCAACCACACTAACAACAGCAACAATGACAATAAATACAACAACAAGGTCAATTATATGAGACCGTCATCAACCACACTAACATCAACTGCAACAATAACACTAAATACAACAACAAGGTCAATTATATGACACCGTCAACCACACTAACAACAACAGCAACAATAACACTAAATACAACAACAAGGTCAATTATATGACAGCGTCAACCACACTAACAACAGCAGCAACAATAACACTAAATACAACAACAAGGTCAATTATATGACAGCGTCAACCACAATAACAACAGCAGCAACAATGACAATAAATACAACAACAAGGTCAATTATATGACAGCGTCAACCACACTAACAACAACAGCAACAATGACTATAAATACAACAACAAGGTCAATTATATGACAGCGTCAACCACACTAACAACAACAGCAACAATGACAATAAATACAACACCAAGGTCAATTATATGACAGCGTCAACCACAATAACAACAACAGCAACAATAACACTAAATACAACAACAAGGTCAATTATATGACAGCGTCAACCACAATAACAACAACAGCAACAATGCCAATAAATACAACAACAAGGTCAATTATATGACAGCGTCAACCACAATAACAACAACAGCAACAATAACACTAAATACAACAACAAGGTCAATTATATGACAGCGTCAACCACAATAACAACAGCAGCAACAATAACACTAAATACAACAACAAGGTCAATTATATGACAGCGTCAACCACAATAACAACAACAGCAACAATGACAATAAATACAACAACAAGGTCAATTATATGACAGCGTCAACCACAATAACAACAACAGCAACAATAACACTAAATACAACAACAAGGTCAATTATATGACAGCGTCAACCACAATAACAACAGCAGCAACAATAACACTAAATACAACAACAAGGTCAATTATATGACAGCGTCAACCACACTAACAACAACAGCAACAATGACAATAAATACAACAACAAGGTCAATTATATGACAGCGTCAACCACAATAACAACAACAGCAACAATAACACTAAATACAACACCAAGGTCAATTATATGACAGCGTCAACCACAATAACAACAACAGCAACAATAACACTAAATACAACAACAAGGTCAATTATATGACAGCGTCAACCACACTAACAACAACAGCAACAATGACAATAAATACAACAACAAGGTCAATTATATGACAACGTCAACCACACTAACAACAACAGCAACAATGACACTAAATACAACAACAAGGTCAATTATATGACAGCGTCAACCACACTAACAACAACAGCAACAATGACACTAAATACAACAACAAGGTCAATTATATGACAGCGTCAACCACAATAACAACAACAGCAACAATGACAATAAATACAACAACAAGGTCAATTATATGACAGCGTCAACCACACTAACAACAACAGCAACAATGACACTAAATACAACAACAAGGTCAATTATATGACAGCGTCAACCACACTAACAACAACAGCAACAATGACACTAAATACAACAACAATGTCAATTATATGACAGCGTCAACCACACTAACAACAACAGCAACAATGACAATAAATACAACAACAAGGTCAATTATATGACACCGTCAACCACACTAACAACAGCAGCAACAATGACAATAAATACAACAACAAGGTCAATTATATGACAGCGTCAACCACACTAACATCAACAGCAACAATGACACTAAATACAACAACAAGGTCAATTATATGACAACGTCAACCACACTAACAACAACAGCAACAATGACACTAAATACAACAACAAGGTCAATTATATGACAGCGTCAACCACACTAACATCAACTGCAACAATGACAATAAATACAACAACAAGGTCAATTATATGACACCGTCAACCACACTAACAACAACAGCAACAATGACAATAAATACAACAACAAGGTCAATTATATGACACCGTCAACCACACTAACAACAACAGCAACAATGACACTAAATACAACAACAAGGTCAATTATATGACAGCGTCAACCACACTAACATCAACTGCAACAATGACAATAAATACAACAACAAGGTCAATTATATGACACCGTCAACCACACTTACAACAACAGCAACAATAACACTAAATACAACAACAAGGTCAATTATATGACACCGTCAACCACACTAACAACAACAGCAACAATGACACTAAATACAACAACAAGGTCAATTATATGACAGCGTCAACCACACTAACATCAACTGCAACAATGACAATAAATACAACAACAAGGTCAATTATATGACACCGTCAACCACACTAACAACAACAGCAACAATGACAATAAATACAACAACAAGGTCAATTATATGACACC
>OZ024748.1:46593178-46595678 GCA_964016885.1 Eledone cirrhosa
GATAACAACAACAACAACAACAATTACAATAATAATAATAAGGCTGTAAAACGTAAGGTAAACCATAGAAGAGTCCTCCTTAAAATAGATGCAATTATATACTCAATATAACATAGTCGTCCATGACAACGGGAAATAACAACAGAAGCAAAAATAACTCCACCACAAACAGCTACAGCAACAACACCATCAACACAACCGACATCACCACCACAACACCACTAATAACACCGCTAAAGACACCAACAACACAACCGACATCACCACCACAACACCACTAATAACACCGCTAAAGATACGAACAATACAACTAACAACACCACCACAACACCACAAATAACACCTCTAAAGACACCAACAATACAACTAACATCACCACCACAACACCACTAATAACACCGCTAAAGACACCAACAATACAACTAACATCACCACCACAACACCACTAATAACACCGCTAAAGAAACCAACAATACAACTAACAACACCACCACAACACCACTAATAACACCGCTAAAGAAACCAACAATACAACTAACAACACCACCACAACACCACTAATAACACCGCTAAAGACACCAACAATACAACTAACAACACCACCACAATACCACAACACCACTAAAGACACCAACAATACAACTAACAACAACACCACAACACCACTAATAACGCCACTAAAGACACCAACAATACAACTAACATCACCACCACAACACCACTAATAACACCGCTAAAGACACCAACAATACAACTAACAACACCACCACAACACCACTAATAACACCGCTAAAGAAACCAACAATACAACTAACAACACCACCACAACACCACTAATAACACCGCTAAAGAAACCAACAATACAACTAACAACACCACCACAACACCACTAATAACACCGCTAAAGACACCAACAATACAACTAACAACACCACCACAATACCACAACACCACTAAAGACACCAACAATACAACTAACAACAACACCACAACACCACTAATAACACCACTAAAGACACCAACAATACAACTAACATCACCACCACAACACCACTAATAACACCGCTAAAGACACCAACAATACAACTAACAACACCACCACAACACCACTAATAACACCGCTAAAGAAACCAACAATACAACTAACAACACCACCACAACACCACTAATAACACCGCTAAAGAAACCAACAATACAACTAACAACACCACCACAACACCACTAATAACACCGCTAAAGACACCAACAATACAACTAACAACACCACCACAATACCACAACACCACTAAAGACACCAACAATACAACTAACAACAACACCACAACACCACTAATAACACCGCTAATAACACCAACAATACAACTAACAACACCACCACAACACCACTAATAACACCGCTAAAGACACCAACAATACAACTAACAACACCACCACAACACAACTAATAACACCACTAAAAACACCAACAATACAACTAACATCACCACCACAACACCACTAATAACACCGCTAAAGACACCAACAATACAACTAACAACACCACCACAACACCACTAATAACACCACTAAAAACACCAACAATACAACTAACAACACCACCACAACACCACTAATAACACCGCTAAAGACACCAACAATACAACTAACAACACCACCACAACACCACTAATAACACCGCTAATAACACCAACAATACAACTAACAACAACACCACAACACCACTAATAACACCGCTAAAGACACCAACAATACAACTAACAACACCACCACAACACCACTAATAACACCACTAAAAACACCAACAATACAACTAACATCACCACCACAACACCACTATTAACACCGCTAATAACACCAACAATACAACTAACAACACCACCACAACACCACTAATAACACCGCTAAAGATACCAACAATACAACTAATAACAACACCACAACACCACTAATAACACCGGTAATAACACCAACAATACAACTAACAACACCACCAAAACACCACTAATAACACCGCTAAAGACACCAACAATACAACTAACAACACCACCACAACACCACTAATAACACCGCTAAAGACACCAACAATACAACTAACAACACCACCACAACACCACTAATAACACCGCTAATTACACCAACAATACAACTAACAACAACACCACAACACCACTAATAACACCGCTAAAGACACCAACAATACAACTAACAACACCACCACAACACCACTAATAACACTGCTAAAGACACCAACAATACAACTAACAACAACACCACAACACCACTAATAACACCGCTAAAGACACCAACAATACAACTAACAACACCACCACAACACCAATAATAACACCGCTAAAGACACCAACAATACAACCGACAACACCACCACAACACCACTAATAACACCGCTAAAGACACCAACAATACAACTAACAACACCACCACAACACCACTAATAACACCGCTAAAGACACCAACAATACAACTAACAACACCACCACAA
>OZ024748.1:46603178-46610678 GCA_964016885.1 Eledone cirrhosa
ATATATATATATATATATATATATATATATATATATATATATATATATATATATATATATATATATATATATATATATATATTATATATATATATATGTATATATATATATACAAAGATCGGAATTACGAGTATTCCGCAGTTCACTATAATAATAATAATAGTATTAGCTCAAAGAAGAATAGAGAATTTTCTTCTGAGCTCAAATGCAAATATATTACACAAAGAGAAATGTGTTACACAGTGAGATGTGTGTAATGAAGTGAACAGTGTCCACATTTGCTGACTGAGGATCCTGTGACCTGTTATACGGCACATATCAGTGGTGAAACGAAGCGAGATTCGTATCAGCAAACTTATAGTTATAAGGTTGGTAATTTAAAACTCTAATTCAGAGATTTGATTCTGACTTAGTTTTTATCTATTTAATTGTTAAACCTGTAGATATTGTTCTCTATACAGTAACGGTAAAACTCACGTAATAATTATTTACACACATCTCACTGTGTAACACACTTCTCTTTGTGTAATATATTTGCATTTGAGCTCAGAAGAAAATTCTCTATTCTTCTTTGAGCTAATACTATTATTATTATTACAGTAAACTGCGGAATACTCTTAATTCCGATCTTTGTATACTTAACGAACTCCAAATTGTTGAGCTAATAAATTCGAATGGTAGGGTTGCCCTCTCTAGCATTTTCCCCAATCCATGAGAGCCGTTATTTGATGCAAATAACACGTGATTTCGCCCTACTCTGGGCAGCGTGTATATTAGCTTTCTCTCTATCCATGAGGTTAGATGTGTCGTGAACAGTGTCCACATTTGGTGACTGAGGATCCTGTGACCTGTTATACTGCACATATCAGTGGTGAAACGGAGCGAGATTCGTATCAGCAAACTTATAGTTATAAGGTTGGTAATTTAAAACTCTAATTCAGAGATTTGATTCTGACTTAGTTTTTATCTATTTAATTGCTAAACCTGTAGATATTGATATTGTTCTCGGTAAAACTCACTTGTAATAATTCTTTACACACATCTCACTGTGTAACACACTTCTCTTTGTGTAATATATTTATATATATATATATATATAACGAAGGAAATGTGGTAAGGAACCAGGTGGACCATAACGCACCAAAGTACTCAATACTTGGGGTAGTAGAGTGGGTAATAGGAACCAGTAAGACCCCGACGGCTGAGCTCAAGCCGTTTCGACGGCTAATTCTGAGAATTAGCCGTCGAAACGGCTTGAGCTCAGCCGTCGGGGTCTTACTGGTTCCTATATATATATATATATATATATATATATATATATATATATTTATATAATATGCCAATATGCATGTTCAATATATAACCACCAAATATATCCGGTAAGATATCCTTTGAATACGGAAACAATGTTGGATCGATGTTGGATCGATGTACCTCTGGGAATTGAAGCTCGTTGGACAAATTCTGGGACATCAAGATGGTTTTTGAAACAATTTATCAAAAATTCCTGTGGCAGATTGTCGAAGTCTTTGGTGTCAATCAAAGATTCTCTACATCTTCAAGAGTCTTGATAAAAAAAACTCCAGCTCCTTTGTCAGTAGAGTTTCTAGCCATTATAATAAGAGTAGTTGAGGTGATAAAATGAAACACTAGGTGACGCTGCTGATATCTGTCACGCGATGTTGTCTGTGTCGTGCCACGGAAGAATTGTGGCGGAGGAAATAGTTTGTGATCTAGATTTTGTCGACAATAGTTGAAACAAGACTGAAAGAACTAGCAGAAAAATTGAGTTTTTTATTATCATTGTCCTTGTATATATATATATATATATATATATATATATATATATATATATATATATATATACACATTTAAACATAAATAGAGATAGACACACAAGCATGCGCAGGAATTCATATAAATGTTGCATACAAATATATATGTATTCGACTCGATGTACCCGTGAAGAAATCAACACACAAACACATATTCTTCATAGGAAAACAGGTTGTGAAAGAAGAGGATAATTTTTGCTATTTTGTCTAATTTGCAACTAAGTATGTTTTTGTCGGTACTCAGAGTTTCATAATAATATCCAAATAATCTCGTGTGTATCACCAATCTTCAGTCTTTATGAAAAGGTATATCTGCTCCGGGGTCTTGATGACTTCCAGTGCAGATTTACTTTAAAAATATTTTGCCGAATTCTTTCCTTTTGGGTCTAGGGGAGGCAACATTTAGGAAAATATACTGCCATGTATTTCGAATAATATAAAATATGTCTATCTATTGTGATTACAATACAAATATCTATACAAAAAAAAACACGTACACACACACGCACACACACATATATATATATATATATATATATATATATATATATAACGAAGGAGTTGTGGTAAGGAACCAGATGGACCATAACGCACCAGAGTACTCTATACTTAGAGTAGTAGAGTGGGTAATAGGAGAAAGTATGACCCCCACAGCAGAGCTCAAGGCGTTTCGACGGCTATTTTGGCACTCCAGAAATAGCCGTCGAAACGGCTTGAGCTCTGCCGTCGGGGTCATACTTTCTCCTATATATATATATATATATATATATATATATATATAAATATATATATAAATATATATATATATATAAGCGTGTCAAAATACATGAGTATTATGGAAATGTGATCATCAAGAATGATAGACGCCATATACACGCAACACACACACATATATATATACACAGGAATATATTAGAGCATATATAATTACATAAACCTTATGTAATAGTATTCCACTGTACATACATGCAGCATACTTACATATATATAATTATCATGTATAAATATATGAACGCCAAGTAATTGTCATCTCCAATACAGAAATATACACACCAAAACACACGCACATATATATGGGTGTATATATATGTATATGTGTGTGCATTAGCATGTATAAACTCTTAACATTTATTATTTATTATATTATAATCATCAGACCAGTAACACAACATACACACACAGATATATATATATACAAATATATATATAATATTTATATACAAATATATATAATATGTATATACAAATTTACATAATATATATACAAATACATATAAATCTATCTATCTATCTATCTAACCATCTCTCTCTCTCTCACTCTCTCTCTCTCTCTCTCTCTCTCTCTCTCTCTCTCTATATATATATATATATATATATATATATATATATATATATATATATATATATTAGCAAAGATATATACTTAAAATTCCATTAATATGCACACCAATATATACATACATCAATCATATATATACACATACATGTATAAATTGATATAATGATAATATCATATTATATAATCATACACACCCACCCAGAAAAACACTACTATATATGCCAATATATGTACACATGTATGTATAAACATATATATATATAATAGCAAACGTGTATAAATATATGTACAGATGCATGTATAAATATATATATATATGTATAATAGCAAGCGTGTATAAATATATGTACACATGTATGTATAAATATATATATATATGTATAATAGCAAGCGTGTATAAATATATCTACACATGTATGTATATATATATATATATATGTATAATATCAAGCATGTATATATGCATGCATAAAACCATGCATAAATATATGTATATTTAAATGTGTGTATAAATATATGTATAATAGCAAGCATATTATAAATATATATATACACTTGCATGTATGAATATATGTATAAAAGCAAGCATGTATAAATATATGTATACATGTATGTACACATATATTAACGTTGGGTAATTATGTCCAGCACTCCACTTATATACACTATTATATATACACATTGCACATTTGCAGATATTTATTCGTATTAGCATGTATAAATATATAAACGTTAAGTAATTTGTCTAGCTGTCCAGTAATTGTTTATTCATAATATAACATTTCTGATTCATAAACAATTGTTTCAGCCGCTCCTATATACACACACGCATACACACGCGGTGTATATACACGTAGACATGTTGCAAACCCACATACACACACACACACACACACACACACACACACACACACACACATAAGCAGACACATAGACATGCCAAACAGGATTACATATTGACTAAATATATATGTTGAATATACACGTGTATATGATAAATATCTAGACAAGTTGAATATCCCCCCACCCACCCACACATACACACATACATACATACACACACACATAGATATATATATTCAATAAGACCAAGGATTCATATGCTTTACAGCATAGAGTTATGGCTCTTTACGTTCTGAGTTCAAATCCCGCCGAGGTTAACTTTGCATTTCATCCTTACGGGGTCGATAAAATAAAGTACCAGTAATGCACTGGAGTCAATTTAATAGACTTTCCAGTCCCCCAAAATTACTGGCCTTGTGCCTATAGTAGAAATCATTATTTAATGCTCTGGACTATAGCTGTCTCCTCCTGAAGAGCAGAGGGTAAAAATTTGCACTGAGCTTAACTCATCTTACCAATGAACATATATATATATATATATATATATATATATATATATATATATATATCATAAAACATGTCTACAGAATCACAAGATAAAATATATACTATTTCCTCTCCCAATTAGCATAATTAACCATATAAAAAATCGAATAGACCAGGTATAGCTCTGATTGTTAAATTTATTAATTTTTCATTGAGCCACAAAGTGACCAGTTGCAAAACACGTATATGTATATGTATGTATATATATATGTAAACTTTTATATATATATATATATATATATATATATATATATATATATATATATATACCTCTCATTTATATATATATATATATATATATATATATATATATATGTGTATGTGTGTATTATTAGAAAGTGAGGTTTTTTTTACAAAATAAAAAAAAAAACGAGGTGTCCTATACGAATGAAAGTATAAGGAAAAAAGATGAAAACGAAAATGCAACTAGAGTCTTTTTATTTTAATTATATTTATTTGGTTCCTTTACCGGTTTCGCATTTTTTGTGCTTTTCAAAAGTAGAATTGAGATGGAGCGTCTGTGGGTTTTCTCACTATACATACACCCTCCCCCACACACATATATATATATGTATGTATGTATATATAATAATAATAATAATAATAATAATAATAATAATAATAATAATAATAATAATAATAATAATAATAATAATAATAATTATAATAATAATAATTGTTTCTACTTTTGGGACAAGGCCAGCAAATACCCCAGTGTATTACTGGTACTTTATTTTATCGACCCCCCGTAAGGATGAAAGGCAAAGTTAACCTCGACGGGATTTGAACTCAGACTGTGAAGGGACGTAACTATGCTAGAAAGCATGGTGTCTGACGCTCTACCGATTCTGCCAATTCACCGAATAATTGTTTCTACTTTTGGCACAAGGCCAGCAGTTACCCCAGTAAATTATTAGTGCGGTATTTTATCGACCCAGTAAGGATCAAAAGCAAAGTAAACCTCGGCCGGATATGAACGTAAAGGACCATAAATAGGACGGTTTGTTAGAACACCATTAGGTTTATTGAGTAGTGACGTGCGTATCGCTATTGTTCAGCTCAAGGTTCGATCTGTATCGATCAGGCCCGACTCTCGAATCAAAAGCTCGTCGGACCTCTGTTGGACATACATATATTAAATTATTACATGTTGAACGTGGACAAATGTAAGATATATACACAAATTTTGAACATACATACGAGTTAATGTTGCATATACACACACATACATGAACATCTTACATACACGTACAATCTAGAACAAATACAAATATATTGACGGACCTTTGCTTTCGTATGGCTATACGCATGCTCGTATCTATGTATATATGTCTGGATAATAGTTGTGTCTACTTTTGGCACAAGGCCAGCAATTACCCAGTACATTACTAGTGCTTTATTTTATCGACCCCCGTAAGGATGAAAGGCAAAGTTAACCTCGGCGGGATTTGAACTCAGAATAGCAAGGGCCGTAACTCTATGCTGGAAATCATGGTGTCCGACCCTCTACTGATACTGCCAACCCACAATAACAATAATAAAGATGCTGATGTTACATAATATTATACTGAATCTCCATCATAACTATAAACTACGAATGTCGAGAGCTTTCTCCTGTTTGCTCCTGTTCTTACCAAAGCAAACTCCTCGGAACATACACATGTCTGTATATATATATATATATATATATATATATATATATATATATATATATATATATCGTCTTCCTGTTTTCCTTCGGTTGTAACGTTTTTCGAAACATTTACTTCTGCGTCCACAGATTGATTTTTTTTTTAGTTTCAGAAAATCCCATTAAGTGTGAAAGCAGCGTTTCTTTGCTTAAACTTTAATATGTTATTTTAATAAATATTTGCTCTACGGGTTTTTATATATATTTTTATATATATATATATATATATATATATATATATATATATATATATATATTAGAAAGTGAGGTTTTTTTTACAAAATTAAAAATAACCGAGGTGTCCTACACGAGTGATTGTATAAAGAAAAAGCGATGAAGTCGAAAATGCAACTGGATTCTTATTTTTAAAAAAAATATATATATATTTATTTGGTTCCTTTACCGGTTTCGCAGTTCTTCTGCTTTTAAGATATGAGAAAAACCACAGACCCCCCATCTCACTCACCTTTTGAAAAGCAGACGAACTGCGAAACCGGTAAAGGAACCAAATAAATATATATATATTTTTTTTAAAAATAAGACTCCAGTTGCATTTTCGATTTCATCTCTTTTTCTTTATATATATATATATATATATATATATATATATATATATCAAGTAAAATAACGGAGCAAAGGACTAGCGTATAATCCTGTAATTAATTGTTTTTCCTATGCCTCTATTAGCTTATATTCTCTTCACGCTGGTGGTTTAAATTCCTGTAAAGAAAAACACACTCTTCTGTGGCTTTCCCTTCTATATATTGTATAATATATATATATATAAATCTATACATCCATGCTTATGTCTTTATGTATATATATATTTATTTGCATGTTTTGGGGAGGATGATTATTATAATTTTCTTCATATATATCTATTCAGATAGATGTCAAATATTAAAATATTTATGGTGAAATGAAGATATTAGAGGTACAAATCTCGCTGCTAGAAAAATTAATGGCCAACGGAAGACGACGGCACTAGCGACAATTATATGGAGTTAATGTCAGACGATATTAATATAAATCAGACAAAAACAGAAGAAGATAGTTATATAAATCATATTCTGCTCTTAGGTATAGAATGTCTATCACCTGCTGTGATATTTATACTTCAAAGCAAATGATACTTTTATTCACTTGGCTTTATAAAATGGCGGTTTAAAAAGGTCTAGGATCCGGAGTATTTTAATGACAGTTTTCTCTGCATTTGGTGCTTTCTGACGGCCATCATGAAATGGAGC
>OZ024748.1:46618178-46625678 GCA_964016885.1 Eledone cirrhosa
TGGTAAAAGCTCTTAAAGCGCCATTTCACGAGATCCTTCATTTCAAATTTCATTTATGTTTTGAACGCATCTGGTTCTACTGATGGCCACGAAAACGTTTGGTAACAGAAAATTAAGTGGAAGTGTCAATATATATATATTTTCAACACCCACACACGCCCATCCAAACACATACATCCACGCACAAATTATTTATTTATATAATCCAATATCCACATATATATACATATACGTTTGTGTGAGTGTGTGTGTGTGTGTATATATATATATATATATATATATATATATATTTATATATATTGGCGATACGTTATAACGAGGGGACATCAATCATATATATATATACATATATTATATTCCTATATCCACACACACACACACACACACACGTATATATATATATATATATATATATATATATATTACTATATCCACACATACACACACACACACATATATATATATAATTATGTGTGTGTGTGTGTGTGTGTGTGTGTGTGTGTGTGCGTGTGTGTGTGTGTGTGTATGTGAAAAGAACGACTTCTTCTCAACATTAAATCACGTCCTAACAATTGCGAATTATTGCAGCAGATATGTAAAACAAAATGGCGGAAGTATGTGATAGAATGAAGTGAGAGAGATTGTGGGAAGAGTTTGAAATATATGGAAGCGGGAAGGGAAGGAGGGATTTAGGGTTTATATAGGCTGAGAGGGAGAATATAGAGGAAGATGGAAGTGTAGAAGAAGAAGCGAAGACATGAACGTTTTGAAAGTAATTGAATAGTTTGTAACGTATTTCAATGTATGAGAGTTTGGTTTAATTTATTTGATCAATTGCAGACGTTTGGGTCGTAAAGTAGGAGAAGGGCAGAGAGAGAAAGAGAGAGAGAGAGAGAGAGAAAAAGAGAGAGAGAGAGAGAGAGAGAGAGAGAGAGAGAGAGAGAGAGAGAGAGAATGAGAGAATGAGCAGGAGAGTGAAAGAGAGAAGGGGTGAGAGAGAGAGGAGGGGGGAGAGAGAGAGGAGGGTGATAGAGAGGGAGTGTGAGGGAGCGGGCGTGTGAGAGAGATATAGTGTGAAAGAGAGTGAGAGGCGGAGAGAAAGTGAAAGAGAATAAATACTAGAGAGTAAAGGAGGAGAATAATAGAAATAATTCATATACATCTATATGCACTCTGAAATTAACTCATTCATTATATACATATATACAAACATATATACCTACATACATACATACATTAATGCATATATACAAACATACATATATACACACATACATACCTACATTAAGGCATACATACATACAAACAAATATACATATATACATACATACATACATAAACATATTCAAACGTTGAAACACTTTCTATTTCTCCCTATATATTAAGAATCCTTTCTGTCTTAGGAAAGAAAGTTTCCAGTAATGCATGTGTAATGTAAATATATGTGAAACTGGACAAATAATTGTACGTGTGCCTGTGTTTGATTGTACAGGAGCTGAGAGAGAAAGAACAACTTTAACTACACTGACTATGAAACAATTAGTTCCAAAAATTCGAACTATATATATATATATATGTGTGTGTGTGTACATATATAAAGAGATAGATAGATAGATGGATAGATAGATAGATAGATAGATAGATAGATAGATAGATAGATAGATAGATAGATATAGTTATAAAGACATGTGTATGTGAGTTTTTCTGAGAGTGTCACATACATTTAGGCATAGAAACACATACTACAAACACACTCCTGTTGAAACAAGATAACTTCCTTCATCTCTATCGACATAATCATCATCATCATCATCATTACGTATATCATACCTGTTACCTCCACACCGCGCCACAAACATTACCATCACAACTGTCACCACTACACACCATTACAACCACCACGATTTCACGACCACCATCACAACTGTAACCACCACCATACACAACCATCATCACCACCACCAGCACCACTGCAATCATCACAACCACCAACACTGCCACTATCTCAACCACGACCGCCACTACAATTATCACAACCTCCACCACCACTATTACAACCACCACCGCCACCACACGTCCACCATCACAACCACCACCACCACCACCACTACAACCATTACAATCACCACTACACCGCAAACACTACAACCACCACCGCCACCACCACACGTTCACCATCACAACCACCACCACCACCACTATACGTCCACCATCACAACCACCACCACTACACTCATCACAATCGACACCACCACTACACCTCCACTATCACAACCACCACCACCACCATCACAATCATCACAACCACCACCACCACCACCACCATCACAATCATCACAATCACCACCACCACCACCAATCTATAAATACTATTCTAGTTGGTTCCAAGACCAGAAGACAAAGCCACACAATTTTGCTCTTCTAAATCCAACTTTATTTTTACCTATTCTAAATGTCTCTCTCTCTCTCTCAAACACACACACACACGCACATATATATATATATATATATATATACTAGCAGAGGTACCCGGCGTTGCTCGGATATTAAATAGCAGTTGTGTATACCATTCATATCAATACTTCAGTGCTGCTTCGAAAACTATACTTTTACAAAATCATCCGCTTTTTCCAAAAGGAGGTGCCTGCCCCTAAGGATCTCCTACCCAATATGTGCCAATTCTGAGAGGTCACATTCATCTGTAGGACAAACGTAGCCCATGTGTCAAGTTTTGAGAAAATCGGTTGCGAACTCCAAAAGTTATGACGTTTTGTTGCATTGCAATGCAATGCTTCAGTCGACTCCAATAAAAACATAAGACAATTATTCCATTTACCAAAGGTTTCACGAAGACGGACGAGCTCAACACAGACGTCTGAAATCGCTAATCAGAATGAACCTCTATGATTCTCTATCTCTCGCTGTCTGCTGGTGCACAAACACAAGCATACATGTTCATATGCACTCACAAGTGTACCTGTCTCTGACTATGTGCTATTGAACGTGTAGCCGTACATATGTGTGATGTGTGCATATATATGTATATGTTAGAATGCTTGTGTGTGTGTGTGAGTATATATATATATATATATATATATATATATATATATATATACACAAGTTGGCATGTTATATATATATATACAATATAAATATATATATACAAATATAATTTCACCGAGATCGTATTTCGGGTGTGGTCAAAAACAAAGCGAAACGCAATTTTCGAGATATGCGGCAAGCGCTCAATGGACTAAAAGAAGACCAGAGCAATCAAACATACGTTATAAAGGCCAGACAAACTGAAAACGGCGGCCATGAAGCTTTATATATATATATATATATATATATATATATATATTAAAATAACAGATTTTAAAAATAAATATTTTAATAAAATAAATAAAATAAAATTTAATAAAATAAAATAAAATAAATATTTTAATAAATATTAAAATAACAGATTTTAAAAATAAATATTTGCTCTACGGTTCTTATATATTTTATATATATTTATCCTTATCGAGCCCTCCTTGTATTTTAGTCTTCAAATTTATTATTATTACTATATATATATATAAAGGCCAGACAAACTGAAAACGGCGGAGCCAAAAAAACGAAGCAAGCTAAAGAGGTTAAACATATATATTGTATATTGTTTCTGTTGACCTGTTTAGCTTGCTTCGTTTTTTTGGCACCAGTGGCTGATAGCTTCATGACCGCCGTTTCCAGTTTGTCTGGCCTTTATATATATATATAGTAATAATAATAAATTTGAAGACTAAAATACAAAGAGGGCTCGATAAGGATAAATATATATCAAAGATACAAGAACCGTAGAGCAAATATTTATTTTTAAAATCTGTTTTTTTTAATATTTATTAGAATATTTATTTTATTTTATTTTATTAAATTTTATTTTATTTATTTTATTTTATTTATTTTATTAAAATATTTATTTTTAAAATCTGTTATTTTAATATATATATATATAAATATATATATAGATATATATGAAAAAGAACACAAGAGCGTCTACAACATCAAAAGATTTTTATTGGCTAACAATGTTTCTTCCTTACGTGTAACCGTAGGATTCATCAGAGCTATAAAAGGGGTTTGATTGGTGTTATGGACTCTACCAACCAAGCACCCAAGAACAAAGAGTAAAGAGAGTAAAGAGCAAAAGTAGGGGACGATAAGTCTAATTTTGGTGCGGGAGGGTGGGGTGTTGGTCCTTGTTTACTAGCTGCGGTCATCGGGGGTCGGGTGGTTAGCTGAACCATAGATGGGGTGGCGTGGATAGTATGGTGCAGAGGGTGCGCAGAGGCTACACAAACACAAAGGGCGTAGAATACATATACACATATAGCGGAGGAGACGGTACATGAGGTAATTAGAAATGGAAAAAGAGTAATAATAATAATCTATAATTAATAGTGTATAATAAGGCATGGGGAAGATTACACTATAATAAGGTATAAAGGTAAGAATAAGGTAAAATATAAAGGAGGATAAAAGTGGAAATAATAATAAAGATAAAAAATATATAGAGAATATATAAGGAAATATAAGCGAATATTTGGAGGGGAAAACACAATGTAAAAAAAACGATTTTTTTCAAACAATAATAAAAAATAATAAAAATATAATAATTATGGGGGGAGAAAACAGGATAGAGAAATATGATCAAGTGTGATTCGTTGAGAGAATATAGGATGATAACAGTTGTGTCCGGTTTATACATCTTAATAATAAATAATAAACAATATGTGTATCAGAGTTGCAGAACGTTCAATTCACTTACGGGTTCAAGCCACGTGGCATGGTCCATTGTTTATCTGTGCGGTCATGTGCGTTTGTTTTTGACACCACAGCAGATGCACAAGTTTGTAAATTCCAATGCAGATAGAAGTCAATTTTTGCTCACCCGGACATTGACCGAGGATCCAATATTCCTAGTTCAATATGTGTTTGGTGTTATTTTGTTCGCACAAATCAATTTGTGCGAACAAAATAACACCAAACACAAACGCACATGACCGCACAGATAAACAATGGACCATGCCACGTGGCTTGAACCCGTAAGTGAATTGAAGGTTCTGCAACTCTGATACACATATTGTTTATTATTTATTATTAAGATGTATAAACCGGACACAACTGTTATCATCCTATATTCTCTCAACGAATCACACTTGATCATATTTCTCTATCCTGTTTTCTCCCCCCATAATTATTATATTTTTATTATTTTTTATTATTGTTTGAAAAAAATCGTTTTTTTTACATTGTGTTTTCCCCTCCAAATATTCGCTTATATTTCCTTATATATTCTCTATATATTTTTTATCTTTATTATTATTTCCACTTTTATCCTCCTTTATATTTTACCTTATTCTTACCTTTATACCTTATTATAGTGTAATCTTCCCCATGCCCTATTATACACTATTAATTATAGATTATTATTATTACTCTTTTTCCATTTCTAATTACCTCATGTACCTTCTCCTCCGCTATATGTGTATATGTATTCTACGCCCTTTGTGTTTGTGTAGCCTCTGCGCACCCTCTGCACCATACTATCTACGCCACCCCATCTATGGTTCAGCTAACCACCCGACCCCCGATGACCGCAGCTAGTAAACAAGGACCAACACCCCACCCTCCCGCACCAAAATTAGACTTATCGTCCCCTACTTTTGCTCTTTACTCTCTTTACTCTTTGTTCTTGGGTGTTTGGTTGGTAGAGTCCAAAACACCAATCAAACCCCTTTTATAGCTCTGATGAATCCTACGGTTACACGTAAGGAAGAAACATTGTTAGCCAATAAAAATCTTTTGATGTTGTAGACGCTCTTGTGTTCTTTTTCATATATACGGCTTTGCTCCAAAGCATAGAGCTAATTATTATGCTGCCAATACCTTAACGGGACACGGGTATATAATACCTAACTCCTACTAACCTAAGTATATAGATATATATATTATATATATATATATATATATATATATATATATATATATATATATATATAACATGCCACTTGTGTGTGTATTTATATATATTTTTTATGTACATATGTGAATGTGTGTATGTACGTGCAAGTAAGTGTGTAGTGTGAACTGCAAACTCTAGCACCTAATGCAGTGAAGAGGTTTGGTGAAGGAATATAATAATATGTGGTATATATATATATATATATATATATATATATATATATATATATGTATATATATATATAAATAATACAAATAGTGAAAAACAATGAAATTAAACAAAATACGGGATTCATAGTAAAACACATTATTTTACGATCGTTTCTGGGGGGTAGTTATCCCTATGTTCATTCTATTAGTGATATATGTAAAATATATTACAAATTATCAAAGTTGATCACTAATAGAATGAACATACTGAGAACTATGTATTACTTGTATTATTTTGACTCTGCTTCTAATGAATTATATCGCTGACATTTTGTATTTTAAACTTTGCTTCACGACATCTACATATGGATTACATTGAGTTCTCATACCGCTTGGACCCTACCATTAATTGGTGGATTTATCTGTGTGTGTGTATATATATATATATATATATATAAATAATATTAATTGTTTCTACTTTAGGCACAAGGCCAGCAATTACCCAGTGCATTACTGGTACTTTATTTTATCGACCCCGTAAGGATGAAAGGCAAAGTCAACCTCGGCGGGATTTGAACTCAGATCGTAAAGGGACGTAACTATGCTGGAAAGCATGGCGTCAAACCCTCTACCGATACTGCCAATCCACCACCCTCTGGAAAAGGGAAACTATATTTATAAAACCATATTTATTCTATTATATATATTTATTCTATTATATATATTTCAAGGGTACCAACACTTTGGTACGCCCTCATCAGATAAAATACAAAATTTGTTTTATAAGTATAGTGACATACCCAGGAATCATACCTTAACAGTTCAGGTTCCGTTTGGATTAAATATCACTTTGGTTATATATATATATATATATATATATATATATATATATATATATATATATATATAGCAAATAAGAAAAAGTTTCAAAATAAATTTCAAAAAATTCACTGTACTTACTATGGTTACCTTTACCGTATCGGTTTCGAGTCTCAAAAATAAATGGATAGGCCTTGCGGGCTTCCATTCAAAAGATAAACTCTCGTCAGAAGGTTCTATTCACTCGGAGAATATCAAATTCCCGAGTTCAAATTACGAACTGGCGCTATTCAAAATTGTTCCCGAGATGAGAATGAATGATGTGGAAGCAATTCTGTCCAGTGCCGTGTGCAAAGATAGAAGGTAGAGGCAGGGAGGTCAATCTACTACCACTATAAAGAGCAGCAGTCAAAACGACCAATTTTCATCTCGACCAATATATATATATATATATATATATATATATATATATATATATATATATATATATATATATATATATATATATATATATATGTGTATATATAT
>OZ024748.1:46628178-46696178 GCA_964016885.1 Eledone cirrhosa
ATATATATATATATATATATATGTGTATATATATATATATATATATATATATATATATATATATATATATATATATATATATATATATATATATATATATATATATATATACATATATATATATATATATATATATGGTCAGGTCACCAGTTGGTGCTACTGGTAACATGTATCCCAGTACAACCTGTCTCATGGTCGGGTCGTTGGCGACTAAACTGGCAACCCCACCAAGGTTTCTTGGTGAGGAGGGTGACTTTGGACATCCTGCAGGAGTAAAAACAAAACCTGTCAAAGGGCAAAGGAGCTCTTAAGAGTCAATGGCCATCCAAAATCACCGGGAGAGATGACCCCTTAGCCTTTGTCAAGGCTGAATTCTAGGAGAAGGAAAACTCTGATATAACACCTGCAACCCTGATGGTATCCAATGATGTTGATTTGTTCTTCTTTTTGGTAAATATCATCTTCGTTAAGAGAGTGGGACTGGCTTTGTACAGTGCCTTTGCTCACTATAAAAGCTTCACGGCACAGGCATTGCTTTATATCTGGAGATCTCTCTGCACTTGTCGTCACATGGTACCATGGGCCCAGCACTATGTGTCAATAATTGTCACAAGTGTAGTGTTTGTACCAGAGTTTTCAAGTCGCTGGCTGGACTAAAAAGTCACACTCGTTCAGCGCATCAGTAGGGGTTCTCCTACATGGATATAAAGTAGTGGCCGTACTCGAAAACGAGTTGGCAGCCACCATGTATGTATATATATATACGAAATGAATTCAAAATACATTTCGTTTTCCTCAAGACTCTTCAGGTGTTGCTTACCTTAATAGTATAAACTGCTGAATTTAAGAATATATTTTATTTCTAAAAATGTAAACACTATATTCCTAACGTGACTAATTTCTATAGACCCATATTTAACACCAAATTTACAAAGAAATCTCTGTTATTGCAGACGTAAGACCCTAGTCATCAAAATCATAATTTTAGTGTTTGGTGATGATGCTTTTTGTCTAGTATTTACCATTACTGATCAACACATTGGATCAGTATTGGTAAATATCTAGAGAAACTTGCTTTCCTTGATCTTCACTGAAAATTCGTCTGCTTACCTTTTCATTCCATTTGTAATAAACTTTTATTTATCATCACTGTGAAATATATTCTGTAGATAAACCAGAGTAGCCTCGGAAGTTCAAAGTGAGGCTTAATTTGATTAATTTCGGGATTCATAAGCCTCATCAGCAATTGATTACTCAGCCTTTCAACTTTTGATGTTATCAAACAGGTTATTACAACCAGTATATATCCTTACATAATTATATTTTCTCAGATATACTAATATTGTTACATTTATCAAACATATTGTGGTGTCTGTTCCGTGCGTACTTAAGTACTATGTTCTGTATACAAACAGAATCCCATTATGCATCAAGAACTACATTTGAAGTATGGTTTCTCCTGGCTTACCACTTTTGTCTCTCCTATTTCTCTCTGTACATCGATATATATTTGTGCATGTTCGAATGTGTGAGTATATATATATATAGAGGACGAATTCCCTTTGTCTGGTTCGTTAAACATACTAATATATATACAAATATAATTTCAGCGAGATCGTATTTCGGCTGAGGTCAAAAACAAAGCGAAACGCAATTTTCGAGATATGCGGCAAGCGCTCAATGGACTAAAAGAAGACCAGAGCAATTAACATACGTTATAGAGGCCAGACAAACTGAAAACGGTGGTCATGAAGCTATCAGCCACCGGAGCCAAAAAAACGAAGCAAGCTAAACAGGTTAACAAAAGAATTCACCTGGACCTCCTGGAAATTGATGGTATAATCCAGTGGGATACACACGCACACACATACACACACACACACATTATATATATATATATTAGGCGGTGGATTGGCAGTATCGGTAGAGGGTCGGACGCCATGCTTTCCAGCTTAGTTACGTCCCTTTACGATCTGAGTTCAAATCCAGCCGAGGTTGACTTTGCCTTTCATCCTTACGGGGTCGATAAAATAAAGTACCAGTAATGTACTGGGTAATTGCTGCCCTTGTGCCAAAAGTAGAAACAATTATATATATATATATATATATATATATATATATATATATATATATACATATATAGGACGAATTCTATTTGTCTGGTTCGTTAAAAATACTAATATGTATATATATATATATAATATATTTATATATATATATAAATATATAATTGAATATATGAGAGAGATGAACGCAAATATAAGTATACTTGTGTTTCAATTGAAAAGGACCGAGTTAACTAGGTTGAAAAAAATACTAACTTAATAGAATATGGTTTGCCTGACTCGATTTAAAGTAGTATTTTTGTCAACCTAGTTAACTTGGTCCTTTACAATTGGAACACATGTATACTTATATCTGTGTTCCTCTCTCTTATATATTCAATTATATTGTCACACGACGCGGAAAAAATCCTTTCTTTGAGCTATTTAATTGTAAAAGTCTATTTTGAGTTTCTAACTCAATGTATCATATATATATATATACATATATATATATATATAAATGAAAATTTCGCTCTACATGACTGAATACAATAAATGTAATCTGAGTTTTTCTAATATTAATAATTGTTTCTACTTTAGGCACAAGGCCAGCAATTACCCAGTACATTACTGGTACTTTATTTTATCGACCCCGTAAGGATGAAAGGCAAAGTTAACCTCGGCAGGATTTGAACTCAAATTATAAAGGGACGTAACTATGCTGGAAAGCATGGCGTCCGACCCTCTACCGATACTGCCAATTCACCGCCATTTTCTAATATTAATAATAACATTCGATTCGTTTGCAATTATGCAAACAAGCCTCAATTGTATAGCCATGTCAGTAGAATGAACACTTCATTCTTGCTTTTGTGTTGGCATGTGAACAGGACTGCAGACACTAATGTTTCTGGCTATCACCCTTCATCAGTACAGCTCACTGTTCACCTACCAAGCTGTCAGAGCTAGTGAAATATATATGCTATTTTCAAAAATACAGTGACTGATCGGTCTGATTTGCATATTAGCAGACTGGCTGATCAGTCAGATCTGCATATTCTACTGATTTGGCTATACAATTAAAGCTTGTTTGCAAAATTGCAAACGAATCGAACGTTATTATTAATATTCAAAAACCTCAGATTACATTTATTGTATTCAGCCATGTAGAGCGAAATTTTCTTTTTTATTTGAATTTGGCAAACCGGCCATTTATCGCTCGTATACAGGAAACTGACTGGCCAGTCTGCTGATATGCAAATCTGCCTGATCAGTCACTGTGTATTTTTGAAAATAGCATACATTTTCACTAGCTCTGACAGTTTGGCAGGTGAACAGTCAGCTGTACTGACGAAGAGTGAATACCCAGAAACACTAGTGTCTGCAGTTCTGTTCGCACGCCAACACAAGAGCAAGAATGAAGCGTTTATTCTACTGACATGGCTATACAATTGAGGCTTTTTTGCATAATTGCAAACGAATCGAATGTTATTGTTAATATTCGAAAAACTATATATATATATATATATATATATATATATATATATATATATATATATATATATATATATATATATAAATATAATTCAGCGAGAATCGTATTTCGGCTGGTAGAAAAAGCGAAACGAAACGCAAAATCGTAGAAATGCTGGAAAGCGCTCAATAGTTAAAAAACCAGAGCTAAACAATATGTTAAAACGCCATACAAACTGAAAAAGTGGTTAAGAAGGCATTAACCACCTAAGCCAAAAAACAAATCAAGCTAAACCGGTCAAACAAAATAAATGATAAAAACCTGGACCCAAATGGAACTGATGGTAAAATCCAAATGCAGGGTTTCTATGACACATAAATCAATAATACTGTCTGCTTAAAACTATAAGCTTTCAGCATAAAGATCGAACAAGGAATATCACGTTATCAACAGGTAATTCTTTCTGCTCTGTAACCAACTTTGCGAGTGACGCCAAACATAGTAAACGCACATGGCCAGCAATTACCCAGTGCATTACTGGTACTTTATTTTATCGATCACGTAAGGATGAAAGGCAAAGTTATCCTGGGCAGGATTTGAACTCAGAATGGCAAGGGCCGGAACTCTATGCGTCAAAGCATGGCATCCAACCCTCTACCGATACTGCCAATCCATGGCATTGGTTTTGTATTTTTGATATAAGTACAGTATGCTGTACTGGTAACGAATGACATAGCTGACAATGTTACCAAGTTGAAATGATGTTGGCGATGTTGTTGTTGTTGTTGTTTGCAGATGGTGCGGGGGGGGGTTGCTGACGTCAGTGGTGATAGAAGGGCCGGTACTGGTCCTGGTGGTGCGTGTGGTAGTTTTGCTGATAGGAGTATGGTGTCGACGGAACTGATGATGGTGTAGGTGTTGTTGTTGGTAGTGTTGCTGATGGTAGTGTTGTTGTTGGTAGTGTTGTTGTTGGTAGTGTTGTTGTTGGTAGTACTGTAGTGGTGTTGTTGTTGGCAGTGTTACTGGTGGTAGTACTGTAGTGGTGTTGTTGTTGGCAGTGTTGTTGTTGGTAGTACTGCAGTGGTGTTGTTTTTGGTAGTGTTGTTGGTAGTGTTACTGATGGTAGTGTTACTGATGGTAGTACTGTAGTGGTGTTGTTGCTGGTAGTGTTACTGGTGGTAGTACTGTAGTGGTGTTGTTGTTGGTAGTGTTACTGATGGTAGTACTGTAGTGGTGTTGTTGTTGGTAGTGTTACTGATGGTAGTGTTACTGATGGTAGTACTGTAGTGGTGTTGTTGTTAGTAGTGTTGTTGTTGGCAGTGTTACTGATTGTAGTACTGTAGTGGTGTTGTTGTTGGCAGTGTTACTGATTGTAGTACTGTAGTGGTGTTGTTGTTGGTAGTGTTACTGATTGTAGTACTGTAGTGGTGTTGTTGTTGGTAGTGTTACTGATGGTAGTGTTACTGATGGTAGTACTGTAGTGGTGTTGTTGTTAGTAGTGTTGTTGTTGGCAGTGTTACTGATTGTAGTACTGTAGTGGTGTTGTTGTTGGTAGTGTTACTGATGGTAGTGTTACTGATGGTAGTACTGTAGTGGTGTTGTTGCTGGTAGTGTTACTGATGGTAGTACTGTAGTGGTGTTGTTGTTGTTGGCAGTGTTACTGATTGTAGTACTGTAGTGGTGTTGTTGTTAGTAGTGTTGTTGTTGGCAGTGTTACTGATTGTAGTACTGTAGTGGTGTTGTTGTTGGCAGTGTTACTGATTGTAGTACTGTAGTGGTGTTGTTGTTGGTAGTGTTACTGATTGTAGTACTGTAGTGGTGTTGTTGTTGGTAGTGTTACTGATGGTAGTGTTACTGATGGTAGTACTGTAGTGGTGTTGTTGTTAGTAGTGTTGTTGTTGGCAGTGTTACTGATTGTAGTACTGTAGTGGTGTTGTTGTTGGTAGTGTTACTGATTGTAGTACTGTAGTGGTGTTGTTGTTGGTAGTGTTACTGATGGTAGTGTTACTGATGGTAGTACTGTAGTGGTGTTGTTGTTAGTAGTGTTGTTGTTGGCAGTGTTACTGATTGTAGTACTGTAGTGGTGTTGTTGTTGGTAGTGTTACTGATTGTAGTACTGTAGTGGTGTTGTTGGTAGTGTTACTGGTGGTAGTACTGTAGTGGTGTTGTTGTTGGTAGTGTTACTGATGGTAGTACTGTAGTGGTGTTGTTGTTAGTAGTGTTGTTGTTGGCAGTGTTACTGGTGGTAGTACTGTAGTGGTGTTGTTGTTGGTAGTGTTGTTACTGATAGTAGTATG
The DNA here is from genome assembly GCA_964016885.1 of Eledone cirrhosa. Classification (NCBI taxonomy): domain Eukaryota; kingdom Metazoa; phylum Mollusca; class Cephalopoda; order Octopoda; family Eledonidae; genus Eledone; species Eledone cirrhosa. The sequence continues at coordinate 46,633,995 of OZ024748.1, forward strand.
TTAGTGTTGTTGTTGTTGGTGGTGGTGGTGTTGGTTTGATGGGGTTGTTGATAGCAATGATGGTGGTGGTGATGGGGGGGATGGTGGAGTTGCTGATAGCAATGATGGTGGTGTTGGTGGACGTGGTGGTTGTGAAATGGTGGAGTTGCTGATAGCAATGATGGTGGTGGTGGTGGGTGATGGTGGGGCTGGTGGGGGTGGAATGGTGTAGTTGCAGATAGCAACGATGGTGGTGATGGTGGGGGTGGGGGTTGTGGAATGGTGGGGTTGCTGATAGCAATGATGGTAGTGATGGTGGTGATGGCGGTGGTGGTGGTTGTGGAATGGTGGGGTTGCTGATAGCAATAATGGTGGTGGTGGTGGGGTGGAATGGTGTAGTTGCTGATAGCAATGATGGTGGTGATGGTGGTAGTGGGGGTGGTGGTTGTGGAATGGTGGAGTTGCTGATAGCAATGATAGTGGTGGTGGTGATGGCGGTGGTGGTGGTGGTGGCGGTGGTGTGGGCTTGTTAGATAATGGTGGAGTTGCTGATAGCAATGATGGTGGTGGTGGCGTTGATGATGCTAGTGTGATATTGTTGTTTTTCTTGTTAATGTCGTTGCCTGTTAGTCGTGGATATAGTAGTGGTGGTGGTGGTGGTGGTGGTGGTGGTGGTGGTGGTGTTGGTGTTGGTGTTGGTGTTGGTGGTGTCGGGGAAATGGGGCTGCTGCTGATATCAATGATGGTGGTGGTAGTGGTGGTAGTGGTGGTGTGATATTGTTGTTGCTGTTAGTTGTGGATATAGGCGTGTTCGTGTTAGTGGTGGTGGTGGTGGTGGTGGTGGTGGTGGTGGTGGTGGTGGTGGTGGTGGTGGTGGTGGTGGTGGTGGTGAAATGGCCGAGGTGCTCATATCACTGATGGCGGTGGTGGCGTTCTTGATGGCAGTGGTGGTGCTAATACTATTGCTGCTAACGGTTGTGATGTTGAGGCTGGAGTGAAAGTGGTGGTGGTGATGGTGGTTGCGATGGTAGTGTTATATACAGCAGTGGTGGTGTTGGCAGTGGTATATAGACCAGTGGTGGCAGTGGTATATATACACCAGTGGTGGCAGTGGTATATACACCAGTGGTGGCAGTGGTATATACACCAGTGGTGGTGTTGGCAGTGGTGTATACACCAGTGGTGGCAGTGGTATATAGACCAGTGGTGGTTGTGGTGGTATATACACCAGTGGTGGCTGTGGTGGTATATACACCAGCGGTGGCAGTGGTATATACACCAGTGGTGGTGGTGGTATATACGCCAGTGGTGGCTGTGGTGGTATATACACCAGCGGTGGCAGTGGTATATACACCAGCGGTGGCAGTGGTATATACACCAGTGGTGGTGGTGGTATATACGCCAGTGGTGGCTGTGGTGGTATATACACCAGCGGTGGCAGTGGTATATACACCAGCGGTGGCAGTGGTGTATACACCAGTGGTGGTGGTGGTATATACGCCAGTGGTGGCTGTGGTGGTATATACACCAGCGGTGGCAGTGGTATATACACCAGCGGTGGCAGTGGTATATACACCAGTGGTGGTGGTGGTATATACGCCAGTGGTGGCTGTGGTGGTATATACACCAGCGGTGGCAGTGGTATATACACCAGCGGTGGCAGTGGTATATACACCAGTGGTGGTGGTGGTATATACGCCAGTGGTGGCTGTGGTGGTATATACACCAGCGGTGGCAGTGGTGTATACACCAGCGGTGGCAGTGGTGTATACACCAGTGGAGGCAGTGGCATATACACCAGTGGTGGCAGTGGTGTATACACCAGTGGTGGCAGTGGTATATACACCAGCGGTGTCAGTGGTATATACACCAGCGGTGGCAGTGGTGTATACACCAGTGGTGGCAGTGGTGTATACACCAGTGGAGGCAGTGGTATATACACCAGTGGTGGCAGTGGTATATACACCAATGGTGGCAGTGGTGTATACACCAGTGGTGGCAGTGGTATATACACCAGCGGTGGCTGTGGTGTATACACCAGTGGAGGCAGTGGTATATACACCAGCGGTGGCAGTGGTATATACACTAGCGGTGGCAGTGGTGTATACACCAGTGGAGGCAGTGGTATATACACCAGTGGTGGCAGTGGTATATACACCAGTGGTGGCAGTGGTGTATACACCAGTGGTGGCAGTGGTGTATACACCAGTGGTGGCAGTGGTATATACACCAGTGGAGGTAAGGTGTATACACCAGTGGAGGCAGTGGTATATACACCAGCGGTGGCAGTGGTGTATACACCAGTGGAGGCAGTGGTATATACACCAGTCGTAGCAGTGGTATATACACCAGTGGTGGCAGTGGTGTATACACCAGTGGAGGTAAGGTGTATACACCAGTGGAGGCAGTGGTATATACACCAGCGGTGGCAGTGGGTTATACACCAGTGGTGGCAGTGGTATATACACCAGTGGAGGTAAGGTGTATACACCAGTGGAGGCAGTGGTATATACACCAGCGGTGGCAGTGGTATATACACCAGTGGTGGCAGTGGTATATACACCAGCGGTGGCAGTGGTATATACACCAGTGGAGGTAAGGTGTATACACTAGTGGTGGCAGTGGTATATACACCAGCGGTGGCAGTGGTATATACACCAGTGGTGGCAGTGGTATATACACCAGCGGTGGCAGTGGTGTATACACCAGTGGTGGCAGTGGTATATACACCAGTGGAGGTAAGGTGTATACACCAGTGGAGGCAGTGGTATATACACCAGCGGTGGCAGTGGTATATACACCAGTGGTGGCAGTGGTGTATACACCAGTGGTGGCAGTGGTGTATACACCAGTGGAGGCAGTGGTGTATACACCAGTGGTGGCAGTGGTGTATACACCAGTGGAGGTAAGGTGTATACACCAGTGGAGGCAGTGGTATATACACCAGTGGTGGCAGTGGTATATACACCAGTGGTGGCAGTGGTATATACACCAGTGGAGGTAAGGTGTATACACCAGTGGAGGCAGTGGTATATACACCAGTGGTGGCAGTGGTATATACACCAGTGGTGGCAGTGGTATATACACCAGTGGTGGCAGTGGTATATACACCAGTGGTGGCAGTGGTGTATACACCAGTGGTGGCAGTGGTGTATACACCAGTGGAGGCAGTGGTGTATACACCAGTGGTGGCAGTGGTATATACACCAGTGGTGGCAGTGGTGTATACACCAGTGGTGGCAGTGGTGTATACACCAGTGGAGGCAGTGGTGTATACACCAGTGGTGGCAGTGGTGTATACACCAGTGGTGGCAGTGGTGTATACACCAGTGGTGGCAGTGGTATATACACCAGTGGTGGCAGTGGTGTATACACTAGTGGAGGCAGTGGTATATACACCAGTGGTGGCAGTGGTGTATACACCAGCGGTGGCAGTGGTGTATACACCAGTGGTGGCAGTGGTGTATACACCATCGGTGGCAGTGGTGTATACACCAGTGGTGGCAGTGGTGTATACACCAGCGGTGGCAGTGGTGTATACACCAGTGCTGGCAGTGGTGTATACACCAGTGGAGGCAGTGGTGTATACACCAGTGGAGGCAGTGGTGTATACACCAGTGGAGGCAGTGGTGTATACACCAGTGGTGGCAGTGGTGTATACACCAGTGGAGGCAGTGGTATATACACCAGTGGTGGCAGTGGTGTATACACCAGTGGTGGCAGTGGTGTATACACCAGTGGAGGCAGTGGTGTATACACCAGTGGAGGCAGTGGTATATACACCAGTGGTGGCAGTGGTGTATACACCAGTGGTGGCAGTGGTGTATACACCAGTGGAGGCAGTGGTGTATACACCAGTGGAGGCAGTGGTGTATACACCAGTGGTGGCAGTGGTGTATACACCAGTGGAGGCAGTGGTATATACACCAGTGGTGGCAGTGGTGTATACACCAGTGGTGGCAGTGGTGTATACACCAGTGGAGGCAGTGGTGTATACACCAGTGGTGGCAGTGGTGTATACACCAGTGGAGGCAGTGGTATATACACCAGTGGAGGCAGTGGTGTATACACCAGTGGAGGCAGTGGTGTATACACCAGTGGTGGCAGTGGTGTATACACCAGTGCCAGTGGAGGCAGTGGTATATACACCAGTGGTGGCAGTGGTGTATACACTAGTGGAGGCAGTGGTATATACACTAGTGGAGGTAAGGTGTATACACCAGTGGTGGCAGTGGTGTATACACCAGCGGTGGCAGTGGTGTATACACCAGTGGAGGCAGTGGTATATACACCAGCGGTGACAGTGGTGTATACACCAGTGGTGGCAGTAGTGTATACACCAGCGGTGGCAGTGGTGTATACACCAGTGGAGGCAGTGGTATATACACCAGCGGTGGCAGTGGTGTATACACCAGTGGTGGCAGTGGTGTATACACCAGCGGTGGCAGTGGTGTATACACCAGTGGTGGCAGTGGTATATACACCAGTGGAGGCAGTGGTGTATACACCAGTGGTGGCAGTGGTATATACAACAGTGGTGGCAGTGGTATATACACCAGCGGTGGCAGTGGTATATACACCAGCGGTGGCAGTGGTGTATACACCAGTGGTGGCAGTGGTATATACACCAGCGGTGGCAGTGGTGTATACACCAGTGGTGGCAGTGGTATATACACCAGTGGTGGCAGTGGTGTATACACCAGCGGTGGCAGTGGTATATACACCAGTGGTGGCAGTGGTATATACACCAGTGGTGGCAGTGGTATATACACCAGTGGTGGCAGTGGTATATACACCAGTGGTGGCAGTGGTATATACACCAGCGGTGGCAGTGGTGTATACACCAGCGGTGGCAGTGGTGTATACACCAGCTGTGGCAGTGGTGTATACACCAGTGGTGGCAGTGGTGTATACACCAGTGGTGGCAGTGGTGTATACACCAGTGGTGGCAGTGGTGTATACACCAGCGGTGGCAGTGGTGTATACACCAGTGGTGGCAGTGGTATATACACCAGCGGTGGCAGTGGTGTATACACCAGCGGTGGCAGTGGTGTATACACCAGCGGTGGCAGTGGTGTATACACCAGCGGTGGCAGTGGTGTATACACCAGCGGTGTCAGTGGTGTATACACCAGTGGAGGCAGTGGTATATACACCAGTGGAGGTAAGGTGTATACACCAGTGGAGGCAGTGGTGTATACACCAGCGGTGGCAGTGTTGTATACACCAGTGGTGGCAGTGGTATATACACCAGCGGTGTCAGTGGTATATACACCAGCGGTGGCAGTGGTATATACACTAGTGGAGGCAGTGGTATATACACCAGTCGTAGCAGTGGTATATACACCAGTGGTGGAAGTGGTATATACACCAGCGGTGGCAGTGGTGTATACACCAGTGGTGGCAGTGGTGTATACACTAGCGGAGGCAGTGGTGTATACACCAGTGGTGGCAGTGGTGTATACACCAGCGGTGGCAGTGGTGTATACACCAGCGGTGTCAGTGGTATATACACTAGCGGTGGCAGTGGTATATACACCAGTGGTGGCAGTGGTATATACACCAGTGGTGGCAGTGGTATATACACCAGTGGTGGCAGTGGTATATACACCAGCGGTGGCAGTGGTATATACACCAGTGGTGGCAGTGGTATATACACCAGTGGTGGCAGTGGTATATACACCAGTGGTGGCAGTGGTATATACACTAGCGGTGGCAGTGGTGTATACACCAGCGGTGGCAGTGGTATATACACTAGCGGTGGCAGTGGTGTATACACCAGCGGTGGCAGTGGTGTATACACCAGTGGAGGCAGTGGTATATACACCAGCGGTGGCAGTGGTATATACACCAGCGGTGGCAGTGGTATATACACCAGTGGTGGGAGTGGTGTATACACCAGTGGTGGCAGTGGTGTATACACTAGTGGTGGCAGTGGTGTATACACCAGCGGTGGCAGTGGTATATACACCAGCGGTGGCAGTGGTATATACACCAGTGGTGGGAGTGGTGTATACACCAGTGGTGGCAGTGGTGTATACACTAGTGGTGGCAGTGGTGTATACACCAGCGGTGGCAGTGGTATATACACCAGCGGTGGCAGTGGTGTATACACTAGTGGTGGCAGTGGTATATACACCAGCGGTGGCAGTTGTATATACACCAGTGGTGGCAGTGGTGTATACACCAGCGGTGGCAGTGGTATATACACCAGTGGTGGCAGTGGTATATACACCAGCGGTGGCAGTGGTGTATACACCAGTGGTGGCAGTGGTGTATACACCAGCGGTGGCAGTGGTATATACACCAGTGGAGGCAGTGGTATATACACCAGTGGAGGTAAGGTGTATACACCAGTGGAGGCAGTGGTATATACACCAGCGGTGGCAGTGGTATATACACCAGTGGTGGCAGTGGTGTATACACCAGTGGTGGCAGTGGTGTATACACCAGTGGAGGCAGTGGTGTATACACCAGTGGTGGCAGTGGTATATACATCAGTGGAGGTAAGGTGTATACACCAGTGGAGGCAGTGGTATATACACCAGTGGTGGCAGTGGTATATACACCAGTGGTGGCAGTGGTATATACACCAGTGGAGGTAAGGTGTATACACCAGTGGAGGCAGTGGTATATACACCAGTGGTGGCAGTGGTATATACACCAGTGGTGGCAGTGGTATATACACCAGTGGTGGCAGTGGTATATACACCAGTGGTGGCAGTGGTGTATACACCAGTGGTGGCAGTGGTGTATACACCAGTGGAGGCAGTGGTGTATACACCAGTGGTGGCAGTGGTATATACACCAGTGGTGGCAGTGGTGTATACACCAGTGGTGGCAGTGGTGTATACACCAGTGGAGGCAGTGGTGTATACACCAGTGGTGGCAGTGGTGTATACACCAGTGGTGGCAGTGGTGTATACACCAGTGGTGGCAGTGGTATATACACCAGTGGTGGCAGTGGTGTATACACTAGTGGAGGCAGTGGTATATACACCAGTGGTGGCAGTGGTGTATACACCAGCGGTGGCAGTGGTGTATACACCAGTGGTGGCAGTGGTGTATACACCAGCGGTGGCAGTGGTGTATACACCAGTGGTGGCAGTGGTGTATACACCAGCGGTGGCAGTGGTGTATACACCAGTGGTGGCAGTGGTGTATACACCAGTGGAGGCAGTGGTGTATACACCAGTGGAGGCAGTGGTGTATACACCAGTGGAGGCAGTGGTGTATACACCAGTGGTGGCAGTGGTGTATACACCAGTGGTGGCAGTGGTGTATACACTAGCGGAGGCAGTGGTGTATACACCAGTGGTGGCAGTGGTGTATACACCAGCGGTGGCAGTGGTGTATACACCAGCGGTGTCAGTGGTATATACACTAGCGGTGGCAGTGGTATATACACCAGTGGTGGCAGTGGTATATACACTAGCGGTGGCAGTGGTGTATACACCAGCGGTGGCAGTGGTATATACACTAGCGGTGGCAGTGGTGTATACACCAGCGGTGGCAGTGGTGTATACACCAGTGGAGGCAGTGGTATATACACCAGCGGTGGCAGTGGTATATACACCAGCGGTGGCAGTGGTATATACACCAGTGGTGGGAGTGGTGTATACACCAGTGGTGGCAGTGGTGTATACACTAGTGGTGGCAGTGGTGTATACACCAGCGGTGGCAGTGGTATATACACCAGCGGTGGCAGTGGTATATACACCAGTGGTGGGAGTGGTGTATACACCAGTGGTGGCAGTGGTGTATACACTAGTGGTGGCAGTGGTGTATACACCAGCGGTGGCAGTGGTATATACACCAGCGGTGGCAGTGGTGTATACACTAGTGGTGGCAGTGGTATATACACCAGCGGTGGCAGTTGTATATACACCAGTTGTGGCAGTGGTGCATACACCAGCGGTGGCAGTGGTATATACACCAGTGGTGGCAGTGGTATATACACCAGCGGTGGCAGTGGTGTATACACTAGTGGTGGCAGTGGTGTATACACCAGCGGTGGCAGTGGTATATACACCAGTGGAGGCAGTGGTATATACACCAGTGGTGGCAGTGGTATATACACCAGCGGTAGCAGTGGTATATACACCAGCGGTGGCAGTGGTATATACACTAGTGGTGGCAGTGGTGTATACACTAGCGGTGGCAGTGGTATATACACCAGCGGTGGCAGTGGTATATACACTAGCGGTGGCAGTGGTGTATACACCAGCGGTGGCAGTGGTGTATACACCAGTGGTGGCAGTGGTGTATACACTAGCGGTGGCAGTGGTGTATACACCAGCGGTGGCAGTGGTATATACACCAGCGGTGGCAGTGGTGTATACACCAGTGGTGGCAGTGGTGTATACACCAGCGGTGGTTGTGGTATATACACCAGCGGTGGCAGTGGTATATACACCAGTGGAGGCAGTGGTGTATACACCAGCGGTGGCAGTGGTGTATACACCAGTGGAGGCAGTGGTGTATACACTAGTGGTGGCAGTGGTATATACACCAGTGGTGGCAGTGGTATATACACCAGTGGTGGCAGTGGTATATACACCATGGTGGCAGTGGTATATACACCAGTGGAGGTAAGGTGTATACACCAGCGGTGGTTGTGGTGGTATATACACCAGTGGAGGTAAGGTGTATACACCAGCGGTGGTTGTGGTGGTATATACACCAGTGGAGGTAAGGTGTATACACTAGTGGAGGCAGTGGTGTATACACCAGTGGAGGTAAGGTGTATACACCAGTGGAGGCAGTGGTATATACACTAGTGGTGGCAGTGGTATATACACCAGTGGTGGCAGTGGTATATACACCAGTGGAGGCAGTGGTATATACACTAGTGGTGGCAGTGGTATATACACCAGTGGTGGCAGTGGTATATACACCAGTGGAGGCAGTGGTATATACACTAGTGGTGGCAGTGGTATATACACCAGTGGTGGCAGTGGTATATACACCAGCGGTGGCAGTGGTATATACACTAGTGGAGGCAGTGGTATATACACCAGCGGTGGCAGTGGTATATACACCAGTGGAGGGAGTGGTATATACACCAGCGGTGGCAGTGGTATATACACCAGTGGTGGCAGTGGTATATACACCAGTGGAGGCAGTGGTGTATACACCAGCGGTGGCAGTGGTGTATACGCCAGTGGTGGCAGTGGTATATACACCAGCAGTGGCAGTGGTATATACACCAGCGGTGGCAGTGGTGTATACACCAGTGGAGGCAGTGGTGTATACACCAGTGGTGGCAGTGGTGTATACACTAGTGGAGGCAGTGGTATATACACCAGTGGAGGTAAGGTGTATACACCAGCGGTGGTTGTGGTGGTATATACACCAGTGGAGGTAAGGTGTATACACCAGCGGTGGCAGTGGTATATACACCAGCGATGGCAGTGGTATATACACCAGTGGAGGCAGTGGTATATACACCAGCGATGGCAGTGGTATATACACCAGTGGAGGCAGTGGTATATACACCAGTGGTGGCAGTGGTATATACACCAGTGGTGGCAGTGGTATATACACCAGTAGAGGTAAGGTGTATACACCAGTGGTGGCAGTGGTGTATACACCAGTGGAGGCAGTGGTATATACACCAGCGGTGGCAGTGGTATATACACCAGTGGAGGCAGTGGTATATACACCAGTGGTGGCAGTGGTATATACACCAGTGGTGGCAGTGGTATATACACCAGTGGAGGCAGTGGTATATACACCAGTGGTGGCAGTGGTATATACACCAGTGGAGGCAGTGGTATATACACCAGTGGTGGCAGTGGTATATACACCAGCGGTGGCAGTGGTATATACACCAGTGGTGGCAGTGGTGTATACACCAGCGGTGGCAGTGGTATATACACCAGTGGTGGCAGTGGTATATACACCAGCGGTGGCAGTGGTATATACACCAGTGGTGGCAGTGGTGTATACACCAGTGGTGGCAGTGGTGTATACACCAGTGGAGGCAGTGGTATATACACCAGCGGTGGCAGTGGTGTATACACCAGTGGTATATACACCAGCGGTGGCAGTGGTGTATACACCAGCGGTGGCAGTGGTGTATACACTAGTGGAGGCAGTGGTATATACACCAGCGGTGGCAGTGGTGTATACACTAGTGGAAGCAGTGGTATATACACCAGTGGTGTATACGCCAATGCATCAATCGATGTGTCATGGCATGTGTAATTAACATGACATCATGGAACTGGTGTGATACTGAGAACATTGGCAAGGAGTCATCTAGTGGTGGGAGGGGTGTGAGGAGAGGATAGAGGGAAGAGTAGAGGGAAGGGGTTGGAGGATGGGGAGAGATGGTGACTGTCGTGATAGTTATGATGATGCTTCTGGAGGTAGTAGTAGTAGTAGTAGTAGTATGAGGGTTGTGACGTTGCAAATTTTTGTCGAAAGAAGTGGTTATATAGGAGGTGGTGGTGGTTAAGGTTTTGGTGGAGGCGGTGCTGGTTTAGGTTGTGGTGGAGGTGGTGCTGGTTTAGGTTGTGGTGGAGGTGGTGCTGGTTTAGGTTGTGGTGGAGGTCGTGCTGGTTTAGGTTGTGGTGGAGGTGGTGGTTTAGGTTGTGGTGGAGGTGGTGGCGGAGGTGGTGCTGGTTTAGGTTGTGGTGGAGGTGCTGGTTTAGGTTGTGGTGGAGGTGGTGGCGGAGGTGGTGCTGGTTTAGGTTGTGGTGGAGGTGGTGCTGGTTTAGGTTGTGGTGGAGGTGGTGCTGGTTTAGGTTGTGGTGGAGGCGGTGCTGGTTTAGGTTGTGGTGGAGGTCGTGCTGGTTTAGGTTGTGGTTTAGTTTGTGGCGGAGGTGGTGCTGGTTTAGGTTGTGGTGGAGGTGCTGGTTTAGGTTGTGGTTGAGGTTGTGGTTTTGGTGGAGGTGGTGGTTTAGGTTGTGGTGGAGGTGGTGGTGGTGGTGGTTTTGATTGTGGTGGAGGTTGTGGTTTTGGTGGAGGTGGTGGTTTAGGTTGTGGTGGAGGTGGTGGTTTTGGTTGTGGTGGAGGTGGTGGTTTAGTTTGTGGCGGAGGTGGTGCTGGTTTAGGTTGTGGTGGAGGTGCTGGTTTAGGTTGTGGTTTAGTTTGTGGCGGAGGTGGTGCTGGTTTAGGTTGTGGTGGAGGTGTTGGTTTTGTTCGTGGCGGCGGTGATAGTAGTAGTGGTGGGATTAGTGGTAGCAGTAGTAGTGTTGGTAGTGGTTGTGGTAGCAGTAGTAGTAGTGGTGGCAAAGTGTTAGAGGATGTAGTAGTGATGGTGGAGATTGTAGTAGCAGTGGTAGCAGTGATGGTACCAGTGGTAGTGGTGATGGTGCCAGTGGTAGTGGTGTTGGCGCCAGTGGTAGTGGTCATGGTGCCAATGGTAGTGGTGATGGTACCAGTGGTTGTGCTAGTGGTAGTGGTGGTGGTAGTGCCAGTGGTAGTGGTGATGGTTCCAGTGGTGGTGATAATGGTAGTGGTGATGGCGCCAGTGGTGTTGGTAGTGCCTGTGGTAGTGGTCATGGTGCCATTGGTGGTGGTAGTGGTGATGGTGCCAGTGGTAGTGGTAGTGGTGATGGCGATAGTGGTAGGGGGGATAATGTTAGTGTTACATCGATGGTGGCGGTCATGTAGAGGTTAGTTCAACTATACTGGTGCTCTTGTTAGATACGGTATTTGTAGTACTACATGTAGGGGTCTCGTTTGCCTGAAAAATGTGAGGGGGACAAACCAACATTTGTTGATTCTTAAAGGGGCATAAATTACTTATGGTGCCTCTCCCGGACCCTATCACATAAGTAAAATTTTACGCTAATTAAATTTTATATATTCAAATGAAGTTCAGATATAGAAAAAAAAAGAATTTATTATATCAAATAAACCAAAAAATAAAATATAGACGTTTTTTTTTTTTGGGGGGGGGGCTTGTCCCCTGGTACCCCCCTGAAACAATGCCCTTGACTACAGGTATCCTAAATGTTGCTGTTGTTGCTGCTGTTGTTGCTACTGTTGTTTGAGTTGTTCCGCCTCAAATCACATTTTATCCAGCAGATCTGAGATCAAAGGCAATCCAGTCCATGATGTGACCAACCTATACACAGTTAACCTAGGACAATATTATCCAGGATGCTATTTGCTAAGAGATTGTGGTGAGATTTGAAGGTTATTAAGCTACACTTTAGCAGATCGAGCAGCTACGTAGAGCAGGGTTTCCCTAACATTTTAAACCATGGAACCCTTTTTTGGTTCAGAATCTTTAAGGGGAACCGCAAAATCTAATACTGTTATATGGTCGTAATGGTGGATTGGCATGTATCGGTAGAGGGTCGGACGTCATGCTTTGCAGCACAGTATTACGGCCCGTTATTATTTGAGTTCAAATCCCGCCGAGGTTAACTTTGCCTTTCATCCTTACCGGGTCGATAAAATAAAGTACCAGTCACGCACTGGGGTCGATTTTATCGACTTTCCCCTCTCCCCCAAAATTGCTGGCCTTGTGCCTATATAAGAAACCAATATAAATATACTCCTCTACATTTCTTCACGCGACCCCAGACACTCCTTTGCAGAACCCACGGGAAACGATGTAGAGGCACATTCGATCGCTTGTGGTAATGCTGATTGCTATTGGTGTTGCTAGTGATGATGATGATGATGTGGCTGTTGATGACAAATTCCTGTTATTTTCGTTATCCCGCCGAGGTTAACTTTGCCTTTCATCCTTACGGGGTCGATAAAATAAAGTACCAGTAATACACTGGAGTAATTGCTGGCCTTGTGCCAAATGTACAAACAATTATCGTTGCTTAGGCTGGCGGATTGGCAATATCGGTAGAGCGTCAGACACCATATTTTGCAGCATGGAGTTACGGCCCTTTATTATCTGAGTTCAAATCCCGCCGAGGTTAACTTTGCCTTTCATCCTTACGGGGTCGATAAAAAAAGGTACCAGTCACGCACTGGGGTCGATTTAATCGACTTTCCCCTCTTCCAAAATTGCTGGCCTTGTGCGTATATAAGAAACCATTATCGTTGTTTAGGGTGGTGGATTGGCAGTATCGGTAGAGGGTCGGACACCATGCTTTGCAGCTTAGAGTTACGGCCCTTTATTATCTGAGTTCAAATCCCGCCGAGGTTAACTTTGCCTTTCATCCTTACGGGGTCGATAAAATAAAGTACCAGTAATGCACTGGGTAATTGCTGGCCTTGTGCCAAAAGTAGAAACAATTATTATTGTTTAGCCCTAGGCCATCTCTGTTATTGCAGACATATGATCATAGTCATCAAAACCATGCTTTTGCTGTTTATAATAATAGTGGTTGTCGCCGTCAATGATAGCAAGCTGATGTTGGTACTGCGGTTGGTGGTGAGGTACAGGTGGTATGCTGGTAGTGGGTCGGTGGTGGGTCGGTGAGAGTGATGCGGGGTCGGTGGTGGGTCGGTGAGTGTGATTAGGGGTCGGTGGTGGGTCGGTGAGAGTGATGAGGGGTCGGTGGTGGGTCGGTGGTGGTGTGGTGGGTTAGTGGTGGGTCGGTGAGAGTGATGAGGGGTCGGTGGTGGGTCGGTGGTGGCTTGGTGGGTCGGTGGTGGTGTGGTGGGTTAGTGGTGGGTCGGTGAGAGTGATGAGGGGTCGGTGGTGGGTCGGTGAGAGTGATGAGGGGTCGGTGGTGGGTCGGTGAGAATGATCATCGGCCAGTGGTTGCCTGGTGGTGGGACGGTGGTGGCTTGGTGGGTCGGTGGTGGCTTGGTGGGTCGGTGGTGGTGTGGTGGGTTAGTGGTGGTCGGTGAGAGTGATGAGGGGTCGGTGGTGGGTCGGTGAGAATGATCATCGGCCGGTGGTTGCCTGGTGGTGGATTGGTGGGACGGTGGCGGCTTGGTGGGTCGGTGGTGGCTTGGTGGGTCGGTGGTGGCTTGGGGGGTCGGTGGTGGCTTGGTGGGTCGGTGGCGGCTTGGTGGGTCGGTGGTGGCTTGGGGGGTCGGTGGTGGCTTGGTGGGACGGTGGTGGCGAGTCGGTGGTGGTGTGGTGGGTTAGTGGTGGGTCGGTGAGAGTGATGATGGGCCGGTGGTGGGTCGCTGGTTGCGGTTCGGTGGTGGGCTGGTGGTGGGTGGGTGGTGGGTTGGTGGTGGGTGGGTGGTGGGCTGGTGAGGTGCTGATGGATGAGAGGCAGTATCGACACAGTATGTAGTAAATCAACAAGATTCACTCGGCTTACTCCTCCTCCCCCACCACATCACCCCCAGTCAACTCACCTACATTCTCACCGAATCAATAAAAACAGGTAAACTATATTGATCTTCATTGATCACGTTAATTTTCAGTAGTAGTAATGGTAGTAGTAGTAGTGGTATTAGTAGTAGTAGTAGTTATAGTAGTAGTAGTAGTGGTAGTAGTGGTAGTAGTGGTGGTGGTAGTAGTGGTGGTAGTAGTGATAGTTGTGGTAGTGGTAGTAGTGGTAGTGGTGGTAGTAGTAGTAGTAGTAGTAGTAGTAGTAGTAGTAGTAGTAGTAGTAGTAGTAGTAGTAGTGGTGGTGGTAGTAGTAGTGGTGGTAGTGGTGGTAGTAGTAGTGGTAGAGGTGGTAGTAGTGGTAGTGGTAGTAGTCGTAGTAGTGGTGGTAGTGGTAGTGGTAGTAGTAGTAGTGGTAGTAGTAGTATTAGTAGTAGTAGTAGTAGTAGTAGTGGTAGTGGTAGTAGTAGTAGTAGTAGTAGTAGTGGTAGTAGTAGTAGTAGTAGTAGTAGTAGTAGTAGTAGTAGTAGTGCATGGAAACGCAGATCGAATATCTGTGGTAGAGGGGAAGAATGGTAGGGGTGGGGAAAGAAATTTAGGGGCTGGGGAGAATGCTAGGGGATGGGGAAACGAATGGAAGTGGTGTGGGAAGAATGGGAGGGGTGGGGAAGTATGGTGGTGGTGGTGGACAAGTGGTAGGGGATGGGGAGAAGAATGGTGGAGGATGGGGAAAGACTGGTAGGGTGGGGGAAAAGTGGTAGGAGATGAGAAAAGAATGGTAGGGTGTAGGGAAAGAATGGTAGGGGGTAGGGAAAGGTGGAAATGTATGTCAAGATCTTTAGTAATTATAATGTTACGTAGACGGTTGAAATGCCATCGCGTTGCCTGATAAGATGTATTTCTGTAAATAAGATGTGATGGCTTAGTGGTTAGAGAGTTGAGTTCGCAATCATGAGGTTGTGAGTTGGATTCCCAGGATAAGACGTGAAGGCGGGTGGCTTAGTGGTGAGACAGCTGGATTCATAATCATGAGGTTGAGTTCGATTTCCGGAAGAAGATGTGATGTAAGGTTGTATGGCTTAATGGTTAGGCAGTTGGATTTGCAACCGTGAAGATTTGAGATCGCTTCCCAGACCGGGCGATGCCTTATGACCTTGTACAAGACATTATTTTACATTGGTCTTTCTGCCAGGAGTTGCAACTAGTAGGTAGTACTAGAAATAGAAAGACGACTGGAAATATTTATTTCGTTGTTCCAATTTGACGAGTTCCATCTCATTAGGTAAGTGACCAAGGCCTGAGATCTTTTCGATCAATTAAGGCAGGTGTAAAATATAAATCCTGATTAATGACTACACTGCTCTAATAACACACAATCCTGACTACACTGCTCTTTCTAACACCATACAATAAAATAAAAAGAAATGTTTCAAATCAATTTGAAAATATAATTGATAGAAAATTGTATTTAAATAATTTCTGATTTATTTGCCTTCAAAGACTAAAGAAACTTATTATTATTATTTTTATTATACATTATACATGAAATGTATAATAATACTGATAATAAGGGATTATTTCTTTGTTCCAATTTGACGAGTTCCATCTCATTAGGTAAGTGCCCGGGGCTGAGATCTTTCGAAGGCAGGTGTAAATAGGTTATCTTGCGATATGAGGAAACATACGTGAAATATCTGGAGTAACGGCGTAAAGCGGTCTGAGTTATCAGATGTATACATGAAATAATTATACAATAAAAGGTTCGTGGTATAATCATTAGCTTTAATTAGATGTTAACATATATTTCTTTTGTTTGTTTTAATTAATGAGCTTTATGTATGTAGAAACAGATGAGAAACAGAAAGAAAAGGAGGCAGACAATGTCACATGTTCATTGATGAGGTTACAGAATGTGTGACGAAAGAACTGATGAACTGAACAATGACTAGTAATTAATAAAAAAGTGAAAATAATATGGAGAGTGTGTTATTTTTTATTGGCAATGGTGGCAACATGACCATCACCAAATATAACAATATATAATATATACATTTATTAAATTAACAGATTAAAGTTTAAGCAAAGAATCGCTGCTTTCACTCTTAACGGGATCTTCTGAAAGATATATATATATATATATATATATACGAGAGAGAGAGAGAGAGAGAGAGAGAGAGAGAGAGAGAGAGAGAGAGAGAGAGAGAGAGAGAGAGAGAGAGAGAGAGCGTGTGTGTGTGTATTTCAATGAAATCCTAGTCCGTTGTACAACCAACACCTAACTACCCACGGAATGTATATTTCTGTTGGAACAATGTGAAAGGAAGTGTCTCTCTCGGGGACACAACTCCACTCTAGGCCCGATATATGAATTGAAGCTACAACTTAATAAATGAGCGTCTGACGTATAACCAAGCGCGCTAGGTAGGTTAATTATCAATTAATCTCTCTGAGATTTGACAACAATTCCGACCCCTGCATCTTCTTCGAGGTTTTGGTGGGATGCGAACCGCTGTATCCTCTATCCACATATAAATCTGATCCATCAGTTGATCGACCTTCGTCAACAAAGTCGAATATTTCACACGCAATAAAGTAGTAATCCATTACATACTTAATAGAAAGTTTATCATGTTCCATGAATGACGAAATGAAGCTCGTTGAATAGAGATGACTGAAAAGGGATGGCTGAATTAAGATGGTTGAAAGACGTTGGCTGAAAGAAGAAGTTCTCTGTCGAAGTCCAGAAGAAATTATCTCATGAATTACTTTGATTTCTTTGCGCGTCACTGACAGTAACAGAAGTAGTTTCTACACATTGCCGGCTTCATTTTATCTTGGAAAATATTCTGGGCTTAAGTTCAACGATTTTACACAAATAATGCATAGAATGGAAACGCTCTCAACACAATAGCACACAGATAGAAACTACAATAAGTAGTTGTAAGAACATTAGTTATAATTGTTGTGTTAACAGCAATGGCAGTGTTAACAGCAGTAGTAGTGTTAACAGCAGTACGAGTGTTAACAGCGTTAATAGTGTTAACAACAGTAGTAGTGTTAACAGCAGCAATAGCTTACATAACATACCTTTGTACTGGAAAGAAACCTTTCTTACCGAATGCAATAGTCGCGCTGAATTAAAAGAGATGAGGCAAGGAATTCTGATGAAGAAACATAGAAATCTAAATCTAAATAAAACACTTACAACCTCGAGAATACTCGTAATACAAGCACGAACTTGGATATGGAATAATTCAATACATAGATGTTGAACCAGGTAAGTGTGTATAGGGTTAGGAGGGACCATGCGCATTATATATATGTGTGTGTGTGTGTGTGTGTGTGTGTGTGTGTGTGTGTGTGTGTGTGTGTGTGTGTGTGTGTGTGTGTGTGTGTGTGCGTGCGTGTGTGTGTGTGTGTGCGTGTGTGTGTGTGTGTGTGTGCGTGTGTGTGTGTGTGTCACATGTATATACGTATGCACGGTTATGTATATACACACATATATATATGTATATACATATATATGGATATATATATATATATATATATATATATATATATATTTATATATAAATGTGTGTATATGTATATACATATATGTTTATGTATATACATATATATTTAAATGTGTGTATATATACACGCATACACATAAACGTAAGCACAACTATGTATGTATGTATTCAGCAGAAGAACCACAATATCATGGTCAATCTTCGTTCTAAAATCTTATTCTACCTTCCAAAGTTAGACTACCTGAAGTCCTTAGAATCTGGCTCCCTTAAAATAAAGTTTCTCAACCCTTTTTCTTCCTCTTGTATTATTTTTCGTGCCAAAAATATTTCAGCCCCTCAAAAGAACATAGAGAAATTCCTTGAAACAGGAATTCATTTTATTTACAAAAGTGAAATATAGTAGAAAATACATTGCTCTTTCTAACAACACACAATCCTGACTACACTGCTCTAACACCTCCCAATCCTGACTACACTGCTCTAACACCTCCCAATTGTGACTACACTGCTCTAACACCTCCCAATCCTGACTACACTGCTCTAACACCTCCCAATCCTGACTACACTGCTGTAACACCTCCCAATACTGACTACACTGCTCTAACACCTCCCAATCCTGACTACACTGCTGTAACACCTCCCAATCCTGACTACACTGCTCTAACACCTCCCAATCCTGACTACACTGCTCTAACCACACAATCCTGACTACACTGCTCTAACACTTCCCAATCCTGACTACACTGCTGTAACACATCCCAATCCTGACTACACTGCTCTAACACCTCCCAATACTGACTACACTGCTCTAACCACACAATCCTGACTACACTGCTCTAACACCACAATCCTGACTACACTGCTCTAACACTTCCCAATCCTGACTACACTGCTCTAACACTTCCCAATCCTGACTACACTGCTCTAACACTTCCCAATCCTGACTACACTGCTCTAACACCTCCCAATCCTGACTACACTGCTGTAACACCTCCCAATCCTGACTACACTGCTGTAACACCTCCCAATCCTGACTACACTGCTCTAACACCTCCCAATCCTGACTACACTGCTTTAACACCTCCCAATCCTGACTACACTGCTCTAACCACACAATCCTGACTACACTGCTCTAACACTTCCCAATCCTGACTACACTGCTCTAACACCTCCCAATCCTGACTACACTGCTCTAACACCTCCCAATACTGACTACACTGCTCTAACCACACAATCCTGACTACACTGCTCTAACACCACAATCCTGACTACACTGCTCTAACACTTCCCAATCCTGACTACACTGCTCTAACACCTCCCAATCCTGACTACACTGCTGTAACACCTCCCAATCCTGACTACACTGCTGTAACACCTCCCAATCCTGACTACACTGCTGTAACACCTCCCAATCCTGACTACACTGCTCTAACACCTCCCAATCCTGACTACACTGCTCTAACACCTCCCAATCCTGACTACACTGCTCTAACACCTCCCAATCCTGACTACACTGCTTTAACACCTCCCAATCCTGACTACACTGCTCTAACCACACAATCCTGACTACACTGCTCTAACACTTCCCAATCCTGACTACACTGCTCTAACACCTCCCAATACTGACTACACTGCTCTAACCACACAATCCTGACTACACTGCTCTAACACTTTCCAATCCTGACTACACTGCTCTAACCACACAATCCTGACTACACTGCTCTAACACTTCCCAATCCTGACTACACTGCTCTAACACCTCCCAATCCTGACTACACTGCTGTAACACCTCCCAATCCTGACTACACTGCTGTAACACCTCCCAATCCTGACTACACTGCTCTAACACCTCCCAATCCTGACTACACTGCTCTAACACCTCCCAATCCTGACTACACTGCTCTAACCACACAATCCTGACTACACTGCTGTAACACCTCCCAATCCTGACTACACTGCTCTAACACCTCCCAATCCTGACTACACTGCTCTAACCACACAATCCTGACTACACTGCTCTAACACCTCCCAATCCTGACTACACTGCTCTAACACCTCCCAATCCTGACTACACTGCTCTAACACCTCCCAATCCTGACTACACTGCTGTAACACCTCCCAATCCTGACTACACTGCTCTAACACCTCCCAATCCTGACTACACTGCTCTAACCACACAATCCTGACTACACTGCTCTAACACTTCCCAATCCTGACTACACTGCTCTAACACCTCCCAATACTGACTACACTGCTCTAACCACACAATCCTGACTACACTGCTCTAACACCACAATCCTGACTACACTGCTCTAACACTTCCCAATCCTGACTACACTGCTCTAACACCTCCCAATCCTGACTACACTGCTGTAACACCTCCCAATCCTGACTACACTGCTGTAACACCTCCCAATCCTGACTACACTGCTTTAACACCTCCCAATCCTGACTACACTGCTCTAACCACACAATCCTGACTACACTGCTCTAACACTTCCCAATCCTGACTACACTGCTCTAACACCTCCCAATACTGACTACACTGCTCTAACCACACAATCCTGACTACACTGCTCTAACACTTTCCAATCCTGACTACACTGCTCTAACCACACAATCCTGACTACACTGCTCTAACACTTCCCAATCCTGACTACACTGCTCTAACACCTCCCAATCCTGACTACACTGCTGTAACACCTCCCAATCCTGACTACACTGCTGTAACACCTCCCAATCCTGACTACACTGCTCTAACACCTCCCAATCCTGACTACACTGCTCTAACACCTCCCAATCCTGACTACACTGCTCTAACACCTCCCAATCCTGACTACACTGCTGTAACACCTCCCAATCCTGACTACACTGCTCTAACACCTCCCAATCCTGACTACACTGCTCTAACCACACAATCCTGACTACACTGCTCTAACACTTCCCAATCCTGACTACACTGCTCTAACACCTCCCAATACTGACTACACTGCTCTAACCACACAATCCTGACTACACTGCTCTAACACCACAATCCTGACTACACTGCTCTAACACTTCCCAATCCTGACTACACTGCTCTAACACCTCCCAATCCTGACTACACTGCTGTAACACCTCCCAATCCTGACTACACTGCTGTAACACCTCCCAATCCTGACTACACTGCTTTAACACCTCCCAATCCTGACTACACTGCTCTAACCACACAATCCTGACTACACTGCTCTAACACTTCCCAATCCTGACTACACTGCTCTAACACCTCCCAATACTGACTACACTGCTCTAACCACACAATCCTGACTACACTGCTCTAACACTTTCCAATCCTGACTACACTGCTCTAACCACACAATCCTGACTACACTGCTCTAACACTTCCCAATCCTGACTACACTGCTCTAACACCTCCCAATCCTGACTACACTGCTCGTAACACCTCCCAATCCTGACTACACTGCTGTAACACCTCCCAATCCTGACTACACTGCTTTAACACCTCCCAATCCTGACTACACTGCTCTAACCACACAATCCTGACTACACTGCTCTAACACCTCCCAATCCTGACTACACTGCTCTAACACCTCCCAATCCTGACTACACTGCTCTAACCACACAATCCTGACTACACTGCTCTAACACCTTTCCCAATCCTGACTACACTGCTCTAACCACACAATCCTGACTACACTGCTCTAACACTTCCCAATCCTGACTTCACTGCTCTAACACCTCCCAATACTGACTACACTGCTCTAACACCTCCCAATCCTGACTACACTGCTCTAACACCTCCAATCCTGACTACACTGCTCTAACACCTCCCCAATCTGACTACCTGCTCAAACACCTCCCAATCCTGACTACACTGCTGTAACACCTCCCAATCCTGACTACACTGCTCTAACACTCCCATCCTGACTACACTGCTCTAAAACACTCCCAATCCTGACTACACTGCTCTAAACACCTCCTCAATCCTGACTACACTGCTCTAACACCTCCCAATCCTGACTACACTGCTCTAACACCTCCCAATCCTGACTACACTGCTCCTCTACACACCTCCCAATCCTGACTACACTGCTCTAACACCTCCCAATCCTGACTACACTGCTCTAACACCTCCCAATCCCTGACAATACACTGCTCTAACACCTCCCAATCCTGAACCTACAAACTGCAATCCTGACTACACTGCTCTAACACCTCCCAATCCTGACTACACTGCTCTAACACCTCCCAATCCTGACTACACTGCTCTAACACCTCCCAATCCTGACTACACTGCTCTAACCACACAATCCTGACTACACTGCTCTAACACTTCCCAATCCTGACTACACTGCTCTAACACCTCCCAATCCTGACTACACTGCTCTAACACCTCCCAATCCTGACTACACTGCTCTAACACCTCCCAATCCTGACTACACTGCTCTAACACCTCCCAATCCTGACTACACTGCTCTAACACCTCCCAATCCTGACTACACTGCTCTAACACCTCCCAATCCTGACTACACTGCTCTAACACCTCCCAATCCTGACTACACTGCTCTAACACTCCCAATCCTGACTACACTGCTCTAACCACACAATCCTGACTACACTGCTCTAACACCACAATCCTGACTACACTGCTCTAACACCTCCCAATCCTGACTACACTGCTCTAACACACACAATCCTGACTACACTGCTCTAACACTTCCCAATCCTGACTACACTGCTCTAACACCTTCCAATCCTGACTACACTGCTGTAACACCTCCCAATCCTGACTACACTGCTGTAACACCTCCCAATCCTGACTACACTGCTCTAACACCTCCCAATGCTGACTACACTGCTTTAACACCTCCCAATCCTGACTACACTGCTGTAACACCTCCCAATCCTGACTACACTGCTCTAACCACACAATCCTGACTACACTGCTCTAACACCTCTCCAATCCTGACTACACTGCTCTAACACCTCCCAATACTGACTACACTGCTTTAACACCTCCCAATCCTGACTACACTGCTCTAACACCTCCCAATCCTGACTACACTGCTCTAACCACACAATCCTGACTACACTGCTCTAACACCTCCCAATCCTGACTACACTGCTCTAACACCTCCCAATCCTGACTACACTGCTCTAACACCTCCCAATCCTGACTACACTGCTCTAACACCTCCAATCCTGACTACACTGCTCTAACACCTCCCAATCCTGACTACACTGCTCTAACCACACAATCCTGACTACACTGCTGTAACAAGACACAATCCTGACTACACTGCTCTAACACTTCCCAATCCTGACTACACTGCTGTAACACCTCCCAATCCTGACTACACTGCTCTAACCCACACAATCCTGACTACACTGCTCTAACACCTCCAATCCTGACTACACTGCTCTAACACCTCCCAATCCTGACTACACTGCTTTAACACCTCCCAATCCTGACTACACTGCTCTAACCACACAATCCTGACTACACTGCTGTAACAACACACAATCCTGACTACACTGCTCTAACACTTCCCAATCCTGACTACACTGCTCTAACACCTCCCAATCCTGACTACACTGCTCTAACCACACAATCCTGACTACACTGCTCTAACACCTCCCAATCCTGACTACACTGCTCTAACACCTCCCAATCCTGACTACACTGCTTTAACACCTCCCAATCCTGACTACACTGCTCTAACACCTCCCAATCCTGACTACACTGCTCTAACCACACAATCCTGACTACACTGCTGTAACACCTCCCAATCCTGACTACACTGCTCTAACACCTCCCAATCCTGACTACACTGCTCTAACCACACAATCCTGACTACACTGCTCTAACACCTCCCAATACTGACTACACTGCTCTAACACCTCCCAATCCTGACTACACTGCTCTAACACCTCCCAATCCTGACTACACTGCTCTAACACCTCCCAATCCTGACTACACTGCTCTAACCACACAATCCTGACTACACTGCACTAACACCTCCCAATCCTGACTACACTGCTCTAACACCTCCCAATCCTGACTACACTGCTTTAACACCTCCCAATCCTGACTACACTGCTCTAACACCTCCCAATCCTGACTACACTGCTCTAACACCTCCCAATCCTGACTACACTGCTTTAACACCTCCCAATCCTGACTACACTGCTCTAACACCTCCCAATCCTGACTACACTGCTCTAACCACACAATCCTGACTACACTGCTGTAACACCTCCCAATCCTGACTACACTGCTCTAACACCTCCCAATCCTGACTACACTGCTCTAACCACACAATCCTGACTACACTGCTCTAATACCTCCCAATACTGACTACACTGCTCTAACACCTCCCAATCCTGACTACACTGCTCTAACCACACAATCCTGACTACACTGCTCTAATACCTCCCAATACTGACTACACTGCTCTAACACCTCCCAATCCTGACTACACTGCTCTAACCACACAATCCTGACTACACTGCTCTAACACCTCCCAATACTGACTACACTGCTCTAACACCTCCCAATCCTGACTACACTGCTCTAACCACACAATCCTGACTACACTGCTCTAATACCTCCCAATACTGACTACACTGCTCTAACCACACAATCCTGACTACACTGCTCTAACACCTCCCAATCCTGACTACACTGCTCTAACCACACAATCCTGACTACACTGCTCTAATACCTCCCAATACTGACTACACAGCTCTAACACCTCCCAATCCTGACTACACTGCTCTAACCACACAATCCTGACTACACTGCTCTAACACCTCCCAATACTGACTACACTGCTCTAACACCTCCCAATCCTGACTACACTGCTCTAACCACACAATCCTGACTACACTGCTCTAATACCTCCCAATACTGACTACACTGCTCTAACCACACAATCCTGACTACACTGCTCTAACACCTCCCAATCCTGACTACACTGCTCTAACCACACAATCCTGACTACACTGCTCTAATACCTCCCAATACTGACTACACTGCTCTAACACCTCCCAATCCTGACTACACTGCTCTAACCACACAATCCTGACTACACTGCTCTAACACCTCCCAATCCTGACTACACTGCTCTAACCACACAATCCTGACTACACTGCTCTAATACCTCCCAATACTGACTACACAGCTCTAACACCTCCCAATCCTGACTACACTGCTCTAACCACACAATCCTGACTACACTGCTCTAATACCTCCCATTACTGACTACACTGCTCTAACACCTCCCAATCCTGACTACACTGCTCTAACCACACAATCCTGACTACACTGCTCTAATACCTCCCAATACTGACTACACTGCTCTAACACCTCCCAATCCTGACTACACTGCTCTAACCACACAATCCTGACTACACTGCTCTAACACCTCCCAATACTGACTACACTGCTCTAACACCTCCCAATCCTGACTACACTGCTCTAACACCTCCCAATCCTGACTACACTGCTCTAACACCTCCCAATCCTGACTACACTGCTCTAACCACACAATCCTGACTACACTGCACTAACACCTCCCAATCCTGACTACACTGCTCTAACACCTCCCAATCCTGACTACACTGCTTTAACACCTCCCAATCCTGACTACACTGCTCTAACACCTACCAATCCTGACTACACTGCTCTAACCACACAATCCTGACTACACTGCTCTAACACCTCCCAATCCTGACTACACAGCTCTAACACCTCCCAATCCTGACTACACTGCTCTAACACCTCCCAATCCTGACTACACTGCTCTAACACCTCTCAATCCTGACTACACTGCTCTAACCACACAATCCTGACTACACTGCTCTAACACCTCCCAATCCTGACTACACTGCTCTAACACCTCCCAATCCTGACTACACTGCTCTAACACCTCCCAATCCTGACTACACTGCTCTAACACCTCCCAATCCTGACTACACTGCTCTAACACCTCCCAATCCTGACTACACTGCTCTAACCACACAATCCTGACTTCACTGCTCTAACACCTCCCAATCCTGACTACACTGCTCTAACACCTCCCAATCCTGACTACACTGCTCTAACCACACAATCCTGACTACACTGCTCTAACACCTCCCAATCCTGACTACACTGCTCTAACAACACACAATCCTGACTACACTGCTCTAACAACACACAATCCTGACTACACTGCTCTAACACCTCCCAATCCTGACTACACTGCTCTAACCACACAATCCTGACTACACTGCTCTAACACTTCCCAATCCTGACTACACTGCTCTAACACCTCCCAATCCTGACTACACTGCTCTAACACCTCCCAATCCTGACTACACTGCTCTAACACCTCCCAATCCTCACTACACTGCTCTAACCACACAATCCTGACTACACTGCTCTAACACCTCCCAATCCTGACTACACTGCTCTAACACCTCCCAATCCTGACTACACTGCTCTAACACCTCCCAATCCTGACTACACTGCTCTAACACCTCCCAATCCTGACTACACTGCTCTAACCACACAATCCTGACTTCACTGCTCTAACACCTCCCAATCCTGACTACACTGCTCTAACACCTCCCAATCCTGACTACACTGCTCTAACCACACAATCCTGACTACACTGCTCTAACACCTCCCAATCCTGACTACACTGCTCTAACCACACAATCCTGACTACACTGCTCTAACACCTCCCAATCCTGACTACACTGCTCTAACAACACACAATCCTGACTACACTGCTGTAACAACACACAATCCTGACTACACTGCTCTAACACCTCCCAATCCTGACTACACTGCTCTAACACCTCCCAATCCTGACTACACTGCTCTAACCACACACAATCCTGACTACACTGCTGTAACAACACACAATCCTGACTACACTGCTCTAACACCTCCCAATCCTGACTACACTGCTCTAACCACACAATCCTGACTACACTGCTCTAACACTTCCCAATCCTGACTACACTGCTCTAACACCTCCCAATCCTGACTACACTGCTCTAACACCTCCCAATCCTGACTACACTGCTCTAACCACACAATCCTGACTACACTGCTCTAACACTTCCCAATCCTGACTACACTGCTCTAACACCTCCCAATCCTGACTACACTGCTCTAACACCTCCCAATCCTGACTACACTGCTCTAACCACACAATCCTGACTACACTGCTCTAACACCTCCCAATCCTGACTACACTGCTCTAACACCTCCCAATCCTGACTACACTGCTCTAACCACACAATCCTGACTACACTGCTCTAACACCTCCCAATCCTGACTACACTGCTCTAACCACACAATCCTGACTACACTGCTCTAACACCTCCCAATCCTGACTACACTGCTCTAACACCTCCCAATCCTGACTACACTGCTGTAACAACACACAATCCTGACTACACTGCTCTAACACCTCCCAATCCTGACTACACTGCTCTAACACCTCCCAATCCTGACTACACTGCTGTAACAACACACAATACTGACTACACTGCTCTAACCACCTAATCCTGACTACACTGCTGTAACACCTCCCAATCCTGACTACACTGCTCTAACACCTCCCAATCCTGACTACACTGCTCTAACACCTCCCAATCCTGACTACACTGCTCTAACACCTCCCAATCCTGACTACACTGCTCTAACCACACAATCCTGACTACACTGCTCTAACACTTCCCAATCCTGACTACACTGCTCTAACACCTCCCAATCCTGACTACACTGCTCTAACACCTCCCAATCCTGACTACACTGCTCTAACCACACAATCCTGACTACACTGCTCTAACACCTCCCAATCCTGACTACACTGCTCTAACACCTCCCAATCCTGACTACACTGCTCTAACACCTCCCAATCCTGACTACACTGCTCTAACACCTCCCAATCCTGACTACACTGCTGTAACAACACACAATCCTGACTACACTGCTCTAACCACCTAATCCTGACTACACTGCTGTAACACCTCCCAATCCTGACTACACTGCTCTAACACCTCCCAATCCTGACTACACTGCTCTAACACCTCCCAATCCTGACTACACTGCTCTAACACCTCCCAATCCTGACTACACTGCTCTAACCACACAATCCTGACTTCACTGCTCTAACACCTCCCAATCCTGACTACACTGCTCTAACACCTCACAATCCTGACTACACTGCTCTAACCACACAATCCTGACTACACTGCTCTAACACCTCCCAATCCTGACTACACTGCTCTAACCACACAATCCTGACTACACTGCTCTAACACCTCCCAATCCTGACTACACTGCTCTAACACCTCCCAATCCTGACTACACTGCTCTAACACCTCCCAATCCTGACTACACTGCTCTAACACCTCCCAATCCTGACTACACTGCTGTAACAACACACAATCCTGACTACACTGCTCTAACCACCTAATCCTGACTACACTGCTGTAACACCTCCCAATCCTGACTACACTGCTCTAACACCTCCCAATCCTGACTACACTGCTCTAACACCTCCCAATCCTGACTACACTGCTCTAACACCTCCCAATCCTGACTACACTGCTCTAACCACACAATCCTGACTACACTGCTGTAACACCTCCCAATCCTGACTACACTGCTCTAACACCTCCCAATCCTGACTACACTGCTCTAACCACACAATCCTGACTACACTGCTCTAACACCTCCCAATCCTGACTACACTGCTCTAACACCTCCCAATCCTGACTACACTGCTCTAACACCTCCCAATCCTGACTACACTGCTCTGACACCTCCCAATCCTGACTACACTGCTGTAACACATCCCAATCCTGACTACACTGCTCTAACACCTCCCAATCCTGACTTCACTGCTCTGACACCTCCCAATCCTAACTACACTGCTCTAACATCTCCCAATCCTGACTACACTGCTCTAACCACACAATCCTGACTACACTGCTCTAACACCTCCCAATCCTGACTACACTGCTCTAACAACACACAATCCTGACTACACTGCTCTAACCACACAATCCTGACTACACTGCTCTAACACCTCCCAATCCTGACTACACTGCTCTAACACCTCCCAATCCTGACTACACTGCTCTAACACCTCCCAATCCTGACTTCACTGCTCTGACACCTCCCAATCCTGACTACACTGCTCTAACACCTCCCAATCCTGACTACACTGCTCTAACACCTCCCAATCCTGACTACACTGCTCTAACACCTCCCAATCCTGACTACACTGCTCTAACACCTCCCAATCCTGACTACACAGCTCTAACACCTCCCAATCCTGACTACACTGCTCTAACAACACACAATCCTGACTACACTGCTCTAACACCTCCCAATCCTGACTACACTGCTCTAACACCTCCCAATCCTGACTACACTGCTGTAACAACACACAATCCTGACTACACTGCTCTAACACCTCCCAATCCTGACTACACTGCTCTAACACCTCCCAATCCTGACTACACTGCTCTAACACCTCCCAATCCTGACTACACTGCTCTAACCACACAATCCTGACTACACTGCTCTAACACCTCCCAATCCTGACTACACTGCTCTGACACCTCCCAATCCTGACTACACTGCTCTAACCACACAATCCTGACTACACTGCTCTGACACCTCCCAATCCTGACTACACTGCTCTAACACCTCCCAATCCTGACTACACTGCTCTAACCACACAATCCTGACTACACTGCTCTAACACCTCCCAATCCTGACTACACTGCTCTGACACCTCCCAATCCTGACTACACTGCTCTAACCACACAATCCTGACTACACTGCTCTGACACCTCCCAATCCTGACTACACTGCTCTAACACCTCCCAATCCTGACTACACTGCTCTAACCACACAATCCTGACTACACTGCTCTAACACCTCCCAATCCTGACTACACTGCTCTAACCACACAATCCTGACTACACTGCTCTGACACCTCCCAATCCTGACTACACTGCTCTAACACCTCCCAATCCTGACTACACTGCTCTAACACCTCCCAATCCTGACTACACTGCTCTAACCACACAATCCTGACTACACTGCTCTGACACCTCCCAATCCTGACTACACTGCTCTAACACCTCCCAATCCTGACTACACTGCTCTGACACCTCCCAATCCTGACTACACTGCTCTGACACCTCCCAATCCTGACTACACTGGTCTCACACCTCCCAATCCTGACTACACTGCTCTAACACCTCCCAATCCTGACTACACTGCTCTGACACCTCCCAATCCTGACTACACTGCTCTAACACCTCCCAATCCTGACTACACTGCTCTAACACCTCCCAATCCTGACTACACTGCTCTAACACCTCCCAATCCTGACTACACTGCTCTAACAACACACAATCCTGACTACACTGCTCTAACACCTCCCAATCCTGACTACACTGCTCTAACAACACACAATCCTGACTACACTGCTCTAACACCTCCCAATCCTGACTACACTGCTCTAACAACACACAATCCTGACTACACTGCTCTAACACCTCCCAATCCTGACTACACTGCTGTAACACCTCCCAATCCTGACTACACTGCTCTAACACCTCCCAATCCTGACTACACTGCTCTAACACCTCCCAATCCTGACTACACTGCTCTAACAACACACAATCCTGACTACACTGCTCTAACACCTCCCAATCCTGACTACACTGCTCTAACAACACACAATCCTGACTACACTGCTCTAACACCTCCCAATCCTGACTACACTGCTCTAACAACACACAATCCTGACTACACTGCTCTAACACCTCCCAATCCTGACTACACTGCTCTAACAACACACAATCCTGACTACACTGCTCTGACACCTCCCAATCCTGACTACACTGCTCTAACACCTCCCAATCCTGACTACACTGCTCTAACACCTCCCAATCCTGACTACACTGCTCTAACACCTCCCAATCCTGACTACACTGCTCTAACACCTGCCAATCCTGACTACACTGCTCTAACAACACACAATCCTGACTACACTGCTCTAACACCTCCCAATCCTGACTACACTGCTCTAACAACACACAATCCTGACTACACTGCTCTAACCACACAATCCTGACTACACTGCTCTAACCACACAATCCTGACTACACTGCTCTGACACCTCCCAATCCTGACTACACTGCTCTAACACCTCCCAATCCTGACTACACTGCTCTAACACCTCCCAATCCTGACTACACTGCTCTAACACCTCCCAATCCTGACTTCACTGCTCTAACACCTCCCAATCCTGACTACACTGCTCTAACACCTCCCAATCCTGACTACACTGCTCTAACACCTCCCAATCCTGACTACACTGCTCTAACACCTCCCAATCCTGACTACACTGCTCTAACAACACACAATCCTGACTACACTGCTCTAACCACACAATCCTGACTACACTGCTCTAACCACACAATCCTGACTACACTGCTCTAACACCTCCCAATCCTGACTTCACTGCTCTAACACCTCCCAATCCTGACTACACTGCTCTAACCACACAATCCTGACTACACTGCTCTAACACCTCCCAATCCTGACTACACTGCTCTAACACCTCCCAATCCTGACTACACTGCTCTAACACCTCCCAATCCTGACTACACTGCTCTAACACCTCCCAATCCTGACTTCACTGCTCTAACACCTCCCAATCCTGACTACACTGCTCTAACACCTCCCAATCCTGACTACACTGCTCTAACACCTCCCAATCCTGACTACACTGCTGCTAACACCTCCCAATCCTGACTACACTGCTCTAACACCTCCCAATCCTGACTTCACTGCTCTAACACCTCCCAATCCTGACTACACTGCTCTAACACCTCCCAATCCTGACTACACTGCTTTAACACCTCCCAATCCTGACTACACTGCTCTAACACCTCCCAATCCTGACTACACTGCTCTAACCACACAATCCTGACTACACTGCTCTAACACCTCCCAATCCTGACTACACTGCTCTAACACCTCCCAATCCTGACTACACTGCTCTAACACCTCCCAATCCTGACTACACTGCTCTAACACCTCCCAATCCTGACTACACTGCTCTAACACCTCCCAATCCTGACTACACTGCTCTAACACCTCCCAATCCTGACTACACTGCTCTAACACCTCCCAATCCTGACTACACTGCTTTAACACATCCCAATCCTGACTACACTGCTCTAACACCTCCCAATCCTGACTACACTGCTCTAACCACACAATCCTGACTACACTGCTCTAACACCTCCCAATCCTGACTACACTGCTCTAACACCTCCCACTCCTGACTACACTGCTCTAACACCTCCAATCCTGACTACACTGCTCTAACCACACAATCCTGACTACACTGCTCTAACCACACAATCCTGACTACACTGCTCTGACACCTCCCAATCCTGACTACACTGCTCTAACACCTCCCAATCCTGACTACACTGCTCTAACACCTCCCAATCCTGACTACACTGCTCTAACACCTCCCAATCCTGACTACACTGCTTCTAACACCTCCCAATCCTGACTACACTGCTCTAACACCTCCCAATCCTGACTACACTGCTCTAACAACACACAATCCTGACTACACTGCTCTAACACCTCCCAATCCTGACTACACTGCTCTAACACCTCCCAATCCTGACTACACTGCTCTAACACACACAATCCTGACTACACTGCTCTAACACATCCCAATCCTGACTACACTGCTCTAACACCTCCCAATCCTGACTACACTGCTCTAACACCTCCCAATCCTGACTACACTGCTCTAACAACACACAATCCTGACTACACTGCTCTAACACCTCCCAATCCTGACTACACTGCTCTAACCACACAATCCTGACTACACTGCTCTAACCACACAATCCTGACTACACTGCTCTGACACCTCCCAATCCTGACTACACTGCTCTAACACCTCCCAATCCTGACTACACTGCTCTAACACCTCCAATCCTGACTACACTGCTCTAACACCTCCCAATCCTGACTACACTGCTTTAACACCTCCCAATCCTGACTACACTGCTCTAACACCTCCCAATCCTGACTACACTGCTCTAACAACACACAATCCTGACTACACTGCTCTAACACCTCCCAATCCTGACTACACTGCTCTAACACCTCCCAATCCTGACTACACTGCTCTAACAACACACAATCCTGACTACACTGCTCTAACACATCCCAATCCTGACTACACTGCTCTAACACCTCCCAATCCTGACTACACTGCTCTAACAACACACAATCCTGACTACACTGCTCTAACACCTCCCAATCCTGACTACACTGCTCTAACACCTCCCAATCCTGACTACACTGCTCTAACACCTCCCAATCCTGACTACACTGCTCTAACACCTCCCAATCCTGACTACACTGCTTTAACACCTCCCAATCCTGACTACACTGCTCTAACACCTCCCAATCCTGACTACACTGCTCTAACAACACACAATCCTGACTACACTGCTCTAACACCTCCCAATCCTGACTACACTGCTCTAACACCTCCCAATCCTGACTACACTGCTCTAACACCTCCCAATCCTGACTACACTGCTCTAACACCTCCCAATCCTGACTACACTGCTCTAACAACACACAATCCTGACTACACTGCTCTAACACATCCCAATCCTGACTACACTGCTCTAACACCTCCCAATCCTGACTACACTGCTCTAACCACACAATCCTGACTACACTGCTCTAACAACACACAATCCTGACTACACTGCTCTAACACCTCCCAATCCTGACTACACTGCTCTAACCACACAATCCTGACTACACTGCTCTAACACCTCCAATCCTGACTACACTGCTCTAACAACACACAATCCTGACTACACTGCTCTAACACCTCCCAATCCTGACTACACTGCTCTAACACCTCCCAATCCTGACTACACTGCTCTAACACCTCACAATCCTGACTACACTGCTCTAACACCTCCCAATCCTGACTACACTGCTCTAACACCTCCCAATCCTGACTACACTGCTCTAACACCTCCCAATCCTGACTACACTGCTCTAACACCTCCCAATCCTGACTACACTGCTCTAACACCTCCCAATCCTGACTACACTGCTCTAACACCTCCCAATCCTGACTACACTGCTCTAACACCTCCCAATCCTGACTACACTGCTCTAACACCTCCCAATCCTGACTACACTGCTCTAACACCTCCCAATCCTGACTACACTGCTCTAACACCTCCCAATCCTGACTACACTGCTCTAACACCTCCCAATCCTGACTACACTGCTCTAACACCTCCCAATCCTGACTACACTGCTCTAACAACACACAATCCTGACTACACTGCTCTAACACCTCCCAATCCTGACTACACTGCTCTAACAACACACAATCCTGACTACACTGCTCTAACACCTCCCAATCCTGACTACACTGCTCTAACAACACACAATCCTGACTACACTGCTCTAACACCTCCCAATCCTGACTTCACTGCTCTAACACCTCCCAATCCTGACTACACTGCTCTAACAACACACAATCCTGACTACACTGCTCTAACACCTCCCAATCCTGACTTCACTGCTCTAACACCTCCCAATCCTGACTACACTGCTCTAACAACACACAATCCTGACTACACTGCTCTAACACCTCCCAATCCTGACTACACTGCTCTAACACCTCCCAATCCTGACTACACTGCTCTAACAACACACAATCCTGACTACACTGCTCTAACACCTCCCAATCCTGACTTCACTGCTCTAACACCTCCCAATCCTGACTACACTGCTCTAACAACACACAATCCTGACTACACTGCTCTAACACCTCCCAATCCTGACTACACTGCTCTAACAACACACAATCCTGACTACACTGCTCTAACACCTCCCAATCCTGACTTCACTGCTCTAACACCTCCAATCCTGACTACACTGCTCTAACAACACACCAATCCTGACTACACTGCTCTAACCACACACAATCCTGACTACACTGCTCTAACACCTCCCAATCCTGACTTCACTGCTCTAACACCTCCCAATCCTGACTACACTGCTCTAACACCTCCCAATCCTGACTACACTGCTCTAACCACACAATCCTGACTACACTGCTCTAACACCTCCCAATCCTGACTACACTGCTCTAACAACACACAATCCTGACTACACTGCTCTAACACCTCCCAATCCTGACTACACTGCTCTAACAACACACAATCCTGACTACACTGCTCTAACACCTCCCAATCCTGACTACACTGCTCTAACAACACACAATCCTGACTACACTGCTCTAACACCTCCCAATCCTGACTACACTGCTCTAACAACACACAATCCTGACTACACTGCTCTAACACCTCCCAATCCTGACTACACTGCTCTAACAACACACAATCCTGACTACCCTGCTCTAACACCTCCCAATCCTGACTACACTGCTCTAACAACACACAATCCTGACTACACTGCTCTAACACCTCCCAATCCTGACTACACTGCTCTAACAACACACAATCCTGACTACACTGCTCTAACACTCCCAATCCTGACTTCACTGCTCTAACACCTCCCAATCCTGACTACACTGCTCTAACCACACACAATCCTGACTACACTGCTCTAACACCTCCCAATCCTGACTTCACTGCTCTAACACCTCCCAATCCTGACTACACTGCTCTAACAACACACAATCCTGACTACACTGCTCTAACACCTCCCAATCCTGACTTCACTGCTCTAACACCTCCCAATCCTGACTACACTGCTCTAACACCTCCCAATCCTGACTTCACTGCTCTAACACCTCCCAATCCTGACTACACTGCTCTAACAACACACAATCCTGACTACACTGCTCTAACACCTCCCAATCCTGACTTCACTGCTCTAACACCTCACAATCCTGACTACACTGCTCTAACACCTCCCAATCCTGACTACACTGCTCTAACACCTCCCAATCCTGACTACACTGCTCTAACAACACACAATCCTGACTACACTGCTCTAACACCTCCCAATCCTGACTACACTGCTCTAACAACACACAATCCTGACTACACTGCTCTAACACCTCCCAATCCTGACTACACTGCTCTAACAACACACAATCCTGACTACACTGCTCTAACACCTCCCAATCCTGACTACACTGCTCTAACAACACACAATCCTGACTACACTGCTCTAACACCTCCCAATCCTGACTACACTGCTCTAACAACACACAATCCTGACTACACTGCTCTAACACCTCCCAATCCTGACTACACTGCTCTAACAACACA
The DNA here is from genome assembly GCA_964016885.1 of Eledone cirrhosa. Classification (NCBI taxonomy): domain Eukaryota; kingdom Metazoa; phylum Mollusca; class Cephalopoda; order Octopoda; family Eledonidae; genus Eledone; species Eledone cirrhosa. The sequence continues at coordinate 46,670,103 of OZ024748.1, forward strand.
CAATCCTGACTACACTGCTCTAACACCTCCCAATCCTGACTTCACTGCTCTAACACCTCCCAATCCTGACTACACTGCTCTAACCACACACAATCCTGACTACACTGCTCTAACACCTCCCAATCCTGACTTCACTGCTCTAACACCTCCCAATCCTGACTACACTGCTCTAACAACACACAATCCTGACTACACTGCTCTAACACCTCCCAATCCTGACTTCACTGCTCTAACACCTCCCAATCCTGACTACACTGCTCTAACACCTCCCAATCCTGACTTCACTGCTCTAACACCTCCCAATCCTGACTACACTGCTCTAACAACACACAATCCTGACTACACTGCTCTAACACCTCCCAATCCTGACTTCACTGCTCTAACACCTCACAATCCTGACTACACTGCTCTAACACCTCCCAATCCTGACTACACTGCTCTAACACCTCCCAATCCTGACTACACTGCTCTAACACCTCCCAATCCTGACTACACTGCTCTAACACCTCCAATCCTGACTACACTGCTCTAACACCTGCCAATCCTGACTACACTGCTCTAACAACACACAATCCTGACTACACTGCTCTAACACCTCCCAATCCTGACTACACTGCTCTAACACCTCCCAATCCTGACTACACTGCTCTAACACCTCCCAATCCTGACTACACTGCTCTAACACCTCCCAATCCTGACTACACTGCTCTAACAACACACAATCCTGACTACACTGCTCTAACACCTCCCAATCCTGACTACACTGCTCTAACAACACACAATCCTGACTACACTGCTCTAACACCTCCCAATCCTGACTACACTGCTCTAACACCTCCCAATCCTGTCTACACTGCTCTAACACCTCCCAATCCTGACTACACTGCTCTAACAACACACAATCCTGACTACACTGCTCTAAAACCTCCCAATCCTGACTACACTGCTCTAACAACACACAATCCTGACTACACTGCTCTAACACCTCCCAATCCTGACTACACTGCTCTAACAACACACAATCCTGACTACACTGCTCTAACACCTCCCAATCCTGACTTCACTGCTCTAACAACACACAATCCTGACTACACTGCTCTAACACCTCCCAATCCTGACTACACTGCTCTAACACCTCCCAATCCTGACTACACTGCTCTAACACCTCCCAATCCTGACTACACTGCTCTAACAACACACAATCCTGACTACACTGCTCTAACACCTCCCAATCCTGACTACACTGCTCTAACAACACACAATCCTGACTACACTGCTCTAACACCTCCCAATCCTGACTACACTGCTCTAACAACACACAATCCTGACTACACTGCTCTAACACCTCCCAATCCTGACTACACTGCTCTAACACCTCCCAATCCTGACTACACTGCTCTAACACCTCCCAATCCTGACTACACTGCTCTAACACCTCCCAATCCTGACTACACTGCTCTAACACCTCCCAATCCTGACTACACTGCTCTAACACCTCCCAATCCTGACTACACTGCTCTAACAACACACAATCCTGACTACACTGCTCTAACACCTCCCAATCCTGACTACACTGCTCTAACACCTCCCAATCCTGACTACACTGCTCTAACAACACACAATCCTGACTACACTGCTCTAACACCTCCCAATCCTGACTACACTGCTCTAACACCTCCCAATCCTGACTACACTGCTCTAACACCTCCCAATCCTGACTACACTGCTCTAACACCTCCCAATCCTGACTACACTGCTCTAACACCTCCCAATCCTGACTACACTGCTCTAACACCTCCCAATCCTGACTACACTGCTCTAACCACACAATCCTGACTACACTGCTCTAACACCTCCCAATCCTGACTACACTGCTCTAACACCTCCCAATCCTGACTACACTGCTCTAACAACACACAATCCTGACTACACTGCTCTAACACCTCCCAATCCTGACTACACTGCTCTAACACCTCCCAATCCTGACTACACTGCTCTAACACCTCCCAATCCTGACTACACTGCTCTAACACCTCCCAATCCTGACTACACTGCTCTAATACCTCCCAATCCTGACTACACTGCTCTAACACCTCCCAATCCTGACTACACTGCTCTAACACCTCCCAATCCTGACTACACTGCTCTAACACCTCCCAATCCTGACTACACTGCTCTAACACCTCCCAATCCTGACTACACTGCTCTAACACCTCCCAATCCTGACTACACTGCTCTAACCACACAATCCTGACTTCACTGCTCTAACCACACAATCCTGACTACACTGCTCTAACACCTCCCAATCCTGACTACACTGCTCTAACACCTCCCAATCCTGACTACACTGCTCTAACACCTCCCAATCCTGACTACACTGCTCTAACACCTCCCAATCCTGACTACACTGCTCTAACACCTCCCAATCCTGACTACACTGCTCTAACCACACAATCCTGACTACACTGCTCTAACACCTCCCAATCCTGACTACACTGCTCTAACACCTCCCAATCCTGACTACACTGCTCTAACACCTCCCAATCCTGACTACACTGATCTAACACCTCCCAATCCTGACTACACTGCTCTAACCACACAATCCTGACTACACTGCTCTAACACCTCCCAATCCTGACTACACTGCTCTAACACCTCCCAATCCTGACTACACTGCTCTAACACCTCCCAATCCTGACTACACTGCTCTAACACCTCCCAATCCTGACTACACTGCTCTAACACCTCCCAATCCTGACTACACTGCTCTAACACCTCCCAATCCTGACTACACTGCTCTAACACCTCCCAATCCTGACTACACTGCTCTAACCACACAATCCTGACTACACTGCTCTAACACCTCCCAATCCTGACTACACTGCTCTAACACCTCCCAATCCTGACTACACTGCTCTAACACCTCCCAATCCTGACTACACTGCTCTAACAACACACAATCCTGACTACACTGCTCTAACACCTCCCAATACTGACTACACTGCTCTAACACCTCCCAATCCTGACTACACTGCTCTAACACCTCCCAATCCTGACTACACTGCTCTAACACCTCCCAATCCTGACTACACTGCTCTAACACCTCCCAATCCTGACTACACTGCTCTAACACCTCCCAATCCTGACTACACTGCTCTAACATCTCCCAATCCTGACTACACTGCTCTAACACCTCCCAATACTGACTACACTGCTGTAACACCTCCCAATCCTGACTACACTGCTGTAACACCTCCCAATCCTGACTACACTGCTCTGACACCTCCCAATCCTGACTACACTGCTCTAACACCTCCCAATCCTGACTACACTGCTCTAACACCTCCCAATCCTGACTACACTGCTCTGACACCTCCCAATCCTGACTACACTGCTCTAACACCTCCCAATCCTGACTACACTGCTCTAACACCTCCCAATCCTGACTACACTGCTCTAACACCTCCCAATCCTGACTACACTGCTCTAACACCTCCCAATCCTGACTTCACTGCTCTAACACCTCCCAATCCTGACTACACTGCTCTAACACCTCCCAATCCTGACTACACTGCTCTAACACCTCCCAATCCTGACTACACTGCTGTAACACCTCCCAATCCTGACTACACTGCTCTAACACCTCCCAATCCTGACTTCACTGCTCTAACACCTCCCAATCCTGACTACACTGCTCTAACACCTCCCAATCCTGACTACACTGCTGTAACACCTCCCAATCCTGACTACACTGCTCTAACACCTCCCAATCCTGACTACACTGCTCTAACCACACAATCCTGACTACACTGCTCTAACACCTCCCAATCCTGACTACACTGCTCTAACACCTCCCAATCCTGAATACACTGCTCTAACACCTCCCAATCCTGACTACACTGCTCTAACAACACACAATCCTGACTACACTGCTCTAACACCTCCCAATACTGACTACACTGCTCTAACACCTCCCAATCCTGACTACACTGCTCTAACACCTCCCAATCCTGACTACACTGCTCTAACACCTCCCAATCCTGACTACACTGCTCTAACACCTCCCAATCCTGACTACACTGCTCTAACACCTCCCAATCCTGACTACACTGCTCTAACATCTCCCAATCCTGACTACACTGCTCTAACACCTCCCAATACTGACTACACTGCTGTAACACCTCCCAATCCTGACTACACTGCTGTAACACCTCCCAATCCTGACTACACTGCTCTGACACCTCCCAATCCTGACTACACTGCTCTAACACCTCCCAATCCTGACTACACTGCTCTAACACCTCCCAATCCTGACTACACTGCTCTGACACCTCCCAATCCTGACTACACTGCTCTAACACCTCCCAATCCTGACTACACTGCTCTAACACCTCCCAATCCTGACTACACTGCTCTAACACCTCCCAATCCTGACTACACTGCTCTAACACCTCCCAATCCTGACTTCACTGCTCTAACACCTCCCAATCCTGACTACACTGCTCTAACACCTCCCAATCCTGACTACACTGCTCTAACACCTCCCAATCCTGACTACACTGCTGTAACACCTCCCAATCCTGACTACACTGCTCTAACACCTCCCAATCCTGACTACACTGCTCTAACCACACAATCCTGACTACACTGCTCTAACACCTCCCAATCCTGACTTCACTGCTCTAACACCTCCCAATCCTGACTACACTGCTCTAACACCTCCCAATCCTGACTTCACTGCTCTAACACCTCCCAATCCTGACTACACTGCTCTAACCACACAATCCTGACTACACTGCTCTAACACCTCCCAATCCTGACTACACTGCTCTAACACCTCCCAATCCTGACTACACTGCTCTAACACCTCCCAATCCTGACTACACTGCTCTAACACCTCCCAATCCTGACTTCACTGCTCTAACACCTCCCAATCCTGACTACACTGCTCTAACACCTCCCAATCCTGACTACACTGCTCTAACACCTCCCAATCCTGACTACACTGCTGTAACACCTCCCAATCCTGACTACACTGCTCTAACACCTCCCAATCCTGACTTCACTGCTCTAACACCTCCCAATCCTGACTACACTGCTCTAACACCTCCCAATCCTGACTACACTGCTCTAACACCTCCCAATCCTGACTACACTGCTCTAACCACACAATCCTGACTACACTGCTCTAACACCTCCCAATCCTGACTACACTGCTCTAACACCTCCCAATCCTGACTACACTGCTCTAACACCTCCCAATCCTGACTACACTGCTCTAACACCTCCCAATCCTGACTACACTGCTCTAACCACACAATCCTGACTACACTGCTCTAACACCTCCCAATCCTGACTACACTGCTCTAACACCTCCCAATCCTGACTACACTGCTCTAACACCTCCCAATCCTGACTACACTGCTCTAACACCTCCCAATCCTGACTACACTGCTCTAACACCTCCCAATCCTGACTACACTGCTCTAACACCTCCCAATCCTGACTACACTGCTCTAACACCTCCCAATCCTGACTACACTGCTCTAACACCTCCCAATCCTGACTACACTGCTCTAACACCTCCCAATCCTGACTACACTGCTCTAACCACACAATCCTGACTACACTGCTGTAACACCTCCCAATCCTGACTACACTGCTCTAACACCTCCCAATCCTGACTTCACTGCTCTAACACCTCCCAATCCTGACTACACTGCTCTAACCACACAATCCTGACTACACTGCTCTAACACCTCCCAATCCTGACTTCACTGCTCTAACACCTCCCAATCCTGACTACACTGCTCTAACACCTCCCAATCCTGACTTCACTGCTCTAACACCTCCCAATCCTGACTACACTGCTCTAACCACACAATCCTGACTACACTGCTCTAACACCTCCCAATCCTGACTACACTGTTCTAACACCTCCCAATCCTGACTACACTGCTCTAACACCTCCCAATCCTGACTACACTGCTCTAACACCTCCCAATCCTGACTTCACTGCTCTAACACCTCCCAATCCTGACTACACTGCTCTAACACCTCCCAATCCTGACTACACTGCTCTAACACCTCCCAATCCTGACTACACTGCTGTAACACCTCCCAATCCTGACTACACTGCTCTAACACCTCCCAATCCTGACTTCACTGCTCTAACACCTCCCAATCCTGACTACACTGCTCTAACCACACAATCCTGACTACACTGCTCTAACACCTCCCAATCCTGACTTCACTGCTCTAACACCTCCCAATCCTGACTACACTGCTCTAACACCTCCCAATCCTGACTTCACTGCTCTAACACCTCCCAATCCTGACTACACTGCTCTAACCACACAATCCTGACTACACTGCTCTAACACCTCCCAATCCTGACTACACTGCTCTAACACCTCCCAATCCTGACTACACTGCTCTGACACCTCCCAATCCTGACTTCACTGCTCTAACACCTCCCAATCCTGACTTCACTGCTCTAACACCTCCCAATCCTGACTTCACTGCTCTAACACCTCCCAATCCTGACTACACTGCTCTAACACCTCCCAATCCTGACTACACTGCTCTAACACCTCCCAATCCTGACTTCACTGCTCTAACACCTCCCAATCCTGACTACACTGCTCTAACCACACAATCCTGACTACACTGCTCTAACACCTCCCAATCCTGACTTCACTGCTCTAACACCTCCCAATCCTGACTACACTGCTCTAACACCTCCCAATCCTGACTTCACTGCTCTAACACCTCCCAATCCTGACTACACTGCTCTAACCACACAATCCTGACTACACTGCTCTAACACCTCCCAATCCTGACTACACTGCTCTAACACCTCCCAATCCTGACTTCACTGCTCTAACACCTCCCAATCCTGACTACACTGCTCTAACCACACAATCCTGACTACACTGCTCTGACACCTCCCAATCCTGACTACACTGCTCTAACACCTCCCAATCCTGACTTCACTGCTCTAACACCTCCCAATCCTGACTACACTGCTCTAACACCTCCCAATCCTGACTACACTGCTCTAACACCTCCCAATCCTGACTTCACTGCTCTAACACCTCCCAATCCTGACTACACTGCTCTAACCACACAATCCTGACTACACTGCTCTAACACCTCCCAATCCTGACTTCACTGCTCTAACACCTCCCAATCCTGACTACACTGCTCTAACACCTCCCAATCCTGACTTCACTGCTCTAACACCTCCCAATCCTGACTACACTGCTCTAACCACACAATCCTGACTACACTGCTCTAACACCTCCCAATCCTGACTACACTGCTCTAACACCTCCCAATCCTGACTACACTGCTCTGACACCTCCCAATCCTGACTTCACTGCTCTAACACCTCCCAATCCTGACTTCACTGCTCTAACACCTCCCAATCCTGACTACACTGCTCTAACACCTCCCAATCCTGACTACACTGCTCTAACACCTCCCAATCCTGACTTCACTGCTCTAACACCTCCCAATCCTGACTACACTGCTCTAACACCTCCCAATCCTGACTACACTGCTCTAACACCTCCCAATCCTGACTTCACTGCTCTAACACCTCCCAATCCTGACTACACTGCTCTAACCACACAATCCTGACTACACTGCTCTAACACCTCCCAATCCTGACTACACTGCTCTAACACCTCCCAAGCCTGACTACACTGCTCTAACACCTCCCAATCCTGACTACACTGCTGTAACAACACACAATCCTGACTACACTGCTCTAACACCTCCCAATCCTGACTACACTGCTCTAACACCTCCCAAGCCTGACTACACTGCTCTAACACCTCCCAATCCTGACTACACTGCTCTAACACCTCCCAATCCTGACTACACTGCTCTAACACCTCCCAATCCTGACTACACTGCTCTAACAACACACAATCCTGACTACACTGCTCTAACACCTCCCAATCCTGACTACACTGCTCTAACACCTCCCAATCCTGACTACACTGCTCTAACACCTCCCAATCCTGACTACACTGCTCTAACAACACACAATCCTGACTACACTGCTCTAACACCTCCCAATCCTGACTACACTGCTCTAACACCTCCCAAGCCTGACTACACTGCTCTAACACCTCCCAATCCTGACTACACTGCTCTAACACCTCCCAATCCTGACTACACTGCTCTAACACCTCCCAAGCCTGACTACACTGCTCTAACACCTCCCAATCCTGACTACACTGCTCTAACACCTCCCAATCCTGACTACACTGCTCTAACACCTCCCAATCCTGACTACACTGCTCTAACACCTCCCAAGCCTGACTACACTGCTCTAACACCTCCCAATCCTGACTACACTGCTCTAACACCTCCCAAGCCTGACTACACTGCTCTAACACCTCCCAATCCTGACTACACTGCTCTAACACCTCCCAAGCCTGACTACACTGCTCTAACACCTCCCAATCCTGACTACACTGCTCTAACACCTCCCAATCCTGACTACACTGCTCTAACACCTCCCAATCCTGACTACACTGCTCTAACAACACACAATCCTGACTACACTGCTCTAACACCTCCCAATCCTGACTACACTGCTCTAACACCTCCCAATCCTGACTACACTGCTCTAACACCTCCCAATCCTGACTACACTGCTCTAACACCTCCCAATCCTGACTACACTGCTCTAACAACACACAATCCTGACTACACTGCTCTAACACCTCCCAATCCTGACTACACTGCTCTAACACCTCCCAATCCTGACTACACTGCTCTAACACCTCCCAATCCTGACTACACTGCTCTAACAACACACAAGCCTGACTACACTGCTCTAACACCTCCCAATCCTGACTACACTGCTCTAACACCTCCCAATCCTGACTACACTGCTCTAACACCTCCCAATCCTGACTACACTGCTCTAACACCTCCCAATCCTGACTACACTGCTCTAACAACACACAATCCTGACTACACTGCTCTAACACCTCCCAATCCTGACTACACTGCTCTAACACCTCCCAATCCTGACTACACTGCTCTAACAACACACAATCCTGACTACACTGCTCTAACACCTCCCAATCCTGACTACACTGCTCTAACACCTCCCAATCCTGACTACACTGCTCTAACACCTCCCAATCCTGACTACACTGCTCTAACACCTCCCAATCCTGACTACACTGCTCTAACACCTCCCAATCCTGACTACACTGCTCTAACAACACACAATCCTGACTACACTGCTCTAACACCTCCCAATCCTGACTACACTGCTCTAACACCTCCCAATCCTGACTACACTGCTCTAACACCTCCCAATCCTGACTACACTGCTCTAACAACACACAATCCTGACTACACTGCTCTAACACCTCCCAATCCTGACTACACTGCTCTAACAACACACAATCCTGACTACACTGCTCTAACACCTCCCAATCCTGACTACACTGCTCTAACACCTCCCAAGCCTGACTACACTGCTCTAACCACACAATCCTGACTACACTGCTCTAACACCTCCCAATCCTGACTACACTGCTCTAACCACACAATCCTGACTACACTGCTCTAACACCTCCCAATCCTGACTACACTGCTCTAACAACACACAATCCTGACTACACTGCTCTAACACCTCCCAATCCTGACTACACTGCTCTGACACCTCCCAATCCTGACTACACTGCTCTAACACCTCCCAATCCTGACTACACTGCTCTAACCACACAATCCTGACTACACTGCTCTGACACCTCCCAATCCTGACTACACTGCTCTAACACCTCCCAATACTGACTACACTGCTGTAACACCTCACAATCCTGACTACACTGCTCTAACACCTCCCAATCCTGACTACACTGCTGTAACACCTCCCAATCCTGACTACACTGCTCTAACACCTCCCAATCCTGACTACACTGCTCTAACCACACAATCCTGACTACACTGCTCTGACACCTCCCAATCCTGACTACACTGCTCTAACACCTCCCAATCCTGACTACACTGCTGTAACACCTCCCAATCCTGACTACACTGCTCTAACACCTCCCAATACTGACTACACTGCTGTAACACCTCCCAATCCTGACTACACTGCTCTAACACCTCCCAATCCTGACTACACTGCTCTAACCACACAATCCTGACTACACTGCTCTGACACCTCCCAATCCTGACTACACTGCTCTAACTCCTCCCAATCCTGACTACACTGCTCTGACACCTCCCAATCCTGACTACACTGCTCTAACACCTCCCAATCCTGACTACACTGCTCTAACACCTCCCAATCCTGACTACACTGCTCTGACACCTCCCAATCCTGACTACACTGCTCTGACACCTCCCAATCCTGACTACACTGCTCTAACACCTCCCAATACTGACTACACTGCTGTAACACCTCCCAATCCTGACTACACTGCTCTAACACCTCCCAATCCTGACTACACTGCTGTAACACCTCCCAATACTGACTACACTGCTCTAACACCTCCCAATCCTGACTACACTGCTGTAACACCTCCCAATCCTGACTACACTGCTCTAACACCTCCCAATCCTGACTACACTGCTGTAACACCTCCCAATCCTGACTACACTGCTCTAACACCTCCCAATCCTGACTACACTGCTCTAACACCTCCCAATCCTGACTACACTGCTGTAACACCTCCCAATCCTGACTACACTGCTCTAACACCTCCCAATCCTGACTACACTGCTCTGACACCTCCCAATCCTGACTACACTGCTCTGACACCTCCCAATCCTGACTACACTGCTCTAACACCTCCCAATACTGACTACACTGCTGTAACACCTCCCAATCCTGACTACACTGCTCTAACACCTCCCAATCCTGACTACACTGCTGTAACACCTCCCAATACTGACTACACTGCTCTAACACCTCCCAATCCTGACTACACTGCTGTAACACCTCCCAATCCTGACTACACTGCTCTAACACCTCCCAATCCTGACTACACTGCTGTAACACCTCCCAATCCTGACTACACTGCTCTAACACCTCCCAATCCTGACTACACTGCTCTAACCACACAATCCTGACTACACTGCTCTGACACCTCCCAATCCTGACTACACTGCTCTAACACCTCCCAATCCTGACTACACTGCTCTAACACCTCCCAATCCTGACTACACTGCTCTAACACCTCCCAATCCTGACTACACTGCTCTAACACCTCCCAATACTGACTACACTGCTGTAACACCTCCCAATCCTGACTACACTGCTCTAACACCTCCCAATCCTGACTACACTGCTCTAACCACACAATCCTGACTACACTGCTCTGACACCTCCCAATCCTGACTACACTGCTCTAACACCTCCCAATCCTGACTACACTGCTCTAACACCTCCCAATCCTGACTACACTGCTGTAACACCTCCCAATCCTGACTACACTGCTCTAACACCTCCCAATACTGACTACACTGCTGTAACACCTCCCAATCCTGACTACACTGCTCTAACACCTCCCAATCCTGACTACACTGCTCTAACCACACAATCCTGACTACACTGCTCTGACACCTCCCAATCCTGACTACACTGCTCTAACACCTCCCAATCCTGACTACACTGCTCTGACACCTCCCAATCCTGACTACACTGCTCTAACACCTCCCAATCCTGACTACACTGCTCTAACACCTCCCAATACTGACTACACTGCTCTAACACCTCCCAATCCTGACTACACTGCTGTAACACCTCCCAATCCTGACTACACTGCTCTAACACCTCCCAATCCTGACTACACTGCTCTAACCACACAATCCTGACTACACTGCTCTGACACCTCCCAATCCTGACTACACTGCTCTAACACCTCCCAATCCTGACTACACTGCTCTGACACCTCCCAATCCTGACTACACTGCTCTAACACCTCCCAATACTGACTACACTGCTCTAACACCTCCCAATCCTGACTACACTGCTCTAACCACACAATCCTGACTACACTGCTCTAACACCTCCCAATCCTGACTACACTGCTCTAACAACACACAATCCTGACTACACTGCTCTAACACCTCCCAATCCTGACTACACTGCTCTAACACCTCCCAATACTGACTACACTGCTCTAACACCTCCCAATCCTGACTACACTGCTGTAACACCTCCCAATCCTGACTACACTGCTCTAACCACACAATCCTGACTACACTGCTCTAACACCTCCCAATCCTGACTACACTGCTCTAACACCTCCCAATCCTGACTACACTGCTCTAACACCTCCCAATCCTGACTACACTGCTGTAACACCTCCCAATCCTGACTACACTGCTCTAACACCTCCCAATCCTGACTACACTGCTCTAACACCTCCCAATACTGACTACACTGCTCTAACACCTCCCAATCCTGACTACACTGCTGTAACACCTCCCAATCCTGACTACACTGCTCTAACACCTCCCAATCCTGACTACACTGCTCTAACACCTCCCAATCCTGACTACACTGCTCTAACACCTCCCAATCCTGACTACACTGCTGTAACACCTCCTAATCCTGACTACACTGCTCTAACACCTCCCAATACTGACTACACTGCTCTAACACCTCCCAATCCTGACTACACTGCTGTAACACCTCCCAATCCTGACTACACTGCTCTAACACCTCCCAATCCTGACTACACTGCTCTAACACCTCCCAATCCTGACTACACTGCTCTAACACCTCCCAATCCTGACTACACTGCTGTAACACCTCCCAATCCTGACTACACTGCTCTAACACCTCCCAATACTGACTACACTGCTGTAACACCTCCCAATCCTGACGACACTGCTGTAACACCTCCCAATACTGACTACACTGCTCTAACACCTCCCAATCCTGACTACACTGCTGTAACACCTCCCAATCCTGACTACACTGCTCTAACCACACAATCCTGACTACACTGCTCTGACACCTCCCAATCCTGACTACACTGCTCTAACAACACACAATCCTGACTACACTGCTCTAACACCTCCCAATCCTGACTACACTGCTCTGACACCTCCCAATCCTGACTACACTGCTCTGACACCTCCCAATCCTGACTACACTGCTCTAACACCTCCCAATCCTGACTACACTGCTCTGACACCTCCCAATCCTGACTACACTGCTCTAACACCTCCCAATCCTGACTACACTGCTCTAACCACACAATCCTGACTACACTGCTCTGACACCTCCCAATCCTGACTACACTGCTCTAACACCTCCCAATCCTGACTACACTGCTCTGACACCTCCCAATCCTGACTACACTGCTCTAACACCTCCCAATCCTGACTACACTGCTCTGACACCTCCCAATCCTGACTACACTGCTCTAACACCTCCCAATCCTGACTACACTGCTCTGACACCTCCCAATCCTGACTACACTGCTCTAACACCTCCCAATCCTGACTACACTGCTCTGACACCTCCCAATCCTGACTACACTGCTGTAACACCTCCCAATCCTGACTACACTGCTCTAACCACACAATCCTGACTACACTGCTCTGACACCTCCCAATCCTGACTACACTGCTCTAACACCTCCCAATCCTGACTACACTGCTCTAACACCTCCCAATCCTGACTACACTGCTCTAACACCTCCCAATCCTGACTACACTGCTCTAACCACACAATCCTGACTACACTGCTCTAACACCTCCCAATCCTGACTACACTGCTCTAACACCTCCCAATCCTGACTACACTGCTCTGACACCTCCCAATCCTGACTACACTGCTCTGACACCTCCCAATCCTGACTTCACTGCTCTAACACCTCCCAATCCTAACTACACTGCTCTAACCACACAATCCTGACTACACTGCTCTGACACCTCCCAATCCTGACTACACTGCTCTGACACCTCCCAATCCTGACTTCACTGCTCTAACACCTCCCAATCCTGACTACACTGCTCTAACCACACAATCCTGACTACACTGCTCTGACACCTCCCAATCCTGACTTCACTGCTCTAACACCTCCCAATCCTGACTTCACTGCTCTAACACCTCCCAATCCTGACTACACTGCTCTAACACCTCCCAATCCTGACTACACTGCTCTGACACCTCCCAATCCTGACTACACTGCTCTAACACCTCCCAATCCTGACTACACTGCTCTAACACCTCCCAATCCTGACTACACTGCTCTAACAGCTCCCAATCCTGACTACACTGCTCTGACACCTCCCAATCCTGACTACACTGCTCTGACACCTCCCAATCCTGACTACACTGCTCTAACACCTCCCAATCCTGACTACACTGCTCTAACACCTCCCAATCCTGACTACACTGCTCTAACACCTCCCAATCCTGACTACACTGCTCTAACACCTCCCAATCCTGACTACACTGCTCTAACACCTCCCAATCCTGACTACACTGCTCTAACACCTCCCAATCCTGACTACACTGCTCTGACACCTCCCAATCCTGACTACACTGCTCTAACACCTCCCAATCCTGACTACACTGCTCTAACACCTCCCAATCCTGTCTTCACTGCTCTAACACCTCCCAATCCTGACTACACTGCTCTAACACCTCCCAATCCTGACTACACTGCTCTAACACCTCCCAATCCTGACTACACTGCTCTAACACCTCCCAATCCTGACTACACTGCTCTAACACCTCCCAATCCTGACTACACTGCTCTAACACCTCCCAATCCTGACTACACTGCTCTAACACCTCCCAATCCTGACTACACTGCTCTAACACCTCCCAATCCTGACTACACTGCTCTAACACCTCCCAATCCTGACTACACTGCTCTAACACCTCCCAATCCTGACTACACTGCTCTAACACCTCCCAATCCTGACTACACTGCTCTAACACCTCCCAATCCTGACTACACTGCTCTAACACCTCCCAATCCTGACTACACTGCTCTAACACCTCCCAATCCTGACTACACTGCTCTAACACCTCACAATCCTGACTACACTGCTCTAACACCTCCCAATCCTGACTACACTGCTCTAACCACACAATCCTGACTACACTGCTCTAACAACACACAATCCTGACTACACTGCTCTAACACCTCCCAATCCTGACTACACTGCTCTAACCACACAATCCTGACTACACTGCTCTAACACCTCCCAATCCTGACTACACTGCTCTAACACCTCCCAATCCTGACTACACTGCTCTAACACCTCCCAATCCTGACTACACTGCTCTAACCACACAATCCTGACTACACTGCTCTAACACCTCCCAATCCTGACTACACTGCTCTAACCACACAATCCTGACTACACTGCTCTAACACCTCCCAATCCTGACTACACTGCTCTAACACCTCCCAATCCTGACTACACTGCTCTAACACCTCACAATCCTGACTACACTGCTCTAACACCTCCCAATCCTGACTACACTGCTCTAACCACACAATCCTGACTACACTGCTCTAACCACACAATCCTGACTACACTGCTCTAACACCTCCCAATCCTGACTACACTGCTCTAACCACACAATCCTGACTACACTGCTCTAACACCTCCCAATCCTGACTACACTGCTCTAACACCTCCCAATCCTGACTTCACTGCTCTAACACCTCCCAATCCTGACTACACTGCTCTAACCACACAATCCTGACTACACTGCTCTGACACCTCCCAATCCTGACTACACTGCTCTAACACCTCCCAATCCTGACTACACTGCTCTGACACCTCCCAATCCTGACTTCACTGCTCTAACACCTCCCAATCCTGACTACACTGCTCTAACCACACAATCCTGACTACACTGCTCTGACACCTCCCAATCCTGACTACACTGCTCTGACACCTCCCAATCCTGACTACACTGCTCTGACACCTCCCAATCCTGACTACACTGCTCTGACACCTCCCAATCCTGACTACACTGCTGTAACAACACACAATCCTGACTACACTGCTCTAACCACACAATCCTGACTACACTGCTCTAACACCTCCCAATCCTGACTACACTGCTCTAACACCTCCCAATCCTGACTACACTGCTGTAACAACACACAATCCTGACTACACTGCTCTAACACCTCCCAATCCTGACTACACTGCTCTGACACCTCCCAATCCTGACTACACTGCTCTGACACCTCCCAATCCTGACTTCACTGCTCTAACACCTCCCAATCCTGACTTCACTGCTCTAACACCTCCCAATCCTGACTACACTGCTCTAACAACACACAATCCTGACTACACTGCTCTAACACCTCCCAATCCTGACTACACTGCTCTAACCACACAATCCTGACTACACTGCTCTAACACCTCCCAATCCTGACTACACTGCTCTGACACCTCCCAATCCTGACTACACTGCTCTGACACCTCCCAATCCTGACTTCACTGCTCTAACACCTCCCAATCCTGACTACACTGCTCTAACCACACAATCCTGACTACACTGCTCTGACACCTCCCAATCCTGACTACACTGCTCTAACACCTCCCAATCCTGACTACACTGCTCTGACACCTCCCAATCCTGACTTCACTGCTCTAACACCTCCCAATCCTGACTACACTGCTGTAACACATCCCAATCCTGACTACACTGCTGTAACACCTCCCAATCCTGACTACACTGCTGTAACACCTCCCAATCCTGACTACACTGCTCTAACCACACAATCCTGACTACACTGCTCTGACACCTCCCAATCCTGACTTCACTGCTCTAACACCTCCCAATCCTGACTACACTGCTCTAACACCTCCCAATCCTGACTACACTGCTGTAACACCTCCCAATCCTGACTACACTGCTGTAACACCTCCCAATCCTGACTACACTGCTCTAACCACACAATCCTGACTACACTGCTCTGACACCTCCCAATCCTGACTACACTGCTCTAACACCTCCCAATCCTGACTTCACTGCTCTAACACCTCCCAATCCTGACTACACTGCTCTGACACCTCGCAATCCTGACTACACTGCTCTAACACCTCCCAATCCTGACTACACTGCTCTAACCACACAATCCTGACTACACTGCTCTGACACCTCCCAATCCTGACTTCACTGCTCTAACACCTCCCAATCCTGACTACACTGCTCTAACCACACAATCCTGACTACACTGCTCTGACACCTCCCAATCCTGACTACACTGCTCTAACACCTCCCAATCCTGACTTCACTGCTCTAACACCTCCCAATCCTGACTACACTGCTCTGACACCTCGCAATCCTGACTACACTGCTCTAACACCTCCCAATCCTGACTACACTGCTCTAACCACACAATCCTGACTACACTGCTCTGACACCTCCCAATCCTGACTTCACTGCTCTAACACCTCCCAATCCTGACTACACTGCTCTAACCACACAATCCTGACTACACTGCTCTGACACCTCCCAATCCTGACTACACTGCTCTAACACCTCCCAATCCTGACTTCACTGCTCTAACACCTCCCAATCCTGACTACACTGCTCTGACACCTCGCAATCCTGACTACACTGCTCTAACACCTCCCAATCCTGACTACACTGCTCTAACCACACAATCCTGACTACACTGCTCTGACACCTCCCAATCCTGACTTCACTGCTCTAACACCTCCCAATCCTGACTACACTGCTCTAACCACACAATCCTGACTACACTGCTCTGACACCTCCCAATCCTGACTTCACTGCTCTAACACCTCCCAATCCTGACTACACTGCTCTAACACCTCCCAATCCTGACTACACTGCTCTAACACCTCCCAATCCTGACTACACTGCTCTAACACCTCCCAATCCTGACTACACTGCTCTAACACCTCCCAATCCTGACTACACTGCTCTAACACCTCCCAATCCTGACTACACTGCTCTAACACCTCCCAATCCTGACTACACTGCTCTAACACCTCCCAATCCTGACTACACTGCTCTAACACCTCCCAATCCTGACTACACTGCTCTAACCACACAATCCTGACTACACTGCTCTGACACCTCCCAATCCTGACTACACTGCTGTAACACCTCCCAATCCTGACTACACTGCTCTAACCACACAATCCTGACTACACTGCTCTAACACCTCCCAATCCTGACTACACTGCTCTGACACCTCCCAATCCTGACTACACTGCTCTAACACCTCCCAATCCTGACTACACTGCTCTAACCACACAATCCTGACTACACTGCTCTAACACCTCCCAATCCTGACTACACTGCTCTAACACCTCCCAATCCTGACTACACTGCTCTGACACCTCCCAATCCTGACTACACTGCTCTAACACCTCCCAATCCTGACTACACTGCTCTGACACCTCCCAATCCTGACTACACTGCTCTAACACCTCCCAATCCTGACTACACTGCTCTGACACCTCCCAATCCTGACTACACTGCTCTAACACCTCCCAATCCTGACTACACTGCTCTAACACCTCCCAATCCTGACTACACTGCTCTAACCACACAATCCTGACTACACTGCTCTGACACCTCCCAATCCTGACTACACTGCTCTAACACCTCCCAATCCTGACTACACTGCTCTAACACCTCCCAATCCTGACTACACTGCTCTAACACCTCCCAATCCTGACTACACTGCTCTAACACCACACAATCCTGACTACACTGCTCTAACACCTCCCAATCCTGACTACACTGCTCTAACACCTCCCAATCCTGACTACACTGCTCTAACCACACAATCCTGACTACACTGCTCTAACACCTCCCAATCCTGACTACACTGCTCTAACACCTCCCAATCCTGACTACACTGCTCTAACACCTCCCAATCCTGACTACACTGCTCTAACACCTCCCAATCCTGACTACACTGCTCTAACAACACACAATCCTGACTACACTGCTCTAACCACACAATCCTGACTACACTGCTCTGACACCTCCCAATCCTGACTACACTGCTCTAACACCTCCCAATCCTGACTACACTGCTCTGACACCTCCCAATCCTGACTACACTGCTCTAACACCTCCCAATCCTGACTACACTGCTCTAACACCTCCCAATCCTGACTACACTGCTCTAACACCTCCCAATCCTGACTACACTGCTCTAACACCTCCCAATCCTGACTACACTGCTCTAACACCTCCCAATCCTGACTACACTGCTCTAACAACACACAATCCTGACTACACTGCTCTAACACCTCCCAATCCTGACTACACTGCTCTAACACCTCCCAATCCTGACTACACTGCTCTAACACCTCCCAATCCTGACTACACTGCTCTAACACCTCCCAATCCTGACTACACTGCTCTAACAACACACAATCCTGACTACACTGCTCTAACACCTCCCAATCCTGACTACACTGCTCTAACACCTCCCAATCCTGACTACACTGCTCTAACACCTCCCAATCCTGACTACACTGCTCTAACACCTCCCAATCCTGACTACACTGCTCTAACAACACACAATCCTGACTACACTGCTCTAACACCTCCCAATCCTGACTACACTGCTCTAACACCTCCCAATCCTGACTACACTGCTCTAACACCTCCCAATCCTGACTACACTGCTCTAACACCTCCCAATCCTGACTACACTGCTCTAACAACACACAATCCTGACTACACTGCTCTAACACCTCCCAATCCTGACTACACTGCTCTAACACCTCCCAATCCTGACTACACTGCTCTAACACCTCCCAATCCTGACTACACTGCTCTAACACCTCCCAATCCTGACTACACTGCTCTAACAACACACAATCCTGACTACACTGCTCTAACACCTCCCAATCCTGACTACACTGCTCTAACACCTCCCAATCCTGACTACACTGCTCTAACACCTCACAATCCTGACTACACTGCTCTGACACCTCCCAATCCTGACTACACTGCTCTAACACCTCCCAATCCTGACTACACTGCTCTAACACCTCCCAATCCTGACTACACTGCTCTAACACCTCCCAATCCTGACTACACTGCTCTAACACCTCACAATCCTGACTACACTGCTCTGACACCTCCCAATCCTGACTACACTGCTCTAACACCTCCCAATCCTGACTACACTGCTCTAACACCTCCCAATCCTGACTACACTGCTCTAACAACACACAATCCTGACTACACTGCTCTAACACCTCCCAATCCTGACTACACTGCTCTAACACCTCCCAATCCTGACTACACTGCTCTAACACCTCCCAATCCTGACTACACTGCTCTAACACCTCCCAATCCTGACTACACTGCTCTAACACCTCCCAATCCTGACTACACTGCTCTAACAACACACAATCCTGACTACACTGCTCTAACACCTCCCAATCCTGACTACACTGCTCTAACACCTCCCAATCCTGACTACACTGCTCTAACACCTCCCAATCCTGACTACACTGCTCTAACACCTCCCAATCCTGACTACACTGCTCTAACACCTCACAATCCTGACTACACTGCTCTAACACCTCCCAATCCTGACTACACTGCTCTAACACCTCCCAATCCTGACTACACTGCTGTAACACCTCCCAATCCTGACTACACTGCACTAACACCTCACAATCCTGACTACACTGCTCTAACAACACACAATCCTGACTACACTGCTCTAACACATCCCAATCCTGACTACACTGCTCTAACAACACACAATCCTGACTACACTGCTCTAACACCTCCCAATCCTGACTACACTGCTCTAACACCTCCCAATCCTGACTACACTGCTCTAACACCTCACAATCCTGACTACACTGCTCTAACACCTCCCAATCCTGACTACACTGCTCTAACACATCCCAATCCTGACTACACTGCACTAACACCTCACAATCCTGACTACACTGCTCTAACAACACAATCCTGACTACACTGCTCTAACACCTCCCAATCCTGACTACACTGCTCTAACACCTCACAATCCTGACTACACTGCTCTAACACCTCACAATCCTGACTACACTGCTCTAACACCTCCCAATCCTGACTACACTGCTCTAACACCTCCCAATCCTGACTACACTGCTCTAACACCTCCCAATCCTGACTACACTGCTCTAACACCTCACAATCCTGACTACACTGCTCTAACACCTCCCAATCCTGACTACACTGCTCTAACACATCCCAATCCTGACTACACTGCTCTAACCACACAATCCTGACTACACTGCACTAACACCTCACAATCCTGACTACACTGCTCTAACAACACAATCCTGACTACACTGCTCTAACACCTCCCAATCCTGACTACACTGCTCTAACACCTCCCAATCCTGACTACACTGCTCTAACACCTCACAATCCTGACTACACTGCTCTAACACCTCCCAATCCTGACTACACTGCTCTAACACATCCCAATCCTGACTACACTGCTCTAACACCTCCCAATCCTGAGTACACTGCTCTAATCACACAATCCTGACTACACTGCTCTGACACCTCCCAATCCTGACTACACTGCTCTAACACCTCCCAATACTGACTACACTGCTCTAACCACACAATCCTGACTACACTGCTCTAACACCTCCCAATCCTGACTACACTGCTCTGACACCTCCCAATCCTGACTACACTGCTCTAACAACACACAATCCTGACTACACTGCTCTAACACCTCCCAATCCTGACTACACTGCTGTAACACCTCCCAATCCTGACTACACTGCTCTAACAACACACAATCCTGACTACACTGCTCTAACACTTCCCAATCCTGACTACACTGCTGTAACACCTCCCAATCCTGACTACACTGCTCTAACACCTCCCAATCCTGACTACACTGCTCTAACAACACACAATCCTGACTACACTGCTCTAACACCTCCCAATCCTGACTACACTGCTGTAACACCTCCCAATCCTGACTACACTGCTCTAACAACACACAATCCTGACTACACTGCTCTAACACTTCCCAATCCTGACTACACTGCTGTAACACCTCCCAATCCTGACTACACTGCTCTAACAACACACAATCCTGACTACACTGCTCTAACACCTCCCAATCCTGACTACACTGCTGTAACACCTCCCAATCCTGACTACACTGCTCTAACAACACACAATCCTGACTACACTGCTCTAACACCTCCCAATCCTGACTACACTGTTCTAACAACACACAATCCTGACTACACTGATGTAACACCACCCAATCCTGACTACACTGCTCTAACACCTCCCAATCCTGACTACACTGCTCTAACCACACAATCCTGACTACACTGCTCTAACACCTCCCAATCCTGACTACACTGCTGTAACACCTCCCAATCCTGACTACACTGCTCTGACAACACACAATCCTGACTACACTGCTCTAACACCTCCCAATCCTGACTACACTGCTGTAACACCTCCCAATCCTGACTACACTGCTCTAACACCTCACAATCCTGACTACACTGCTCTAACACATCCCAATCCTGACTACACTGCTCTAATACCTCCCAATCCTGAGTACACTGCTCTAACACCTCCCAATCCTGACTACACTGCTCTAACCACACAATCCTGACTACACTGCTCTAACACTTCCCAATCCTGACTACACTGCTCTAACAACACACAATCCTGACTACACTGCTCTAACACCTCCCAATCCAGACTACACTGCTCTAACACCTCCCAATCCTGACTACACAGCTCTAACACCTCACAATCCTGACTACACTGCTCTAACACCTCCCAATCCTGACTACACAGCTCTAACACCTCACAATCCTGACTACACTGCTCTAACACCTCCCAATCCTGACTACACTGCTCTAACACCTCCCAATCCTGACTACACTGCACTAACACCTCCCAATACTGACTACACTGCTGTAACACCTCCCAATCCTGACTACACTGCTCTAACACCTCCCAATACTGACTACACTGCTGTAACACATCCCAATCCTGACTACACTGCTCTAACACCTCCCAATCCTGACTACACTGCTCTAACACCTCCCAATACTGACTACACTGCTGTAACACCTCCCAATCCTGACTACACTGCTCTAACACCTCCCAATCCTGACTACACTGCTCTAACACCTCCCAATACTGACTACACTGCTCTAACACCTCCCAATCCTGACTACACTGCTGTAACACCTCCCAATACTGACTACACTGCTCTAACACCTCCCAATCCTGACTACACTGCTCTAACACCTCCCAATCCTGAGTACACTGCTCTAATACCTCCCAATCCTGAGTACACTGCTCTAACACCTCCCAATCCTGACTACACTGCTCTACACCTCCCAATCCTGACTACACTGCTCTAACACCTCCCAATCCTGACTACACTGCTCTAATACCTCCCAATCCTGAGTACACTGCTCTAACACCTCCCAATCCTGACTACACTGCTCTAACCACACAATCCTGACTACACTGCTCTAACACTTCCCAATCCTGACTACACTGCTCTAACAACACACAATCCTGACTACACTGCTCTAACACCTCCCAATCCTGACTACACTGCTCTAATACCTCCCAATCCTGAGTACACTGCTCTAACACCTCCCAATCCTGACTACACTGCTCTAACCACACAATCCTGACTACACTGCTCTAACAATTCCCAATCCTGACTACACTGCTCTAACAACACACAATCCTGACTACACTGCTCTAACACCTCCCAATCCAGACTACACTGCTCTAACACCTCCCAATCCTGACTACACAGCTCTAACACCTCACAATCCTGACTACACTGCTCTAACACCTCCCAATCCTGACTACACAGCTCTAACACCTCACAATCCTGACTACACTGCTCTAACACCTCCCCAATCCTGACTACACTGCTCTAACACCTCCCCAATCCTGACTACACTGCACTAACAACCTCCCAATACTGACTACACTGCTGTAACACCTCCCAATCCTGACTACACTGCTCTAACACCTCCCAATACTGACTACACTGCTGTAACACATTCCCAATCCTGACTACACTGCTCTAACACCTCCCAATCCTGACTACACTGCTCTAACACCTCCCAATACTGACTACACTGCTGTAACACCTCCCAATCCTGACTACACTGCTCTAACACCTCCCAATCCTGACTACACTGCTCTAACACCTCCCAATACTGACTACACTGCTCTAACACCTCCCAATCCTGACTACACTGCTGTAACACCTCCCAATACTGACTACACTGCTCTAACACCTCCCAATCCTGACTACACTTGCTCTAACACCTCCCAATCCTGAGTACACTGCTCTAATACCTCCCAATCCTGAGTACACTGCTCTAACACCTCCCAATCCTGACTACACTGCTCTAACACCTCCCAATCCTGACTACACTGCTCTAACACCTCCCAATCCTGACTACACTGCTCCTAATACCTCCCAATCCTGAGTACACTGCTCTAACACCTCCCAATCCTGACTACACTGCTCTAACACCTCCCAATCCTGACTACACAGCTCTAACCACACAATCCTGACTAACACTGCTCTAACACCTCCCAATCCTGACTACACTGCTCTAAACACTCCCCAATCCTGACTACACTGCTCTAACACCTCCCAATCCTGACTACACTGCTCTCTAATACCTCCCAATCCTGAGTACACTGCTCTAACACCTCCCAATCCTGACTACACTGCTCTAACACCTCCCAATCCTGACTACTCAGCTCTAACCCACACAATCCTGACTACACTGCTCTAACACCTCCCAATCCTGACTACACTGCTCTACACCCTCCCAATCCTGACTACACTGCTCTAACAACCTCCCAATCCTGACTACACTGCTCTAACACCTCCCAATACTGACTACACTGCTCTAACACTTCCCAATCCTGACTACACTGCTCTAACACCTCCCAATCCTGACTACACTGCTCTTTCTAACACCATACAATAAAATAAAATGAAATGTTTCAAATCAATTTGAAAAATATAATTTATAGAAAATTTTATTTAAATAATTTCTGAATTATTGGCCTTTAAAGACTAAAGAAAATTATTATTATTATCTTTATTACACATGAAATGTAGAATTATATTGATAATAAGGGCAGTACCCGTAGAGCATCAGGCACCATGCCTTTGCAGCATAGACTTACGGCCCTTTATTATCTGAGTTCAAATCTCGCCCGAAATTATCTCTGCCTTTCATCCTTACGGGGTCGATAAAATAAGTACCAGTAATGCACTGGGATTAATTGCTGGCCCTGTGCCAAATGTAGATACAATTATTATACATGAAATTATTCCTCATCTATCTACACACACAAAATGTTGTAAATATAACTCAATATAGATTTTTCCATAAATTGATCACAGATTTTTGAAAAGCTGGGCACGTGATAACAATACAAACTGTTGCAACTTTTTCTAATATATATTTGTGTTTATGTGTGTGTGTTGGTGGTTATGTGTGTGTATATATTTGCGTGTGAGTATGAATTTGAGCGAGGTGCGTGTGTACGTATGTTTATGCATGTGCTTGTGTACGTGCTTATATATGCGTGTGAGTATATATATATATATATATATATATATATATATATAATATATATATATGTATAGTACACTCAGGTACTCTGATGAAATGTTAGCGTATGTATACAGTTATGTGTGCATCTGTATGTGAATAGTTGTGTGCTAGTCTAAGTATGTATGTATTTGCGTGTCTATTTGCGTGTAAATATAACGTATGTTTGTGCTGTGAAATGTTGCAAAGTATTAATTTCAACTCTTCTTATTAATAACTGTATTGCTTCTTTTCAGGGACTATGTTGAAAATAAACATCATAAGGTCATTCCATGAGAGTTTCTTGGTCAGTCTATAAAGGAGCGATGCTAGAGCTGTGAAATCTTGCGTGCATTAATTTCAGTTCTTCTTACTAATGACTGCATTGTTACTTTTCAGGGACTACGTTGAAAAATAAACCTTATCTGGTCATTCCATGAGAGTATCTTGGTCAGT
>OZ024748.1:46696378-46753878 GCA_964016885.1 Eledone cirrhosa
GCTCTAACACCTCCCAATCCTGACTACACTGCTCTAACACCTCCCAATCCTGACTACACTGCTGTAACACCTCCCAATCCTGACTACACTGCTCTGACACCTCCCAATCCTGACTACACTGCTCTAACACCTCCCAATCCTGACTACACTGCTCTAACACCTCCCAATCCTGACTACACTGCTCTAACACCTCCCAATCCTGACTACACTGCTCTAACACCTCCCAATCCTGACTACACTGCTCTAACACCTCCCAATCCTGACTACACTGCTCTAACACCTCCCAATCCTGACTACACTGCTCTAACCACACAATCCTGACTACACTGCTCTGACACCTCCCAATCCTGACTACACTGCTCTAACACCTCCCAATCCTGACTACACTGCTCTAACACCTCCCAATCCTGACTACACTGCTCTAACCACACAATCCTGACTACACTGCTCTGACACCTCCCAATCCTGACTACACTGCTCTAACACCTCCCAATCCTGACTACACTGCTCTAACCACACAATCCTGCCTACACTGCTCTGACACCTCCCAATCCTGACTACACTGCTCTAACACCTCCCAATCCTGACTACACTGCTCTAACCACACAATCCTGACTACACTGCTCTGACACCTCCCAATCCTGACTACACTGCTCTAACACCTCCCAATCCTGACTACACTGCTCTAACACCTCCCAATCCTGACTACACTGCTCTAACCACACAATCCTGACTACACTGCTCTGACACCTCCCAATCCTGACTACACTGCTCTAACACCTCCCAATCCTGACTACACTGCTCTAACCACACAATCCTGCCTACACTGCTCTGACACCTCCCAATCCTGACTACACTGCTCTAACACCTCCCAATCCTGACTACACTGCTCTAACCACACAATCCTGCCTACACTGCTCTAACACCTCCCAATCCTGACTACACTGCTCTAACACCTCCCAATCCTGACTACACTGCTCTAACACCTCCCAATCCTGACTACACTGCTCTAACCACACAATCCTGACTACACTGCTCTGACACCTCCCAATCCTGACTACACTGCTCTAACACCTCCCAATCCTGACTACACTGCTCTAACCACACAATCCTGCCTACACTGCTCTGACACCTCCCAATCCTGACTACACTGCTCTAACACCTCCCAATCCTGACTACACTGCTCTAACCACACAATCCTGCCTACACTGCTCTGACACCTCCCAATCCTGACTACACTGCTCTAACACCTCCCAATCCTGACTACACTGCTCTAACACCTCCCAATCCTGACTACACTGCTCTAACCACACAATCCTGACTACACTGCTCTAACACCTCCCAATCCTGACTACACTGCTCTAACACACAATCCTGCCTACACTGCTCTACACCTCCCAATCCTGACTACACTGCTCTAACCACACAATCCTGACTACACTGCTCTGACACCTCCCAATCCTGACTACACTGCTCTAACCACACAATCCTGACTACACTGCTCTGACACCTCCCAATCCTGACTACACTGCTCTAACACCTCCCAATCCTGACTACACTGCTCTAACCACACAATCCTGACTACACTGCTCTAACACCTCCCAATCCTGACTACACTGCTCTAACCACACAATCCTGACTACACTGCTCTAACACCTCCCAATCCTGACTACACTGCTCTAACACCTCCAATCCTGACTACACTGCTCTAACACCTCCCAATCCTGACTACACTGCTCTAACCACACAATCCTGACTACACTGCTCTAACACCTCCCAATCCTGACTACACTGCTCTAACCACACAATCCTGACTACACTGCTCTAACACCTCCCAATCCTGACTACACTGCTCTAACACCTCCCAATCCTGACTACACTGCTCTAACCACACAATCCTGACTACACTGCTCTAACACCTCCCAATCCTGACTACACTGCTCTAACCACACAATCCTGACTACACTGCTCTAACACCTCCCAATCCTGACTACACTGCTCTAACACCTCCAATCCTGACTACACTGCTCTAACCACACAATCCTGACTACACTGCTCTAACACCTCCCAATCCTGACTACACTGCTCTAACCACACAATCCTGACTACACTGCTCTAACACCTCCCAATCCTGACTACACTGCTCTAACACCTCCCAATCCTGACTACACTGCTCTAACCACACAATCCTGACTACACTGCTCTAACACCTCCCAATCCTGACTACACTGCTCTAACCACACAATCCTGACTACACTGCTCTAACACCTCCCAATCCTGACTACACTGCTCTAACACCTCCCAATCCTGACTACACTGCTCTAACACCTCCAATCCTGACTACACTGCTCTAACACCTCCCAATCCTGACTACACTGCTCTAACACCTCCCAATCCTGACTACACTGCTCTAACACCTCCCAATCCTGACTACACTGCTCTAACACCTCCCAATCCTGACTACACTGCTCTAACCACACAATCCTGACTACACTGCTCTAACACCTCCCAATCCTGACTACACTGCTCTAACCACACAATCCTGACTACACTGCTCTAACACCTCCCAATCCTGACTACACTGCTCTAACACCTCCCAATCCTGACTACACTGCTCTAACCCACACAATCCTGACTACACTGCTCTAACACCTCCCAATCCTGACTACACTGCTCTAACACCTCCCAATCCTGACTACACTGCTCTAACCACACAATCCTGACTACACTGCTCTAACACCTCCCAATCCTGACTACACTGCTCTAACCACACAATCCTGACTACACTGCTCTAACACCTCCCAATCCTGACTACACTGCTCTAACCACACAATCCTGACTACACTGCTCTACACCTCCCAATCCTGACTACACTGCTCTAACACCTCCCAATCCTGACTACACTGCTCTAACACCTCCCAATCCTGACTACACTGCTCTAACCACACAATCCTGACTACACTGCTCTAACACCTCCCAATCCTGACTACACTGCTCTAACACCTCCCAATCCTGACTACACTGCTCTAACCACACAATCCTGACTACACTGCTCTGACACCTCCCAATCCTGACTACACTGCTCTAACACCTCCCAATCCTGACTACACTGCTCTAACCACACAATCCTGCCTACACTGCTCTACACCTCCCAATCCTGACTACACTGCTCTAACACCTCCCAATCCTGACTACACTGCTCTAACACCTCCCAATCCTGACTACACTGCTCTAACCACACAATCCTGACTACACTGCTCTGACACCTCCCAATCCTGACTACACTGCTCTAACACCTCCCAATCCTGACTACACTGCTCTAACCACACAATCCTGCCTACACTGCTCTGACACCTCCCAATCCTGACTACACTGCTCTAACACCTCCCAATCCTGACTACACTGCTCTAACCACACAATCCTGCCTACACTGCTCTGACACCTCCCAATCCTGACTACACTGCTCTAACACCTCCCAATCCTGACTACACTGCTCTAACACCTCCCAATCCTGACTACACTGCTCTAACCACACAATCCTGACTACACTGCTCTGACACCTCCCAATCCTGACTACACTGCTCTAACACCTCCCAATCCTGACTACACTGCTCTAACCACACAATCCTGCCTACACTGCTCTGACACCTCCCAATCCTGACTACACTGCTCTAACACCTCCCAATCCTGACTACACTGCTCTAACCACACAATCCTGCCTACACTGCTCTGACACCTCCCAATCCTGACTACACTGCTCTAACACCTCCCAATCCTGACTACACTGCTCTAACACCTCCCAATCCTGACTACACTGCTCTAACCACACAATCCTGACTACACTGCTCTGACACCTCCCAATCCTGACTACACTGCTCTAACACCTCCCAATCCTGACTACACTGCTCTAACCACACAATCCTGCCTACACTGCTCTGACACCTCCCAATCCTGACTACACTGCTCTAACACCTCCCAATCCTGACTACACTGCTCTAACCACACAATCCTGCCTACACTGCTCTGACACCTCCCAATCCTGACTACACTGCTCTAACACCTCCCAATCCTGACTACACTGCTCTAACACCTCCCAATCCTGACTACACTGCTCTAACCACACAATCCTGACTACACTGCTCTGACACCTCCCAATCCTGACTACACTGCTCTAACACCTCCCAATCCTGACTACACTGCTCTAACCACACAATCCTGCCTACACTGCTCTGACACCTCCCAATCCTGACTACACTGCTCTAACACCTCCCAATCCTGACTACACTGCTCTAACCACACAATCCTGCCTACACTGCTCTGACACCTCCCAATCCTGACTACACTGCTCTAACACCTCCCAATCCTGACTACACTGCTCTAACACCTCCCAATCCTGACTACACTGCTCTAACCACACAATCCTGACTACACTGCTCTGACACCTCCCAATCCTGACTACACTGCTCTAACACCTCCCAATCCTGACTACACTGCTCTAACACCTCCCAATCCTGCCTACACTGCTCTGACACCTCCCAATCCTGACTACACTGCTCTAACCACACACAATCCTGACTACACTGCTCTGACACCTCCCAATCCTGACTACACTGCTCTAACACCTCCCAATCCTGACTACACTGCTCTAACCCCACCCAATCCTGACTACACTGCTCTAACCACACACAATCCTGACTACACTGCTCTAACACCTCCCAATCCTGACTACACTGCTCTAACACCTCCCAATCCTGACTACACTGCTCTAACCACACAATCCTGACTACACTGCTCTGACACCTCCCAATCCTGACTACACTGCTCTAACACCTCCCAATCCTGACTACACTGCTCTAACACCTCCCAATCCTGACTACACTGCTCTAACCACACAATCCTGACTACACTGCTCTAACCACACAATCCTGCCTACACTGCTCTGACACCTCCCAATCCTGACTACACTGCTCTAACACCTCCCAATCCTGACTACACTGCTCTAACCACACAATCCTGACTACACTGCTCTAACCACACAATCCTGACTACACTGCTCTAACACCTCCCAATCCTGACTACACTGCTCTGACACCTCCCAATCCTGACTACACTGCTCTAACCACACAATCCTGACTACACTGCTCTGACACCTCCCAATCCTGACTACACTGCTCTAACACCTCCCAATCCTGACTACACTGCTCTAACCACACACAATCCTGACTACACTGCTCTGACACCTCCCAATCCTGACTACACTGCTCTGACACCTCCCAATCCTGACTACACTGCTCTAACCACACAATCCTGCCTACACTGCTCTAACCACACACAATCCTGACTACACTGCTCTGACACCTCCCAATCCTGACTACACTGCTCTGACACCTCCCAATCCTGACTACACTGCTCTGACACCTCCCAATCCTGACTACACTGCTCTGACACCTCCCAATCCTGACTACACTGCTCTGACACCTCCCAATCCTGACTACACTGCTCTAACACCTCCCAATCCTGACTACACTGCTCTAACACCTCCCAATCCTGACTACACTGCTCTAACCACACACAATCCTGACTACACTGCTCTGACACCTCCCAATCCTGACTACACTGCTCTGACACCTCCCAATCCTGTCTACACTGCTCTAACCACACAATCCTGCCTACACTGCTCTGACACCTCCCAATCCTGACTACATTGCTCTAACACCTCCCAATCCTGCCTACACTGCTCTGACACCTCCCAATCCTGACTACACTGCTCTAACCACACAATCCTGACTACATTGCTCTAACACCTCCCAATCCTGACTACACTGCTGTAACCACACAATCCTGACTACACTGCTCTGACACCTCCCAATCCTGACTACACTGCTCTAACCACACAATCCTGCCTACACTGCTCTGACACCTCCCAATCCTGACTACACTGCTCTAACCACACAATCCTGACTACATTGCTCTAACACCTCCCAATCCTGACTACACTGCTCTAACCACACACAATCCTGACTACACTGCTCAATCCTGACTACACTGCTGTAACCAACACACAATCCTGACTACACTGCTCTAACACCTCCCAATCCTGACTACACTGCTCTAACACCTCCCATCCTGACTACACTGCTCTAACCACACACAATCCTGACTACACTGCTCTTAACACCTCCCAATCCTGACTACACTGCTCTAACCACACACAATCCTGACTACACTGCTCTGTAACACCTCCCAATCCTGACTACACTGCTGCTAACCACACACAATCCTGACTACACTGCTCTAACACCTCCAATCCTGACTAACACTGCTCTGTAACACCTCCCAATCCTGACTACACTGCTGTAACCACACACAATCCTGACTACACTGCTCTAACACCTCCCAATCCTGACTACACTGCTCTAACACCTCCCAATCCTGACTACACTGCTCGTAAACCACACACAATCCTGACTACACTGCTCTAACACCTCCCAATCCTGACTACACTGCTGTAACCACACACAATCCTGACTACACTGCTCTAACACCTCCCAATCCTGACTACACTGCTCTAACACCTCCCAATCCTGACTACACTGCTCTAACCACACACAATCCTGACTACACTGCTCGTAACACCTCCCAATCCTGACTACACTGCTGTAACCACACACAATCCTGACTACACTGCTCTAACACCTCCCAATCCTGACTACACTGCTCTAACACCTCCCAATCCTGACTACACTGCTGTAAACCACACACAATCCTGACTACACTGCTCTAACACCTCCAATCCTGACTACACTGCTCTAACACCTCCCAATCCTGACTACACTGCTCTAACACACACAATCCTGACTACACTGCTCTAACACCTCCCAATCCTGACTACACTGCTGTAACCACACACAATCCTGACTACACTGCTCTAACACCTCCCAATCCTGACTACACTGCTCTAACACCTCCCCAATCCTGACTACACTGCTCTAACCACACACAATCCTGACTACACTGCTCTAACACCTCCCAATCCTGACTACACTGCTCGTAACCACACACAATCCTGACTACACTGCTCTAACACCTCCCAATCCTGACTACACTGCTCTAACACCTCCCAATCCTGACTACACTGCTCTAACACCTCCCAATCCTGACTACACTGCTGTAACCACACACAATCCTGACTACACTGCTCTAACACCTCCCAATCCTGACTACACTGCTCTAACCACACACAATCCTGACTACACTGCTCTAACACCTCCCAATCCTGACTACACTGCTCGTAACCACACAATCCTGACTACACTGCTGTAACACATCACAATCCTGACTACACTGCTGTAACCACACAATCCTGACTACACTGCTCTAACACCTCCCAATCCTGACTACACTGCTCTAACACTCTCCCAATCCTGACTACACTGCTCTAACACCTCCCAATCCTGACTACACTGCTCTAACCACACAATCCTGACTACACTGCTGTAACAACACACAATCCTGACTACACTGCTCTAACACCTCCCAATCCTGACTACACTGCTCTAACACCTCCCAATCCTGACTACACTGCTCTAACACCTCCCAATCCTGACTACACTGCTCTAACACCTCCCAATCCTGACTACACTGCTCTAACCACACAATCCTGACTACACTGCTGTAACAACACACAATCCTGACTACACTGCTCTAACACCTCCCAATCCTGACTACACTGCTCTAACACCTCCCAATCCTGACTACACTGCTCTAACACCTCCCAATCCTGACTACACTGCTCTAACACCTCCCAATCCTGACTACACTGCTCTAACACCTCCCAATCCTGACTACACTGCTCTAACACCTCCCAATCCTGACTACACTGCTCTAACCACACAATCCTGACTACACTGCTGTAACAACACACAATCCTGACTACACTGCTCTAACACCTCCCAATCCTGACTACACTGCTCTAACACCTCCCAATCCTGACTACACTGCTCTAACACCTCCCAATCCTGACTACACTGCTCTAACACCTCCCAATCCTGACTACACTGCTCTAACACCTCCCAATCCTGACTACACTGCTCTAACACCTCCCAATCCTGACTACACTGCTGTAACAACACACAATCCTGACTACACTGCTCTAACACCTCCCAATCCTGACTACACTGCTCTAACCACACAATCCTGACTACACTGCTGTAACAACACACAATCCTGACTACACTGCTCTAACACCTCCCAATCCTGACTACACTGCTCTAACCACACAATCCTGACTGCACTGCTGTAACAACACACAATCCTGACTACACTGCTCTAACACCTCCCAATCCTGACTACACTGCTCTAACCACACAATCCTGACTACACTGCTGTAACAACACACAATCCTGACTACACTGCTCTAACACCTCCCAATCCTGACTACACTGCTCTAACCACACAATCCTGACTACACTGCTGTAACAACACACAATCCTGACTACCCTGCTCTAACACCTCCCAATCCTGACTACACTGCTCTAACACCTCCCAATCCTGACTACACTGCTCTAACACCTCCCAATCCTGACTACACTGCTCTAACACCTCCCAATCCTGACTACACTGCTCTAACCACACAATCCTGACTACACTGCTGTAACAACACACAATCCTGACTACACTGCTCTAACACCTCCCAATCCTGACTACACTGCTCTAACCACACAATCCTGACTACACTGCTGTAACAACACACAATCCTGACTACACTGCTCTAACACCTCCCAATCCTGACTACACTGCTCTAACACCTCCCAATCCTGACTACACTGCTCTAACCACACAATCCTGACTACACTGCTGTAACAACACACAATCCTGACTACACTGCTGTAACAACACACAATCCTGACTACACTGCTCTAACCACACAATCCTGACTACACTGCTCTAACACCTCCCAATCCTGACTACACTGCTCTAACCACACAATCCTGACTACACTGCTGTAACAACACACAATCCTGACTACACTGCTCTAACACCTCCCAATACTGACTACACTGCCCTAACCACACAATCCTGACTACACTGCTCTAACACCTCCCAATCCTGACTACACTGCTCTAACCACACAATCCTGACTACACTGCTCTAACACCTCCCAATCCTGACTACACTGCTCTAACACCTCCCAATCCTGACTACACTGCTCTAACACCTCCCAATCCTGACTACACTGCTCTAACCACACAATCCTGACTACACTGCTCTAACACCTCCCAATCCTGACTACACTGCTCTAACCACACACAATCCTGACTACACTGCTCTAACACCTCCCAATCCTGACTACACTGCTCTAACACCTCCCAATCCTGACTACACTGCTGTAACCACACACAATCCTGACTACAATGCTCTAACACCTCCCAATCCTGACTACACTGCTCTAACCACACACAATCCTGACTACAATGCTCTAACCACACACAATCCTGACTACACTGCTCTAACACCTCCCAATCCTGACTACACTGCTCTAACCACACACAATCCTGACTACACTGCTCTAACCACACACAATCCTGACTACACTGCTCTAACACCTCCCAATCCTGACTACACTGCTGTAACCACACACAATCCTGACTACACTGCTCTAACACCTCCCAATCCTGACTACACTGCTCTAACCACACACAATCCTGACTACAATGCTCTAACACCTCCCAATCCTGACTACACTGCTCTAACCACACACAATCCTGTCTACACTGCTCTAACACCTCCCAATCCTGACTACACTGCTCTAACACCTCCCAATCCTGACTACAATGCTCTAACACCTCCCAATCCTGACTACACTGCTCTAACACCTCCCAATCCTGACTACACTGCTCTAACACCTCCCAATCCTGACTACACTGCTGTAACACCTCCCAATCCTGACTACACTGCTCTAACACCTCCCAATCCTGACTACACTGCTGTAACCACACAATCCTGACTACACTGCTCTAACACCTCCCAATACTGACTACACTGCTCTAACCACACAATCCTGACTTCACTGCTCTGACACCTCCCAATCCTGACTACACTGCTCTAACCACACAATCCTGACTACACTGCTCTAACACCTCCCAATCCTGACTACACTGCTCTAACACCTCCCAATCCTGACTACACTGCTCTAACCACACAATCCTGACTACACTGCTCTAACACCTCCCAATCCTGACTACACTGCTGTAACCACACACAATCCTGACTACACTGCTCTAACACCTCCCAATCCTGACTACACTGCTCTAACACCTCCCAATCCTGACTACACTGCTCTAACCACACACAATCCTGACTACACTGCTCTAACACCTCCCAATCCTGACTACACTGCTGTAACCACACACAATCCTGACTACACTGCTCTAACACCTCCCAATCCTGACTACACTGCTCTAACACCTCCCAATCCTGACTACACTGCTCTAACCACACACAATCCTGACTACACTGCTGTAACACCTCCCAATCCTGACTACACTGCTGTAACCACACACAATCCTGACTACACTGCTCTAACACCTCCCAATCCTGACTACACTGCTCTAACACCTCCCAATCCTGACTACACTGCTGTAACCACACACAATCCTGACTACACTGCTCTAACACCTCCCAATCCTGACTACACTGCTCTAACACCTCCCAATCCTGACTACACTGCTCTAACCACACACAATCCTGACTACACTGCTCTAACACCTCCCAATCCTGACTACACTGCTGTAACCACACACAATCCTGACTACACTGCTCTAACACCTCCCAATCCTGACTACACTGCTCTAACACCTCCCAATCCTGACTACACTGCTCTAACCACACACAATCCTGACTACACTGCTGTAACACCTCCCAATCCTGACTACACTGCTGTAACCACACACAATCCTGACTACACTGCTCTAACACCTCCCAATCCTGACTACACTGCTCTTAACACCTCCCAATCCTGACTACACTGCTCTAACCACACACAATCCTGACTACACTGCTGTAACACTCCCAATCCTGACTACACTGCTGTAACCACACACAATCCTGACTACACTGCTCTAACACCTCCCAATCCTGACTACACTGCTCTAACACCTCCCAATCCTGACTACACTGCTCTAACCACACACAATCCTGACTACACTGCTCTAACACCTCCCAATCCTGACTACACTGCTCTAACCACACACAATCCTGACTACACTGCTCTAACACCTCCACAATCCTGACTACACTGCTCTAACACCTCCCAATCCTGACTACACTGCTCTAACCACACACAATCCTGACTACACTGCTCTAACACCTCCCAATCCTGACTACACTGCTCTGACCACACAATCCTGACTACACTGCTCTAACACCTCCCAATCCTGACTACACTGCTCTAACCACACAATCCTGACTACACTGCTCTAACCACACACAATCCTGACTACACTGCTCTAACACCTCCCAATCCTGACTACACTGCTCTAACCACACAATCCTGCCTACACTGCTCTAACACCTCCCAATCCTGACTACACTGCTCTAACCACACAATCCTGACTACACTGCTCTAACCACACAATCCTAACTACACTGCTCTAACACCTCCCAATACTGACTACACTGCTTTAACACCTCCCAATCCTGACTACACTGCTCTAACACCTCCCAATCCTGACTACACTGCTGTAACCACACAATCCTGACTACACTGCTCTAACACCTCCCCAATCCTGACTACACTGCTCTAACACCTCCAATCCTGACTACACTGCTCTAACACCTCCCAATCCTGACTACACTGCTCTAACCACACAATCCTGACTACACTGCTGTAACAACACACAATCCTGACTACACTGCTCTAACACCTCCCAATCCTGACTACACTGCTCTAACACCTCCCAATCCTGACTACACTGCTCTAACACCTCCCAATCCTGACTACACTGCTCTAACACCTCCCAATCCTGACTACACTGCTCTAACCACACAATCCTGACTACACTGCTCTGACACCTCCCAATCCTGACTACACTGCTCTAACCACACACAATCCTGACTACACTGCTCTAACACCTCCCAATCCTGACTACACTTCTGTAACAACACACAATCCTGACTACACTGCTCTAACACCTCCCAATCCTGACTACACTGCTCTAACACCTCCCAATCCTGACTACACTGCTCTAACACCTCCCAATCCTGACTACACTGCTCTAACCACACAATCCTGACTACACTGCTCTAACACCTCCCAATCCTGACTACACTGCTCTAACACCTCCCAATCCTGACTACACTGCTCTAACACCTCCCAATCCTGACTACACTGCTCTAACCACACAATCCTGACTACACTGCTGTAACAACACACAATCCTGACTACACTGCTCTAACACCTCCCAATCCTGACTACACTGCTCTAACACCTCCCAATCCTGACTACACTGCTCTAACACCTCCCAATCCTGACTACACTGCTCTAACACCTCCCAATCCTGACTACACTGCTCTAACACCTCCCAATCCTGACTACACTGCTCTAACACCTCCCAATCCTGACTACACTGCTCTAACCACACAATCCTGACTACACTGCTGTAACAACACACAATCCTGACTACACTGCTCTAACACCTCCCAATCCTGACTACACTGCTCTAACACCTCCCAATCCTGACTACACTGCTCTAACACCTCCCAATCCTGACTACACTGCTCTAACACCTCCCAATCCTGACTACACTGCTCTAACACCTCCCAATCCTGACTACACTGCTCTAACACCTCCCAATCCTGACTACACTGCTCTAACCACACAATCCTGACTACACTGCTGTAACAACACACAATCCTGACTACACTGCTCTAACACCTCCCAATCCTGACTACACTGCTCTAACCACACAATCCTGACTACACTGCTGTAACAACACACAATCCTGACTACACTGCTCTAACACCTCCCAATCCTGACTACACTGCTCTAACCACACAATCCTGACTACACTGCTGTAACAACACACAATCCTGACTACACTGCTCTAACACCTCCCAATCCTGACTACACTGCTCTAACCACACAATCCTGACTACACTGCTGTAACAACACACAATCCTGACTACACTGCTCTAACACCTCCCAATCCTGACTACACTGCTCTAACACCTCCCAATCCTGACTACACTGCTCTAACACCTCCCAATCCTGACTACACTGCTCTAACACCTCCCAATCCTGACTACACTGCTCTAACCACACAATCCTGACTACACTGCTGTAACAACACACAATCCTGACTACACTGCTCTAACACCTCCCAATCCTGACTACACTGCTCTAACCACACAATCCTGACTACACTGCTGTAACAACACACAATCCTGACTACACTGCTCTAACACCTCCCAATCCTGACTACACTGCTCTAACACCTCCCAATCCTGACTACACTGCTCTAACCACACAATCCTGACTACACTGCTGTAACAACACACAATCCTGACTACACTGCTG
This sequence comes from Eledone cirrhosa, assembly GCA_964016885.1. Taxonomy (NCBI): domain Eukaryota; kingdom Metazoa; phylum Mollusca; class Cephalopoda; order Octopoda; family Eledonidae; genus Eledone; species Eledone cirrhosa. Next base: position 46,709,955 of record OZ024748.1, read on the forward strand.
TAACAACACACAATCCTGACTACACTGCTCTAACCACACAATCCTGACTACACTGCTCTAACACCTCCCAATCCTGACTACACTGCTCTAACCACACAATCCTGACTACACTGCTGTAACAACACACAATCCTGACTACACTGCTCTAACACCTCCCAATACTGACTACACTGCCCTAACCACACAATCCTGACTACACTGCTCTAACACCTCCCAATCCTGACTACACTGCTCTAACCACACAATCCTGACTACACTGCTCTAACACCTCCCAATCCTGACTACACTGCTCTAACACCTCCCAATCCTGACTACACTGCTCTAACACCTCCCAATCCTGACTACACTGCTCTAACCACACAATCCTGACTACACTGCTCTAACACCTCCCAATCCTGACTACACTGCTCTAACCACACACAATCCTGACTACACTGCTCTAACACCTCCCAATCCTGACTACACTGCTCTAACACCTCCCAATCCTGACTACACTGCTGTAACCACACACAATCCTGACTACAATGCTCTAACACCTCCCAATCCTGACTACACTGCTCTAACCACACACAATCCTGACTACACTGCTCTAACACCTCCCAATCCTGACTACACTGCTCTAACCACACACAATCCTGACTACACTGCTCTAACCACATACAATCCTGACTACACTGCTCTAACACCTCCCAATCCTGACTACACTGCTGTAACCACACACAATCCTGACTACACTGCTCTAACACCTCCCAATCCTGACTACACTGCTCTAACCACACACAATCCTGACTACAATGCTCTAACACCTCCCAATCCTGACTACACTGCTCTAACCACACACAATCCTGTCTACACTGCTCTAACACCTCCCAATCCTGACTACACTGCTCTAACACCTCCCAATCCTGACTACAATGCTCTAACACCTCCCAATCCTGACTACACTGCTCTAACACCTCCCAATCCTGACTACACTGCTGTAACACCTCCCAATCCTGACTACACTGCTCTAACCACACACAATCCTGTCTACACTGCTCTAACACCTCCCAATCCTGACTACACTGCTCTAACACCTCCCAATCCTGACTACACTGCTGTAACACCTCCCAATCCTGACTACACTGCTCTAACACCTCCCAATCCTGACTACACTGCTGTAACCACACAATCCTGACTACACTGCTCTAACACCTCCCAATACTGACTACACTGCTCTAACCACACAATCCTGACTTCACTGCTCTGACACCTCCCAATCCTGACTACACTGCTCTAACCACACAATCCTGACTACACTGCTCTAACACCTCCCAATCCTGACTACACTGCTCTAACACCTCCCAATCCTGACTACACTGCTCTAACCACACAATCCTGACTACACTGCTCTAACACCTCCCAATCCTGACTACACTGCTCTAACCCCACCCAATCCTGACTACACTGCTCTAACACCTCCCAATCCTGACTACACTGCTCTAACCACACACAATCCTGACTACACTGCTCTAACACCTCCCAATCCTGACTACACTGCTCTAACACCTCCCAATCCTGACTACACTGCTCTAACACCTCCCAATCCTGACTACACTGCTCTAATACCTCCCAATCCTGACTACACTGCTCTAACCACACAATCCTGACTACACTGCTCTAACCACACAATCCTGACTACACTGCTCTAACACCTCCCAATCCTGACTACACTGCTCTAACCACACAATCCTGACTACACTGCTCTAACACCTCCCAATCCTGACTACACTGCTCTAACACCTCCCAATCCTGACTACACTGCTCTAACACCTCCCAATCCTGACTACACTGCTCTAACCACACAATCCTGACTACACTGCTCTAACACCTCCCAATCCTGACTACACTGCTCTAACCCCACCCAATCCTGACTACACTGCTCTAACACCTCCCAATCCTGACTACACTGCTCTAACACCTCCCAATCCTGACTACACTGCTCTAACACCTCCCAATCCTGACTACACTGCTCTAATACCTCCCAATCCTGACTACACTGCTCTAACCACACAATCCTGACTACACTGCTCTAACCACACAATCCTGACTACACTGCTCTAACACCTCCCAATCCTGACTACACTGCTCTAACCCCACCCAATCCTGACTACACTGCTCTAACACCTCCCAATCCTGACTACACTGCTCTAACACCTCCCAATCCTGACTACACTGCTCTGACACCTCCCAATCCTGACTACACTGCTCTAACACCTCCCAATCCTGACTACACTGCTGTAACAACACACAATGCTGACTACACTGCTCTAACACCTCCCAATCCTGACTACACTGCTCTAACCCCACCCAATCCTGACTACACTGCTCTAACACCTCCCAATCCTGACTACACTGCTGTAACAACACACAATCCTGACTACACTGCTCTAACACCTCCCAATCCTGACTACACTGCTCTAACACCTCCCAATCCTGACTACACTGCTCTAACCACACAATCCTGCCTACACTGCTCTGACACCTCCCAATCCTGACTACACTGCTCTAACACCTCCCAATCCTGACTACACTGCTCTAACCCCACCCAATCCTGCCTACACTGCTCTGACACCTCCCAATCCTGACTACACTGCTCTAACACCTCCCAATCCTGACTACACTGCTCTAACACCTCCCAATCCTGACTACACTGCTCTAACACCTCCCAATCCTGACTACACTGCTCTAACACCTCCCAATCCTGACTACACTGCTCTAACACCTCCCAATCCTGACTACACTGCTCTAACCACACAATCCTGCCTACACTGCTGTAACAACACACAATCCTGACTACACTGCTCTAACACCTCCCAATCCTGACTACACTGCTCTAACCACACAATCCTGCCTACACTGCTGTAACAACACACAATCCTGACTACACTGCTCTAACACCTCCCAATCCTGACTACACTGCTCTGACACCTCCCAATCCTGACTACACTGCTCTAACACCTCCCAATCCTGACTACACTGCTCTAACCCCACCCAATCCTGCCTACACTGCTCTGACACCTCCCAATCCTGACTACACTGCTCTAACACCTCCCAATCCTGACTACACTGCTCTAACACCTCCCAATCCTGACTACACTGCTCTAACACCTCCCAATCCTGACTACACTGCTCTAACACCTCCCAATCCTGACTACACTGCTCTAACACCTCCCAATCCTGACTACACTGCTCTGACACCTCCAAATCCTGACTACACTGCTCTAACACCTCCCAATCCTGACTACACTGCTCTAACCACACAATCCTGACTACACTGCTCTGACACCTCCCAATCCTGACTACACTGCTCTAACACCTCCCAATCCTGACTACACTGCTCTAACACCTCCCAATCCTGACTACACTGCTCTAACCACACAATCCTGACTACACTGCTCTGACACCTCCCAATCCTGACTACACTGCTCTAACCACACACAATCCTGACTACACTGCTCTAACACCTCCCAATCCTGACTACACTGCTCTAACACCTCCCAATCCTGACTACACTGCTCTAATACCTCCCAATCCTGACTACACTGCTCTAACCACACAATCCTGACTACACTGCTCTGACACCTCCCAATCCTGACTACACTGCTCTAACCACACACAATCCTGACTACACTGCTCTAACCCCACCCAATCCTGACTACACTGCTCTAACACCTCCCAATCCTGACTACACTGCTCTAACCACACACAATCCTGACTACACTGCTCTAACCCCACCCAATCCTGACTACACTGCTCTAACACCTCCCAATCCTGACTACACTGCTCTAACCACACAATCCTGACTACACTGCTCTGACACCTCCCAATCCTGACTACACTGCTCTAACACCTCCCAATCCTGACTACACTGCTCTAACCACACAATCCTGACTACACTGCTCTGACACCTCCCAATCCTGACTACACTGCTCTAACCACACACAATCCTGACTACACTGCTCTAACACCTCCCAATCCTGACTACACTGCTCTAACACCTCCCAATCCTGACTACACTGCTCTAACCACACAATCCTGACTACACTGCTCTGACACCTCCCAATCCTGACTACACTGCTCTAACCACACAATCCTGACTACACTGCTCTAACCACACAATCCTGACTACACTGCTCTAACACCTCCCAATCCTGACTACACTGCTCTAACACCTCCCAATCCTGACTACACTGCTCTAACACCTCCCAATCCTGACTACACTGCTCTAATACCTCCCAATCCTGACTACACTGCTCTAATACCTCCCAATCCTGACTACACTGCTCTAACCACACAATCCTGACTACACTGCTCTGACACCTCCCAATCCTGACTACACTGCTCTAACCACACACAATCCTGACTACACTGCTCTAACACCTCCCAATCCTGACTACACTGCTCTAACACCTCCCAATCCTGACTACACTGCTCTAACCACACAATCCTGACTACACTGCTCTGACACCTCCCAATCCTGACTACACTGCTCTAACCACACACAATCCTGACTACACTGCTCTAACACCTCCCAATCCTGACTACACTGCTCTAACACCTCCCAATCCTGACTACACTGCTCTAACACCTCCCAATCCTGACTACACTGCTCTAATACCTCCCAATCCTGACTACACTGCTCTAACCACACAATCCTGACTACACTGCTCTGACACCTCCCAATCCTGACTACACTGCTCTAACCACACACAATCCTGACTACACTGCTCTAACACCTCCCAATCCTGACTACACTGCTCTAACACCTCCCAATCCTGACTACACTGCTCTAGCCACACAATCCTGACTACACTGCTCTGACACCTCCCAATCCTGACTACACTGCTCTAACCACACACAATCCTGACTACACTGCTCTAACACCTCCCAATCCTGACTACACTGCTCTAACACCTCCCAATCCTGACTACACTGCTCTAACACCTCCCAATCCTGACTACACTGCTCTAATACCTCCCAATCCTGACTACACTGCTCTAACCACACAATCCTGACTACACTGCTCTAACCACACAATCCTGACTACACTGCTCTAACACCTCCCAATCCTGACTACACTGCTCTAACACCTCCCAATCCTGACTACACTGCTCTAACCCCACCCAATCCTGACTACACTGCTCTAACACCTCCCAATCCTGACTACACTGCTCTAACCACACAATCCTGACTACACTGCTGTAACAACACACAATCCTGACTACACTGCTCTAACACCTCCCAATCCTGACTACACTGCTCTAACACCTCCCAATCCTGACTACACTGCTCTAACCACACAATCCTGCCTACACTGCTCTGACACCTCCCAATCCTGACTACACTGCTCTAACACCTCCCAATCCTGACTACACTGCTCTAACCCCACCCAATCCTGCCTACACTGCTCTGACACCTCCCAATCCTGACTACACTGCTCTAACACCTCCCAATCCTGACTACACTGCTCTAACACCTCCCAATCCTGACTACACTGCTCTAACACCTCCCAATCCTGACTACACTGCTCTGACACCTCCAAATCCTGACTACACTGCTCTAACACCTCCCAATCCTGACTACACTGCTCTAACCACACAATCCTGACTACACTGCTCTGACACCTCCCAATCCTGACTACACTGCTCTAACACCTCCCAATCCTGACTACACTGCTCTAACACCTCCCAATCCTGACTACACTGCTCTAACCACACAATCCTGACTACACTGCTCTGACACCTCCCAATCCTGACTACACTGCTCTAACCACACACAATCCTGACTACACTGCTCTAACACCTCCCAATCCTGACTACACTGCTCTAACACCTCCCAATCCTGACTACACTGCTCTGACACCTCCAAATCCTGACTACACTGCTCTAACACCTCCCAATCCTGACTACACTGCTCTAACCACACAATCCTGACTACACTGCTCTTAAACCTCCCAATCCTGACTACACTGCTCTGACACCTCCCAATCCTGACTACACTGCTCTAACCACACAATCCTGACTACACTGCTCTAACCACACAATCCTGACTACACTGCTCTGACACCTCCCAATCCTGACTACACTGCTCTAACCACACAATCCTGACTACACTGCTCTAACCACACAATCCTGACTACACTGCTCTGACACCTCCCAATCCTGACTACACTGCTCTAACCACACACAATCCTGACTACACTGCTCTAACACCTCCCAATCCTGACTACACTGCTCTAACACCTCCCAATCCTGACTACACTGCTCTAACACCTCCCAATCCTGACTACACTGCTGTAACACCTCCCAATCCTGACTACAATGCTCTAACACCTCCCAATCCTGACTACACTGCTCTAACACCTCCCAATCCTGAATACACTGCTGTAACACCTCCCAATCCTGACTACACTGCTCTAACACCTCCCAATCCTGACTACACTGCTCTGACACCTCCCAATCCTGACTACACTGCTCTAACCACACAATCCTGACTACACTGCTCTAACCACACAATCCTGACTACACTGCTCTGACACCTCCCAATCCTGACTACACTGCTCTAACCACACAATCCTGACTACACTGCTCTAACACTTCCCAATCCTGACTACACTGCTTAACAACACACAATCCTGACTACACTGCTCTAACCACACAATCCTGACTACACTGCTCTGACACCTCCCAATCCTGACTACACTGCTCTAACCACACAATCCTGACTACACTGCTCTAACACTTCCCAATCCTGACTACACTGCTCTAACACCTCCCAATCCTGACTACACTGCTCTAACCACACACAATCCTGACTACACTGCTCTAACACCTCCCAATCCTGACTACACTGCTGTAACAACACACAATCCTGACTACACTGCTCTAACACCTCCCAATCCTGACTACACTGCTGTAACAACACACAATCCTGACTACACTGCTCTAACACCTCCCAATCCTGACTACACTGCTCTAACACCTCCCAATCCTGACTACACTGCTCTAACACCTCCCAATCCTGACTACACTGCTCTAACACCTCCCAATCCTGACTACACTGCTCTAACCACACAATCCTGACTACACTGCTCTGACACCTCCCAATCCTGACTACACTGCTCTAACCACACACAATCCTGACTACACTGCTCTAACACCTCCCAATCCTGACTACACTTCTGTAACAACACACAATCCTGACTACACTGCTCTAACACCTCCCAATCCTGACTACACTGCTCTAACACCTCCCAATCCTGACTACACTGCTCTAACACCTCCCAATCCTGACTACACTGCTCTAACCACACAATCCTGACTACACTGCTCTGACACCTCCCAATCCTGACTACACTGCTCTAACCACACACAATCCTGACTACACTGCTCTAACACCTCCCAATCCTGACTACACTGCTCTAACCACACAATCCTGCCTACACTGCTCTAACACCTCCCAATCCTGACTACACTGCTCTAACCACACACAATCCTGACTACACTGCTCTAACACCTCCCAATCCTGACTACACTGCTCTAACACCTCCCAATCCTGACTACACTGCTCTAACCACACAATCCTGCCTACACTGCTCTGACACCTCCCAATCCTGCCTACACTGCTCTAACACCTCCCAATCCTGCCTACACTGCTCTAACCACACAATCCTGACTACACTGCTCTAACACCTCCCAATCCTGACTACACTGCTGTAACACCTCCCAATCCTGACTACACTGCTCTAACAACATACAACCCTGACTACACTGCTGTAACACCTCCCAATCCTGACTACACTGCTCTAACAACACACAATCCTGACTACACTGCTCTAACCACACAATCCTGACTACACTGCTCTAACACTTCCCAATCCTGACTACACTGCTCTAACAACACACAATCCTGACTACACTGCTCTAACCACACAATCCTGACTACACTGCTCTAACACTTCCCAATCCTGACTACACTGCTCTAACAACACACAATCCTGACTACACTGCTCTAATACCTCCCAATCCTGACTACACTGCTCTAACACCTCCCAATCCAGACTACACTGCTCTAACACTTCCCAATCCTGACTACACTGCTCTAACAACACACAATCCTGACTACACTGCTCTAACCACACAATCCTGACTACACTGCTCTAACACTTCCCAATCCTGACTACACTGCTCTAACAACACACAATCCTGACTACACTGCTCTAACCACACAATCCTGACTACACTGCTCTAACACTTCCCAATCCTGACTACACTGTTCTAACAACACACAATCCTGACTACACTGATGTAACACCACCCAATCCTGACTACACTGCTCTAACACCTCCCAATCCAGACTACACTGCTCTAACACCTCCCAATCCTGACTACACTGCTCTAATACCTCCCAATCCTGACTACACTGTTCTAACAACACACAATCCTGACTACACTGATGTAACACCACCCAATCCTGACTACACTGCTCTAACACCTCCCAATCCTGACTACACTGCTCTAACACCTCCCAATCCTGACTACACTGCTCTAACACCTCCCAATCCTGACTACACTGCTCTAACACCTCCCAATCCTGACTACACTGCTCTAACACCTCCCAATCCTGACTACACTGCTCTAACCACACAATCCTGACTACACTGCTCTAACACCTCCCAATCCTGACTACACTGCTCTAACACCTCCCAATCCAGACTACACTGCTCTAACACCTCCCAATCCAGACTACACTGCTCTAACACCTCCCAATCCTGACTACACTGCTCTAACACATCCCAATGCTGACTACACTGCTCTAACACCTCCCAATCCTGACTACACTGCTCTAACACCTCCCAATACTGACTACACTGCTGTAACACCTCCCAATCCTGACTACACTGCTCTAACACCTCCCAATCCTGACTACACTGCTCTAACCACACAATCCTGACTACACTGCTCTAACACCTCCCAATCCTGACTACACTGCTCTAACACCTCCCAATCCAGACTACACTGCTCTAACACCTCCCAATCCAGACTACACTGCTCTAACACCTCCCAATCCTGACTACACTGCTCTAACACCTCCCAATGCTGACTACACTGCTCTAACACCTCCCAATCCTGACTACACTGCTCTAACACCTCCCAATACTGACTACACTGCTGTAACACCTCCCAATCCTGACTACACTGCTCTAACACCTCCCAATCCTGACTACACTGCTCTAACCACACAATCCTGACTACACTGCTCTAACACCTCCCAATCCTGACTACACTGCTCTAACACCTCCCAATCCAGACTACACTGCTCTAACACCTCCCAATCCAGACTACACTGCTCTAACACCTCCCAATCCTGACTACACTGCTCTAACACCTCCCAATGCTGACTACACTGCTCTAACACCTCCCAATCCTGACTACACTGCTCTAACACCTCCCAATACTGACTACACTGCTGTAACACCTCCCAATCCTGACTACACTGCTCTAACACCTCCCAATCCTGACTACACTGCTCTAACACCTCCCAATCCTGACTACACTGCTCTAACACCTCCCAATCCTGACTACACTGCTCTAACACCTCCCAATCCTGACTACACTGCTCTAACACCACCCAATCCTGACTACACTGCTCTAACACCTCCCAATCCTGACTACACTGCTCTAACACCTCCCAATCCTGACTACACTGCTCTAACACCTCCCAATCCTGACTACACTGCTCTAACCACACAATCCTGCCTACACTGCTCTAACACCTCCCAATCCTGACTACACTGCTCTAACACTTCCCAATCCTGACTACACTGCTCTAACACCTCCCAATCCTGACTACACTGCTCTAACACCTCCCAATCCTGACTACACTGCTCTAACCACACAATCCTGACTACACTGCTGTAACACCTCCCAATCCTGACTACACTGCTTTAACACCTCCCAATCCTGACTACACTGCTCTAACCACACAATCCTGACTACACTGCTGTAACAACACACAATCCTGACTACACTGCTCTAACCACACAATCCTGACTACACTGCTCTAACCACACAATCCTGACTACACTGCTGTAACAACACACAATCCTGACTACACTGCTCTAACCACACAATCCTGCCTACACTGCTCTAACACCTCCCAATCCTGACTACACTGCTCTAACACCTCCCAATCCTGACTACACTGCTCTAACACCTCCCAATCCTGACTACACTGCTCTAACACCTCCCAATACTGACTACACTGCTCTAACCACACAATCCTGACTACACTGCTCTAACACCTCCCAATGCTGACTACACTGCTCTAACACCTCCCAATACTGACTACACTGCTCTAACCACACAATCCTGACTACACTGCTCTAACACCTCCCAATCCAGACTACACTGCTCTAACCACACACAATCCTGACTACACTGCTCTAACACCTCCCAATACTGACTACACTGCTCTTTCTAACACCTCCCAATCCTGACTACACTGCTCTAACACCTCCCAATCCTGACTACACTGCTCTAACACCTCCCAATACTGACTACACTGCTCTAACACCTCCCAATCCTGACTACACTGCTCTAACACCTCCCAATCCTGACTACACTGCTCTAACACCTCCCAATCCTGACTACACTGCTCTAACACCTCCCAATCCTGACTACACTGCTCTAACACCTCCCAATCCTGACTACACTGCTCTAACACCTCCCAATCCTGACTACACTGCTCTAACCACACAATCCTGACTACACTGCTCTAACACCTCCCAATCCTGACTACACTGCTCTAACACCTCCCAATCCTGACTACACTGCTCTAACACCTCCCAATCCTGACTACACTGCTCTAACACCTCCCAATCCTGACTACACTGCTCTAACACTTCCCAATACTGACTACACTGCTCTAACCACACAATCCTGACTACACTGCTCTAACACCTCCCAATCCAGACTACACTGCTCTAACCACACACAATCCTGACTACACTGCTCTAACACCTCCCAATACTGACTACACTGCTCTTTCTAACACCTCCCAATCCTGACTACACTGCTCTAACACCTCCCAATCCTGACTACACTGCTCTAACACCTCCCAATACTGACTACACTGCTCTAACACCTCCCAATCCTGACTACACTGCTCTAACACCTCCCAATCCTGACTACACTGCTCTAACACCTCCAATCCTGACTACACTGCTCTAACCACACAATCCTGACTACACTGCTCTAACACCTCCCAATCCTGACTACACTGCTCTAACCACACAATCCTGACTACACTGCTCTAACACCTCCCAATCCTGACTACACTGCTCTAACACCTCCCAATCCTGACTACACTGCTCTAACCACACAATCCTGACTACACTGCTCTAACCACACAATCCTGACTACACTGCTCTAACACCTCCCAATCCTGACTACACTGCTCTAACCACACAATCCTGACTACACTGCTCTAACACCTCCCAATCCTGACTACACTGCTCTAACACCTCCCAATCCTGACTACACTGCTCTTTCTAACACCATACAATAAAATAAAATGAAATGTTTCAAATCAACTTGAAAATATAATTTATAGAAAATTTTATTTAAATAATTTCTGATTATTTGCCTTTAAAGACTAAAGAAAATTATTATTATTATCTTTAGTACACATGAAATGTATAATTATATTGATAATAAGGGCAGTCCCGTAGAGCATCAGGCACCATGCTTTGCAGCATAGACTTACGGCCCTTTATTATCTGAGTTCAAATCTCGCCGAAATTATCTCTGCCTTTCATCCTTACGGGGTCGATAAAATAAAGTACCAGTAATGCACTGGTATTAATTGCTGGCCCTGTGCCAAATGTAGATACAATTATTATACATGAAATTATTCCTCTTTATCTACACACACAAAATGTTGTAAATATAACTCAATATAGATTTTCCATAAATTGATCACAGATTTTTGAAAAGCTGGGCACGTGATAACAATACAAACTGTTGCACTTTTCTAATATATATTTGTGTTTATGTGTGTGTGTTGGTGGTTATGTGTGTGTATATATTTGCGTGTGAGTATGAATTTGAGCGAGTGCGTGTGTACGTATGTTTATGTATGTGCTTGTGTACGTGCTTATATATGCGTGTGAGTATATATATATATATATATATATATATATGTATATACACTCAGGTACTCTGATGAAATGTTAGCGTATGTATACAGTTATGTGTGCATCTGTATGTGAATAGTTGTGTGCTAGTCTAAGTATGTATGTATTTGCGTGTCTATTTGCGTGTAAATATAACGGTATGTTTGTGCTGTGAAATTTTGCAAGTATTAATTTCAACTCTTCTTATTAATAACTGTATTGCTTCTTTTCAGGGACTATGTTGAAAAATAAACATCATAAGGTCATTCCATGAGAGTTTCTTGGTCAGTCTATAAAGGAGCGATGCTAGAGCTGTGAAATCTTGCGTGCATTAATTTCAGTTCTTCTTACTAATGACTGCATTGTTTCTTTTCAGGGACTACGTTGAAAAATAAACCTTATCTGGTCATTCCATGAGAGTATCTTGTCAGTCTAAAGACTTTTCAACCGCTCCTCGTATATAACTGTATGTATATATGTATCTATATATATATATGTATATATATATGTCATGTCAGGTCACCAGTTGGTGCTACTGGTAACATGTATCCCAGTACAACCTGTCCCATGGTCGGGTCGTTGGCGACTAAACTGGCAACCCCACCAAGGTTTCTTGGTGAGGAGGGTGACTTTGGACATCCTGCAGGACTAAAAACAAAACCTGTCAAAGGGCAAAGGAGCTCTTAATAGTCAATGGCCATACAAAATCACCGGGAGAGATGACCCCTTAGCCTTTGTCAAGGCAGAATTCTAGGAGAAGGAAAACTCTGATATAACACCTGCAACCCTGATGGTATCCAATGATGTTGACTTGTTCTTCTTTTTGGTAAATATCATCTTGGTTAAGAGAGTGGGACTGGCTTTGTGCAGTGCCTTTGCTCACTATAAAAGCTTCACGGCACAGGCATTGCTTTATATCTGGAGATCTCCCTTCACTTGTCGTCACATGGTACCATGGGCCCAGCACTATGTATCAATAATTGTAGTAGTGTTTGTACCAGAGTTTTCAAATCGGTGGCTGGACTAAAAAGTCACACTCGTAGGGGTTCGGTAGGGGTTCTCCTACATGGATATAAAGTAGTGCCGTACTCGAAAACGAGTTGGCAGCCACCATATATATATATGTATGTTAACAAATGAAAAATATTCTCATAATCAAAATATATACTTTATTATATATATTTCAAAGGTACTGTGTTGTTTTTTCAGTACGTCCTCATCAGACAAATATATGATTCGATATATGACATATCGCTACGGTCTTGATTATTCAATTCCAGTAACGGTATGTCATATATCAAATCATATATTTTCCCGATGAGGACGTACTGAAAAAACAACACAGTACCTTTTGAAATATATATAATAAAGTATATATTTTGATTATGAGAATATCTTTAACATTTTGAATAATATAAAAAGCTCCAGGAAAACTTTCACCTTTGAGTGCTTCTAATCTATTGTAAATTGTATTCGTTGAGTAATCAACGAACCATACTAATCTTTGATGAAATACCAATGATGGTTGGAAGATCACTGATGAAGGACTAACTTATTCATATGTAACCCATTAGCAACCACGCAGCACGTTTATTCTCATATATATATTTATATATATATATATATATATATATATGATATGTGTGTGTGTGTGTGTGTGTGTGTGTGTGTGTGTGTGTGTGTGTGTGTGCGCGTGTGTGCGTATGTTTATGGCAGGTATGTGCTTGAATTAGTGTAGACTGACAAATTCTTGCATGTGATTGACTGCATAAGTGTGTGTCTATGTATGTGTGTAAGTCTGTTATTGTGTGTGTTTGTGTGCATATTTATTTATGAAGACTGTGTGGATGCTCTGTGTGTGTGTGTGTGTGTGTGTGTGTGTGTAGATTATATATATATCCGTATGTGTGCATGTCAATTAACAGATAATGTGAAGAGATAATATGTATGTATGTATCTGTGTGTGTGTATATATATATATATATGTGTGTGTCTGATTATGAATTATGTGTGTATGTGTGTGTATATATATATATATATATATATATATATATATATATATATATATGCGTGTGTCTGAATATGTGTGTATGTGTGTGTGTGTGTGTATATATATATATATATATATATATATATATATATATATATATATTTGCGTGTGTCTGAATATGTGTGTATGTGTGTGTCTGGGGATGTTTATTAGTAGCGACTGTGTAACAATTATGTTTCCGATAGATTTAGTTAAGAACAATTATTGTTGCTAATAACATATGACATCTTGCTACTTACAATTACAGACGATTCTAGCTGAGATCATTTATTATGTATTGTATATAGTGACATCTATACATAAATACATAAATACACACAAACGCACTTACACACACACATAAATATACACACATATAAATATTTATATATATATATATACATATATAGATAAATACACACACATAGATATTTACATATATATATATATGTATTTACATATAAATATATATGTAATATATTATAGAGAGACATATATATATATATATATATATATATATATATATATATATATATATATATATATATATATATATATATGTATATGTCTGTGTGTGTGTATATATATGCATGTACACATTATATGTATGTATATATAATACAATATGTTGAAAAGGTAACACACCAGAGAGAGATATACAGTGCAAAAAACAAGGAAAAAAACCACCAGTGTATGGAATCGATAACCTATGAAAGGCAGACTATAGACACGATAATTAAAAATATAAATTAAAGCGTAAATAAATACCTCTATAACTATATAACACACGTACACATCCAAAGAGATCTATTTCGCCAGTAAGTTGTTGACAGAAATGGAGTAACCCGGTTCCTCAGCGTGTGTAAGGCTATACATTTCAGACAACACTAAGAGAATTTCAAAAGTGGACTGTCCAGCTACACGTGGGAGAGAGAAGTCACAGCGTGTTAAGGGCAGTGAACCAGTGGCCTCTGAGGGACGAGCTGCTAGAAAGGGCAGCCCAAAACCACTCAGAGAAGTGTGCTCAACCAAACAGAGAGATAGGAAAGACTGTTATAAGGAGCGAAATATCACGATAAATTAACGGAGCCATAGACCCTCGCCATTCCCTGGGGATGTTTAATAGTAGCGACTGTGTTGAGGGAATGGCGAGGGTCTATGGCTCCGTTAATTTATCGTGTATGTATATATATATATATATATATATATATATATATATACCTGTGTGTGTGTGTGTGTGTGTGTGTGTGTGTGTGTGTGTGCGTGTGTTACACAATTCATACCTTTACTCCAGAGGCAGTTGTCAATAGACCACACAATAACACGTCTCACCACAGCATCACAGACTAAAGTAAATTTTATATTTCATGTTAAAATTAATCTCTGTGTCTCTCTCTCTCTTTCCTCATTTTCTGTCTGTCTGTCATGTCTGTATCCTTCAATCAATAATTATTTGTAGCAATGTCACAAGGTCACCAAATATGAGAAATAATAAACTAATTATCTAGACACCAGTACTCAACTGGTACTTTATATTATCGACCTCAGAAGGATATAAGTCAAAGCTGACCTTGCTGAGAATTGAACTCAGAACTAAAATATCGTTCTGCAATACAGAAAAATACTTTTGCCCTCTGTTAAACCCATTCTTCCAATTAACCATCATATCTTTCTATCAGTAATAAGATGGAACTATTCAACTTTTCTCCATTCATTCTTATTACAATCCTTCTTCTTTCAAATCCGCCCGAGGTTATCTTTGCCTTTCATCGTTACTGGCGTCGATTTAATCGACTGTCCTCTTCCCTTCACATTGCTGGCCTTGTGCCTAAAGTAGAAACAATTATTATAATTATTATTATTTACTTCGCTGTATCGGTAGAGGGTCGGACGCCATGCTTTGACGCGTTGAGTTACGGCCCTTTATGGTCTGAGTTCAAATCCCGCCGAGGTTAACTTTGCCTTTCATCCTTATGGGGTCGATAAAATAAAGTACCAGTAATATACTGTGGTAATTGCTGGTCCTGTGCCAAAAGTAGAAACAATTATTATTATTTACTTCATAGGGTGGTTGAATGGGTGAATCGGTAGATCGTCGAAAAATATGCTTTGTTGCATAGAGTTAGGGCTTTCTACGTTCTGATTTCAAATCCCGCCGAGGTTAGGTTTGCTTTTCATTCTTACAGGGTGAATAAGATAAAGTACCAGTAAGGCATTGCGGTCGATCTAATCGATGTTCCCCTCGACCCATACTTTTTGGCCTTGTGGCTAAATCAGAAACCATTATCACCCTCAAAATGGTTATAATTTACCAGGATAGCTGGACAGATGAAACCCTCATCATGCAAATGTTTTGACACGTAACCTTTTATATAACCTACCACCACATGTTCCTCTGCACCACTTTTCATATTCCTACAACACTGGTACACGGCAATAATGTTTAGCTACTTATTTATTGTTCGTTATAAACTGTTATATATTTAATGCACATATGGTATGGTTACGGTCCCGTAACTCCTGATAGAGTCGTAGTGGCACTGGGTTGACATACGGCGTTTCTTGGGTATTTAAAGCCTGGAGGTGCCCATCGCTCACCACGTGTGATTACAGCAGATGTCTTCCAGAGAAAGATAAAAAGTGAGAGAAAGGAAATGAGAAGGAGATATAGAGGAAGAATCGACCCCAGTCCTAGATTGGTACTTTATTTATCGATCTTAAAGGATAAAAGGCAAAGTTGACCTCGGTAGGATTTGAACTCAAAGAGAAGAGAGCCGCAACAAATACCTTAAAGCATTCTATCCAAAGTTCTAACGAATCTGCCAATTCGCTGCCTATAATGCACACAATCTTTGATGTTTCAGTAACGTGATTCGTTCACTTCATGCCCTAGACGACTCCCTAGTTGTCGTTAATGGTAGACCTTCTCCTGACTATATAAGCATCATTAAGACTAAATATCTTTGGGATTAGTTTCAGTCATATTCTTTAAGATATTAAAAACAACGTGTTGACGTTCAAGGTTTAAACTAGTAACCTTTCTGCAGATCATACACGATCGTCTTGCTTCAATCATCTGTAATTTTAAACAGATCGATACTGATTTATCAGAGAAAATTTGAAGAATTCCTCAAAGTTATCAAGAAAGAATAACTCTTTTTTTTTCAATCAGTTTCGATTTCATTATTTGTTCATCAAACAGAACATTATCGATGCTAAAGAGGCGATAAAATCAAATTTATTACGGCTAAATGAAGAATTTAATTTAATAAATCTTCATTAAAGTATTATGTTTAAAAAAAATGCACAACACATTTTGAAAACATAATTGTAGAGAAATAATTATTATGTATCTCCCAAATGAGCTATTTATTAATGAAATCGATTCTCTTAAGTAATTTACAAGACAAAACGAAGAAGAAGAAGAAGAAGAAGAAGAAGAAGAAGAAGAAGAAGAAGAAGAAGAAGAAGAAGAAGAAGAAGAAGAAGAAGAAGAAAAAAACGAAGAACAGCAACATCAACAATAAAAACCATATGATTGCTAGATAATGTAACTGACAAAATATTCTTTGAAAAACAACGACCATCATACCAAAAACAACAAAAACAAACAAACATGGTTTTCAACTTAATATTATATTTCTCTTGAACACAGTAACGGAATATTTCTTTTCTTTTGTCCTAATATGGCGGACTTACGTATTGTATGTTTTCTTTTATCATATCTGTTTTGAATTTGTTTTATAAGTTTGTATTATTGTAATTTAGTTTATGGCTTTGATGAAGTGTTATCACAAAAATTATTCCACTTTAATATCGCGAAATCTGCTTTTCCATTGTGTTCCCACAATAGAAGATTCTTGACGAATTACCATATAAAGTTAAAGAAAAAATATGGAAAAATACGGAAAGAATTGAAAGATTCGCCAGTTCCACCTTTTCCCCCCAACCTTTTTTCTTTTTCTTAAATTTATTGAACAAAGCAGTACAGTCTACATTATATTCTCAAATAAGATTACACTAAACTTATATGACTGTCAAGCAATTGTGAAAATCAATTTATCGGTCAATCAATGATGCTATTGATTGATTAGATTGCTGTTGTTCAGTCGTAACACTGTGAAAAATGTCTTCAGGTTTTTCAATTGAAAAGTCACTCCACAGAGAAAGAAAAAAGACAAGTAAAACAACAAAAAGAAGGACACAGAGAAAAGAAAGGAAAGAAAGATTAACAAAGACACAAACGAAAAGGACACAAAGAAAAAAGAAAAGAAAGAACAGAAGAATAGAAACGAAAAAGAATTTTAAAAAAACAGAAAGGAAGAAAAAAGAAAAGGATAGTAAGAAAAAAGTAAAGAAAGAGAAAGAAAGAAAGAGAAAGAAAGAAAGAGAACGAAAGAAAGAGAAAGAAAGAAAGAAAAGAAAAAGAAAGAAATGAAAGAGAGGAACCAAAGGGACAGAAAGGGGAAACCAAAAGAAGGATGAAAATAAAATAAAAAGAAAGAAACAAAGAAAGAAAAGAAAAAGAAAGAAACAGAAAGGAAGAGAAAGAAAAAAAGAAAAAAGAAAGAAAAGGACAGAAACCAAAAGGAGGACAGAGAGAGAGGAAAAGAAAAAAGGACAAAGAAAAAAGAATAATAAATGAGAGAAGACAGAATTGAAAGAGAAATATAAAACATCGTTCTATCAAGATGGGAGTAAAATGACAAGAAAGAGAGTGAGAAAGAGAAGGAAAGATAGAAATAAAAACAAAAAGAAACACAAGAATAGTAAAGTAAGTAAAACCACCTTGGAGTAAGTGCATAAGAAGAGTTGCATTTTATTGTCGATCTGTGGTTGGTATTAGTCACCATATCTTGATAACATCCCTAAAATAGACCTTTTCTTTGTAATTGGATAATAGTGAAGAGTTTCATTGTTGGGGCCACAATCAATATCTCCCAAATTCTTTTTTTTATTATTCTTTTCTTTCTTTTCCTTCTCTTTACAAGTGACCATATGTCTAGATCAGTGTTGGCCATGTCCCTTAGAATTCATTCATCTTGACAGTCTTTCATGCGGCCAAGTCAAGCTACCAAGAAATCTAACTTAAGTACTTGTTAATCAAAACTTCGTCGTGAATAAAATCACTATGCATTACTTATTCTCTTTCATTTTCTTACTCGTTCTCTCTTTCCCTCTAATCCTTTCTCTCTTTCTCTCCCTTACTGTCTCTCTGCGACTCTGTCTCTTTGCATACCTCTTTCTCTCTCTCTCTCTCTATATATATATATATCTCTCTCTCCGACTCTGGATCAGTCTGCGACACTGTTTCTTTGTCTCAATATCTTTCTCACAATATCTATCTTTATATTTTCCGTCCTTTTCCCACCCTCCTCTCTCTCTCTTTCTCGCACATTCTCCTATTTTCTATCTCTCTCCACACACACACACACACTCTCTCCCTTTTCTCTCTCTCACACAGACAGACACACACACATACACACACACTATCCCTGTTCTCTCTCTCACACACACACACACACACATACACACCCACGCGGTCCCTCCCTTTTCTCTCTCTCTCACACACAGACAAACACACACACAAACACTCTCCATTTTCTCTCTCACACACAGACAGACACACACACTCTCCCTTTTCTCTCTCTCACACACACAGAAAGACACACACACACACACACAAACACTCTCCCTTTTCTCTCTCACACACAGACAGACACACACACACACTCCCTTTTCTCTCTCTCACACTCACAGAAAGACACACTCACACACACACAAACACTCTCCCTTTTCTCTCTCACACACAGACACACACACACACACACTCCCTTTTCTCTCTCTCACACTCACAGAAAGACACACACACACACACACACAAACACTCTCCCTTTTCTTTTCTTACACACAGACAGACACACACACACACCCTTTTCTCTCTCTCACACACACAGAAAGACACACACACACACACACACACACACACACACACACACACACACACACACACACACACACACTCTTCCTTTTTTCTCTATGTCTCAATCTGTCGCTATGTCTATCAACAATACAACGACAACGTGTATTTAACATGAAGTTCAGATATGAAATACGTTGAGAGAAAGTCTCCCACTCTGTCCACCTTCTTCCCTCCCACCAATCAACCAACAACTGACACCATTAACAATGGCCATCAATGGAAGGCGAAGAAAAAGAGCTGAGAATTAATAGAGATATTTCTGGAACTTATAGCGAATAATGTATAATTTTCTACATTACTACTGCCACTACTACTACTACTGCAACTACTAGTGCTGCTGCAACTACTGTATCACAAGTATAACATAATCTAAAGGGATATATCTCATGCACAATGCACAATGACCAAATAAAGGAAAGAGATAAAAACAGTTATTATCAACTGGACAGGCTGCTAGTCTACAAAAGTATGCATTCACTCATATATAAGTAAAATGAAGTATTTTCATAACTCAGGGCTGATCTGAACTTTACCGTACACAAATATACATATCCATACACAGACACGTATATGTACACATATACACATATTACCCTGTACACATGCACGCACAGGCTCATATATGTAACGAGGTAAATTGGCAACAATTCTGAAGTCAGAGCTGACCCTCGTATGTGAGTGTATATATATATATATATAAATATATATATATATATATATATATATATATATATATATATATATATATATATATATATATATATATATATAAATTTAGCGAGAATCGCATTTCGGCGGGTAGAAATTAGCGAAACGCAACTTCCATATTGTGCAGACAACCGCTCCATGGATATGAAGAAGAAGATATCAGAGCTATAAACATAAGTTAAAATGGTCATACCCCCTGAGACGATGGTTAAGAAGCCATTAACCACCTTAGCCAAAGAAGCGAACAAGCTAAGCGGGTCAAACAAAATGAGATATGATTGAAATAGTTATCCGGACCCTCGGGGAAGATGGAATACTCCGAAATTGGGTTTCTGCAACACCTCAATCAATAATACTGTCTGCTTATAAAAAATAAGCTTTTGGTATAATGATCGAATAAGGCATCGCTTTATCAACAGGCTTTTGTTTGTTGTGCGCCAGAGTCTCACGGGTTATGAAAGCACATGTGAGGTTCTAAGGGGAGAAAACCCCTATTTTGGCCAGTGAATTCAGCATTTTTAGTTATTGCAAACATTTGCAAAAACCGCACAAAATGAATTAAGCTCTCGACCGAGTTGTTTTTAAAATAAAGTTAAGGGATTAATCAGTCAATAGAATTAACTAACCCCCCCCCCCCCAAAAAAAAATTAACTGGTTAATCGCTTGACTTGGGAGATTAATACAAATATAAATTTAGCGAGAATCGCATTTCGGTGGGTAGAAATGAGCGAAACGCAACTTCCGTATTGTGCAGACAAGCGCCCCATGGATATGAAGAAGATACCAGAGCTATAAACATAAGTTAAAATGGTCATACACGCTGAGACGACGGTTAAGAAGCCATTAACCACCTCAGCCAAAAAAGCGAACACGCTAAACGGGTCAAACAATATATATATATATATATATATATATATATATATATACACTTATCTATAGCATTTTGGAGAAAAACCCGTTGATAACACGGCTTCCTTGTTCAATCATCTTACCAGAAGCCCAACATTCTTTATGTAGGCGGACAGTACCTGATTTTGGAGTCGCAGAAACCAATACTGGATTTTACCTTCAGTCCAGGGTCCGGGAAAGTATCAACACATATATTTTTATTGTTTGACCCGAATTACTTGGTCGTTTGTTTTGGCTGTGCGGATGATATGTTTAACCATCATCTCAGTGTGTTTGGCCCTTAACGTATGTTGTAGCTCTGATTCACATGAATCATCGAGCGCTTGCCACACATATCGGACGTTGATTTTCGTTAATTCCTGAGCTGAAATACGATTCTCGCTAATTTATATTTGTATTAATCTCCAGAGTCTAGCTATTGAGCAGTTAATTTTATTGATTTTTTTAGTTGCTTCTATTGACTGTTGAATAGCTCTGTTATATTTAACCATTCTGTCGAGAGCTTTATTCGATTTGTGATGTTTTGCATTCTCGCAATATTATACACAACTGAATAATTCGCCTAATGGAGGTGTTACCTCCCTTACTGAACCCCACGTGGGGTCAGTAATAGCCACACTTATCTATAGCATTTTGGAGCAAAACCCGTTGATAACACGGCTTCCTTGTTCAATCATCTTACCAGAAGCCCAACATTCTTTATGTAGGCGCACAGTACCTGATTTTGGAGTCGCAGAAACCAATACTGGATTTTACCTTCAGTCCAGGGTCCGGGAAAGTATCAACACATATATTTTTATTGTTTGACCCGAATTACTTGGTCGTTTGTTTTGGCTGTGCGGATGATATGTTTAACCATCATCTCAGTGTGTTTGGCTCTTAACGTATGTTGTAGCTCTGATTCACATGAATCATCGAGCGCTTGCCACACATATCGGACGTTGATTTTCTGTCCTAAGCCATTTTGTTTCTCAAAATGGCGTAGGACAGAACAAAGGAGAGGCAGAAAAACAAAGAAAAGAATCCCCAGTCACTGAAGAGGTCACAGAATGTGTGACGAAAGAACTTTGACAATATATAAACAACCATTAGGTTGTGGAACCAACCAACCAACCAACTGGAAATTTATAAATTCCTAAATTTATAAATTTATTATAATAAATTGAAGTGAGAGCAACTGGTGCGTGTGTTTCTTATTGGCAACATGACCCTCCCAAAGTATAACAATATCGGTTTCAACACACGTTTTCAGATAAAGAATCTTGCTAAACAAATTCAGAAACGAAATATATATATATATATATATATATATATATATAAATATGTGTGTGTGTGTGAGAGAGAGAGAGTAACAAAGAGGGAGAAGGTGCGTGTATATGGTGTATATGGTGTATATGTGTGTGTGTGCGCGTGCATATAACTTTAACCATTTCTGTAGTTCATTGTGAATCAACATTCCCAGTTCATGTGAAGCGCATCCGTATCATATAATGAGCCATTGTGAAAGTGATTCATTTACAAAATCGTAAACTGCAATACCTCAGTATATTATAGGAAGTAAGAACGACTGACGATGGATAATAAACAAGAAATACATATACAATGTTCCTACGCTCTTTGATTACCTGTATAGGAAATATTTATTAGAATTCCCCCAAATAAAATGATCTGCAGACATAATTCAATTGTATGTATACACCCCAAAATGTTTACATAATTTAAATAATTGTTTCTACAAGGCCAGCAATTATCCCAGTGTATTACTGGTGCTTTTTTTATCGATCCCGTAAGGATGGAATGCAAAGCAAACCTCAGCTGGATCTGAACTCAGAATGTAAAGGTCCATAACTCTATGCTGCAAAGCATGGTGTCTGACGCCCCACCGATACTGCCAATCCACCACCTTTTAATTTAAATAATTGTTTCTACTTTTGGCACAAGGCCAACGATTTTCCCCAGTACATTACTGGTACTTTATTTTATCGACCGCGTAAGGATGAAAGGCAAAGTTAACCTCGGTGGTATTTGAACTCAGAACGTAAAGGTCCATAACTCTATACATGGTCTTTGAAGCTCCACCAATCCAGCCAATGCACCGCCCTTTAATTTAAATAATTGTTTCTACTTTTGGCACACAAACCCAACAATTACTCATTTTTACAATTTTGTGTGTATGTGTATGTGTATGTATATATATATATATATATATATATATATATATATATATGTATATATATATATATATATATAATATAAGATCAAAAGATGGTTAAAAGAGTTACAAGTATTTTATTATGCGCATTTCAAAAACAAATATCATCATGGGATGATATCTGCGTTCTCATCAGATAAAACAGGGAGACATGATATGAAGCTTAAAAAACACTTGTGAGCAGTGAAGTTTTAAATCAACATATCACCTCCTAAATATATATATATATATATATATATATATATATTTTATATATATATATATATATATATATATATATTTTATTTGTGACACCCTATTTGTCACACAATCTTGGGACAACCTATGTATATGTGTGTGTGTATATATATATATATATATATATATATATATATAATGGAAAAATTTGAACAGGGACAAAACAGAGAGGCAGTACAACGAAATATATATATATATATTTGAAACACCTATGTGTACAATCTTTAATAATTTCTGTCGAATTATCAGAAATATGTCTAAATTAATGCTGTATTCTGTCGCACCACGTAGTTCGCTAAATATGTTAGTTTATAGATAGCTTACAGCTAACTCTGGACTTGATAATTATTATTTCGTGACAAACGTATTAATATTACAACACATTTCAGACATTTTGTTATCGTTTTTCTATTAATAGTGACAATAACAATAATAAATTAACGATAATTATATAATTAATAATAACATTGTTAATTACTGTAAATATTATGATAATCATCCTTATTACTGCTTCTCATTATATTCATACATTGAGTCATTTATATTATATATATATATATATGTATATATATATATATATATATATATATATATATATATGCATATTTATATACATCAATATATCTATCTATACATACATGAATGCGTAGATACATAAATCTATATCCACACAGCCATCCTTTATATATATATATATATATATATATATATATATATATATATATATATATATATATATATAAGTTAAAACAATGAAATAAAAAATCAAGTCATTAGAGATATACTTCACTGCTTTACGATCGTTTCTAGATGGTGATAATACATTGTATCTATACTTAGTTATTGATCTATGTAAGTTTACAAACTATCAGATAGAGAGAATATTTACTTACATGCATTATTGCTTTTGAAAACAGCTGGTGATATGCACGATAATGTCGGTATTGTTTTTTAGTTCATGGGTAATCTCCCATTCACATCGACTCGTGTTGGGTTTGGGTTTAGGTTGCGGTAGTTCATGGTATGGGAAAGTAGCTATGTGGTCACAAAATTTGTCCAGAACTCTGTTTCTACCTTTTGTTGGGTTGTAGCTGCTTTTATTCCGTACAATTGATTGGTCGTTATTCTCCTTGTCAAAGAATTCCTCTGTGAGACATAATTTTCTACAGAAGTGTGAGATATCGTCATTTATCTCATTGACGTTAGAGTATTGTGATGTTGGTGTGAATTTCAGTCCTTTTGAGAGAATTTTTACTTGTTGGGCTGAGAGGTTTGTATTTGAAAGGGTGATTATTTTCGGTTTTTCAAAATCGGTTTGTGCCACCGGGTGTCGTGGGTCTTGTAGCCTTGGTCTAAAAAATGATTTTTCTGGAATGTTTTTTCAGGGCGGTGGATTGGCAGTATCGGTAGAGGGTCGGACGCCATGCTTTCCAGCATAGTTACGTCCCTTTACGATCTGAGTTCAAATCCCGCCGAGGTTGACTTTGCCTTTCATCCTTACGGGGTCAATAAAATAAAGTACCAGTGATGAACTGGGTAATTGCTGGCCTTGAGCCTAAAGTAGAAACAATTATTATATCTAATGGCATTTCCCCTGTTGTTGTGTGGTCTTGTATAGAAGTTTCGGACGTATTGAGGTTCGGTTTGTTGATAGTCCGGGTTGTAGATTTTGTTCCTTTGTGTGGGTTGGGATCTACGATTTTGGAACAGGCTCTGTGTGGGCAGGGGTCTACGGTTTTGGAATAGGTTTTGTGTGGGTTGTGATCTGCGGATCGGGTCCTGTCTTGTGATGGGGGATCTTCGGTTTTTGTTAGTAGGGTTATAGTTTTGTCTATAGGTTCTGGGATTATCGTTATAGTTTTGCTGGCGGTATGTTGGATGTTTTGTTACTTTTTTTGTTGTTTGTTGTGCATGTTTTGTTACTTTCTTTGTTATCTGTTATGCATCTGGTGTGTGAGTTTTAGTTTGTTTTAAAAATGAGTTACCTGTATGTTCATTTTTGAAATCCATTTCGTAGTTGTTGAACCAGGTGGCGTTTTTTCCCCATCGCTGGAGGGATGTTAGTTCTTCATCCTCACAGTTTTCTTTCCAAAGTTTTAAGGTTTTTTCATAGAGTAGGCCTTCATATATATATATATATATATATATATATATAAATACGTACACACACACGAAGGTGGGCTAAAATGTGTATAGATCGAATATGAAGGTGTAGATGTGAAATTTTACATGCATCAATGTCGTATGTTCGAATCCTGGGCTGCCTTCTATGTCTTGCTTTTGAGGAAAACACTTCATTTCATGTTGCTCCAGTATACTCAGCTCAGAATGAATACCACCAACAGGTGCGGGATATTAACCTTGCGATGGACTAGCGTTTTGTCCAGGAGGCATCTTGTACTCTCAGTCGTTTAATGCTACGACATTCGGGATAATCACTAACCCGAAGAGTCTCCTGAATTGAGACAGATTTAAGACTTAAACTATGTTTTTAGTGTACCATTCAGTATGGACTCAAGCTTTCCAATGTCATTTCTCATTTCCCTGATTTGACCATTCAGTCGTTTCTTCCACCAAGGTTCTGATTTTTCTTGTTTGTTGTTTCCTCTCGCTTTTATGCCAAGTAATTTCCTCACCGCATTTGCTGTTGCTTTGAGGATATTGTTGCACTGGTGAAGGCTCCTCGCCTCAAGGTATGGGATGACTTTGTTTACCTTAGCTGTTGTTTCTTTTAACTTTTTCCTGTCTACAAATCTTAGGTTCATAGGTTTCCCACTATTATTGTTCAATTCATCTACCAATAAGTTTAGGATATCAACCAAATCTTGTCCTAGCTCGTCAGCATTCATCTCCTCAATGGCCGTATCTCTGTTCCAGGTATTATTTATTTCAGCATTCAGATAATTGTCTGCTTCGGATGGTTCCTCCGTTCTCTCAACCTCTTCACCTTCATTTCCCACTGACTCGTTCACCTGGCATACTCCACTCTCCATTTCCAACCTAATCTCTCTGCTCAGTTCCTCCAGTTCCAGCTCGCTTATCCACCCATTAGTTCTTATTACCCGAGCCTGCCCGGCCAATTTTTGTTCATCTAATTTAAATAGACCAATCTCGTTCCAGATGTTATGCATCCGTTTCCTATAGCCTTTCTCCTTGGGGTTACTCTTCAGGTAACATTGCATAACAGTTCTATTCAATTCTTTCGTCCAGTTGGTTCTGATCCCTTTCCTATTTCTTCTTCCTCCGACACCAGCAGTATTTGGTTGACAGCCAGGTCCCTGCTGCTGAGCCAGGGAGCACCTGCTGGGTGAGAGTCTGTCACATGACATTACTATTATTATTATTACAGCTGCATTTATCTTGCTTTATGTTCATACGAGTTATCACCAAGTCACAACCAGTGACCTCAAGAGACAAGGTCCGCCATGTTCAAGAAAGAACATACATACTCACACATGCATCTTTAGGTGTTTTGACTTGTGATGTACTTATATTGACAGAATCTTGCTTAGTATATGGGCAGTTCCCATTAGTACTATCTTTTGTATTTCTCCTATACGCGGGTTTCCTGGGATTTGCGATAAGTAATCATTAGACGTTATTATTATTATTATTATTATTATTATTATTATTATTATTATTATTATTATTACAGCTGCATTTATCTTGCTTTATGTTCATACGAGTTATCACCAAGTCACAACCAGTGACCTCAAGAGACAACAAGGTCCGCCATGTTCAAGAAAGAACATACATACTCACACATGCATCTTTAGGTGTTTTGACTTGTGATGTACTTATATTGACAGAATCTTCCTTAGTATATGGGCAGTTCCCATTAGTACTATCTTTTGTATTTCTCCTATACGCGGATTTCCTGGGATTTGCGATAAGTAATCATTAGACCCCTTAGGTATCATTCCTAGAGCGCCTACAACCACTATTATTATTATTATTATTATTATTACTATAATTATTATTATTATTATTACTGTTATTATTATGTTGTCATTATTATTCATTTTAAAAGACGAACAAGTCCACAAGCACGTAACCGGATTTGATGTCAACATAACAGAAAATATAGAAATTATATTGCAATATTGGACGGCAATACACAGATTTCACCACTAACACTTTCAATACAATATAATACAATAGACGACAAGACAACGTAAGGTGTGCAACAGGATATATATATGTATGTATATATGTATGTATGTATGTATGTATGTATGTATGTATGTATGTATGTATGTATGTATGTATGTATGTATGTATGCATGTATGTATGTGTGTGTGTATGTATGTATGTGTGTGTGTGTGAAGTTATGTATATCTATACATATGTATAGTTATACATATATGTAATTATAAATGTATTCATATATGTGTATATATATATATATATATGTAGTAAGGTATATATATGTATATATATATACATGCGTATGTTTGTGTGTGTGTGCGTGTGTATAAGTGTATGTGTGCGTGTGTATAAGTGTATGTGTGAGTGTATATGTGTGTTTAGTTATATATTTATAAGCGCATATATATGTAGTTATATATATATATATATATATATATATATATATATATATACACCTACGTTTGTGTGTGTGTGTATCAATGTATGTGTCAATGTATATATATATATATATATATATATATATATATATATATATATATATATATATATATATAAAGTGGAAGAATAAAAAATAATATTTCTATGTATAAACATAGATTAAATGAAACGCCATTAAATTCCTGAAACACCGAGACAATGTATTTATCTGAGAATAATACTAAACTAAAACAACATCAATATATTTGTGAATATAGTCATAGAGATAATAGTAAGAAGTGTCGTATATATTGTTATATTGAGGAAACATATCTGAAAGTTAATAAATGTTTCTACATTTGGCACAAGACCAGCAATTACCCCTGCTGCGCATCACTGAAACGCGATATCCATTCTGTCCACCGGGGCTGTGGGGGGCGGCCAGCATGTGGGACCCCATTTGCTCATAATACAGGAAGATGTTATGGGCGAAATAGATGGGGGCCATGACAATGGGTATTCGGCTCTTCTGAGTTCGGACACATTGCACTTGTCCTATGGATCATGTGATAATTTCATTTTACTTGGCACTCATTCACTCACCCACTCAATACTTGTAGGATGAAAGGCATTTGAACTCAGGCGGGATTTGAACTCATACCGTAAAGGACCGTAACTCTATGCTGCAAAGCATGGCGTCTGAGGCTCTACCGAGACTGCCAAACCACATCTTAAAGTTAATAATGGTTTCTGAATTAGGCACAAGACCTGCAATTGTTTGGGGAGGGGAAAGTCAATTAAATCGACCCCAGAAGGCTATTCAAGGTCAGCTATTAGTGTTAAATCGGAGGACGGATTGTGTCTACCATATATGTTACCTACATTACAATTTCAATTCAAAACACAAAGTCACGGTACAAATACGCCAAAATATTTCGTTTGACACTCAAATAATTCCATAAATTCAATGATTGTCTGTCCTGGATTTATATCTAACGGGATACTGAATGTATGAAAGGCAAAGTTGACCTGAAAGAATTTTAACCCTTTAGCATTTAAACCGGCCATATGCGGCCAAAATTCTCTTCCTGTTCAATCCGGCTGTAATCAGCTCTCATACTATGTTAAGGTATTGTTCTCAAAATAAATAATATCATAATCTCATAGATTCGATATTATGTGGGATAATTATGTGAGATAAAGAGTTTACCATGAACATACAATAGTATATATATAGAGCAATGTAGATGCTAACGGGTTGAACTCAGAACACACTGAGGATGTAGGGTCACAAGTATTTGCTTTATCTTACGATACAAAAGTGTCACCTATTTGTAATCGTTTCAAATACACCCAAGAGATCGATCGTTTGATCTGTTGCACAAACTGGCATAACAAGTGCAGTTCCATCTTAATGCACGAAAATGAACTGCCAATATGATAAATCTGTTATTTATGCCATGTAACTGTTTGTATTTCTGTTGAATATACATGAGTGTGTGTGCGTGTATGAGTATTATGTATGGATGCGTGTGCGTGTGTTTGTGTATGTGTGCGTTCGTGTGCGTGTTTGTGTTTATGTGTGTGTGTTATTGTGTATTTGTGTTTGTGTGTATATGTATGTGTATGTACGTATGTGTGTTTATGCATGTGTGTGTATGTGTATGTATGTGTGTGCATATGTGTGTATGTATATATGTGTGCGTATGTATATATGTGTGCGTATGTACATATGTATGCGTATGTATATGTGTGTGTGAGTATATATGTGTGAGTGTGTGTGACTGTTCGTGTGTGTGTTTATGTATGAATGTATGTGTGTGTGTGTGAGTGTATTTGTCTGTGTGCCGGTAGTTCACTATGGTCAACAATTTACTCTTCCGTCAAAGATCAGCCATTATGGTTGGCATAAAGAGTTTCGTATTGAAAATCAATTATTGGGCCATAATATAACGGAAATCGATGATAATTTGATGTAATTATTTCACATGGCTGCAGCTAATCGATAGAAAATGATCTCTTTGTTCTCTGTCGTTGATTAACCAATATTTTAGAGAGTGATTTCTGGTCATAAAGTTGTAACTTAAGCACATTGTAATCATTTATATATACACATATGTATGTATGTATGTATGTATGTATGTATGTATGTATGTATGTATGTATGTATGTATGTCGGGTCATACTTGAGTGCTGCTAGTAACCCAGTACAACCTGTCACATGGTCTGCTCGTCGGTGAATAAACCGACAAGTCCTCCAAGTTTAGTTGGTGAGGAGAGTGATTTTGGACATCCAGCAGGACAAAAACAAAACCTGACAAAGGGCCATAGAACTCATAAGAGTCAACGGGCATCCATAAATATGTAAATATGTATATAGATGTATACATGTGTGTATATATATGTATATATGTATATACATGTATGCATATGTATGTATGTATATGCAAGGAGACAGAAATAATCGGGCTGGATACCCGATCGCGCAGTTAAACCACTGGGAGTGAAGGAACCCTAGCCTTTGTCAGGGCATTCTTCTGGGGGAAGACAACCCAGGAAACCGGTATAACTCCGACATAAAACCTGCGATTCAGTAGTTACCGATGATGTTGATCTTTTATTCTTTTCGGTTATAGCTACTGTCGCTCAGAGAGTGGGATTGGCTCAGTGCACAGTCTTTCCTCACGTAAAAAAAAAACTGTTTATGCAGAGTCATTACCCGATAGCATTAATTGATAATGATTAAGGGCGTGGATTGGCAGTATCGGTAGAGGGTCGGACGCCATGCTTTGACGCATAGAGTTACGTCCCTTGCCATTCTGAGTTCAAATCCCGCCAAGGTTAACTTTGCCTTTCATCCTCATGGGGTCGATGAAATAAAGTACCAGTAATGCACTGGTTAATTGCTGGCCTTGTGCCAAAAGTAGAAACAATTAATTGATAATGATTAATAATGTTATATCGTGCAATGGTCATACTTGATTAAGAGGGGGCAGCCATCATCATGTATGTATGTATGTATGTATGTATGTATGTATGTATGTATGTATGTATCTATATATGTCGTTGGCGACTAAACTGGCAACCCCACCAAAGTTTCTTGGTGAGGAGGGTGACTTTGGACATCGGCAGGACTAAAAACAAAACCTGTCAAAGGGCAAAGGAGCTCTTAAGGGTCAATGGCCATCCAAAATCACCGGGAGAGATGACCCCTTAGCCTTTGTCAAGGCAGAATTCTAGGAGAAGGAAAACTCTGATATAACACCTGCAACCCTGATGGTATCCAACGATGTTGACTTGTTCTTCTTTTTGGTAAATATCATCTTGGTTAAGAGAGTGGGACTGGCTTTGTGCAGTGCCTTTGCTCACTATAAAAGCTTCACGGCACAGGCATTGCTTTATATCTGGAGATCTCTCTGCACTTGTCATCACATGGTACCATGGCCCCAGCACTATGTGTCAATAATTGTCACAAGTGTAGTGTTTGTACCAGAGTTTTCAAGTCGCTGGCTGGACTAAAAAGTCACACTCGTTCAGCGCATCGGTAGGGGTTCTGCTACATGGATATAAAGTAGTGGCCGTACTCGAAAACGAGTTGGCAGCCACCATGTATGTATGTATGTATGTATGTATGTATGTATGTATGTATGTATTTATGTATGTATGTATGTATGTATGTATGTATGTATGTATGTATATGAAGCTCAGTGATGTTATAAAATACCAAAATAGCTTATGAAATAGGGGGAGGACACTTAAAAGATCGAAAAAGAACTTGAACTTCCCCCAAAATATACAGAACGAAACAAACCGGACAAAGAATAAAAATAATCGAACAATTATGTCAGTCTTTACTCCTCAATGTATGTGTATGTGTATGCATATATAAATATATATGTTTATATTTCTATATATATATGTATATATATGTGTGTGGTTGTATATATGTATGTGTATGTATGGATATGTTGATATTTATGTGTGTATATATATATGTGTATATGTATGTGTGTGTATATATATACACATATATATGTGTATATGTGTGTGTATGTATGCCTGTATGTATATATATATGTGTGTATGTATATACTTGTGTGTGTGTGTGTTTGCATGTGTGTTTTTATTTTATATTTCGTTTCCTTCTTCCTTCTCCAGCCTCACTTTCAAATAGATTGCATTTTTGTTTTTAGAATCCAATATCAATAAATACACCACGATTTTTTCATTCTGATGATTGAAAGCAAGATTTTTGATTTTAAGAAACCACTGGTAAATGGAATAATTGCCTTATGTTATTTATTACATAACTATATATATATATATATATATATATATATATATATATATATATATATATCAGTCTAGCGTTAAACTAATATATATCTTCAATGTACAGAACCGTTTACTTTGTTTTTTATCTGTTTACGTTTTACCTTTTTACACATTCACGCATTATATATATATATATATATATATATATATATATATATATATATATATATAGAGAGAGAGAGAGAGAGAGAGAGAGAGAGAGAGAGAGAGAGAGAGCGAGAATGAGAGAGAGAAAGAGAGAGAGAAAATAAAAGAAGAAAAGACTGAAGGGAGAGAGGTAGCTAGAATCACAGACATCTAAATAGACCCACATATATATAGATATATAGTTGCAAAGATTATTTAAAAAGAAATAAAATGTTGTTAATACTAGCTAAGTATATACATACCCATCTCTCTACGTCTATCTCTAGTGTTTAAAAAAAAATATCTTTGCCATATATTTCTCCTCAAGGCTGTAACAAAATATGAATCTAGAAACCAACAGCAAAGTTGATAGAGAAAATAAATGAAAAATTATAGAAAACCAAGCCATAGTGCAAAATAAAAGCGAAAACAACAAGCAAAGCATGAAAAACAAAGAAGTTTTGTTAAAATATTTAATGTTTTGTATTCACAACGATACTTTAGAAAGAGAATTTCCTTCCAGCTGGGATATAGCTAATATCTGATAACTTTGTTCACTCTAACATCTCCTTGCTACCAGCTTGATATTTCACACTTATATAACAGTTATCACGCCTTGTATTGTAACACACTATTTTATATGTAAATATATATATATACATATATATATATATACATATATATATATATATATATATATATATATATATATATATATATATATATATATATATATATATATATATATACTGTATATATATATATATATATATATATATATATATATATATATATATATATATATACTGTATATGTATATATATATATATATATACTGTATATGTATATATATATATATACTGTATATGTATATATATATATATATAAATACTGTATATGTATATATATATATATATATATATACTGTATATGTATATATATATATATATATATATATATATATATATATATATACTGTATATGTATATATATATATATATATATATATATATATATATATATATATATATATATATATATACTGTATATGTATATATATATATATATATATATATATATATATACTGTATATGTAAATATAATTATGTATATATACTGTATATGTAAATATAAATATGTATATATAAATATAAATATGTATATATATATATATATATATATATATATATATATATATATATATATATATATATATATATATATATATATATATACTGTATATGTATGTTTATATAAATATAATTTAGCGAGAATCGCATTTCGGCGAGTAGAAATTAGCGAAAAGCAACTTCCGATTTGTGTTGGCAAGCGCTCAATGGATAGGAATATTCCAGAGCGATAAACATACGTTAAAAAGGCCATACAAACTGAGACGATGGTTAACCCATTAACCACCAAGCCCCCAAAAGCGAGCTAGCCTATCGGGTCAAATAAAATAAGATGTGGTTGAAATATTTACCCGGACCATACGGAAATTATGTAAAAGCCAATAGAGGCTTTCTGCGACACCTAAATCATAATACTGTCTGCTTAAAAAAAAAAAAAATAATAAGCTTTTGGTATGATGATCGAACAAGGATATCACTTTTTCAACAGGTATTTTGTTCTGCGCAAGGCTTCGAATCTCACAGTGTTCTGAGAGCACATGTGGACTCCAAAGGGTAGAAAACCCCTAGTTTTTGCAAATGAATTCAGTATGTGTCGATATTGCAAAATAGCAAAAATATCATATATATATTTTATATATAAATATATATATATATATATATATACACAGTTCAAGAGTAACCAATCTTAAAGAGAGAGATGGAGATAGGAGGGGAGAAGAGAGATTGGTGAATTATTTAGAAGCCAAAGCGTAAAGGCATGTGCTCAATGTGCAATATGCAGTGGAAGGCAGCTACGCGGCTGGATTCATGCAGAGGTTATGTGCACAGAGCTGGAAATATTCATTAGTTAAGCAAAACAAGAATACAAATTTCACAAGGAAGACATTATTAAAAGATTGTCAACATATTTTAGTTTGATGTAAGGAATGCAGAGAATAATAATAATATTAATAATAATAATGTCCGTTTACAATTGTTTCGCTACTCCATATAATATTTCTGGATCAGATGACTATATATCATAATTGATCTGGTTCAGTTGAAAATAATTAACTTAGGTAAAATTAGAGCAGCTCATCGGAACTTCAAAAGGAATATAAATTAAAATAAGGAAAGTATGTTACATGAATGTAATATTCCATATATTGGTATTTCACTATAGTGTCCTGGGTATACCTATTGTCTGCCATAGTGGAACAGTATTCTTCTGTCGAGGCTGCATTGTGTGAGTCTGCCTATGGGTAACAAGATGGCCGCGAATGGACATATTTACCTTACTAATTAGAGGGTGGTTTTCAGGGGAAGTAACTCTTCGAGAGATTAGAAATTTTGCGTAGTTTATAGTTAAGAAGTACTAATTTTTTAATTGAGAGACAATGTAAGGGAGGTAACTTATAATTATCTAAGTTAGCTCTAACTATTTAACTTATTAGCTACAAGTAAAAATGGGGCTAGATGACTATGTTGAGTCAAATATTCTGTTGACGAAGGAATTAGCCCTTCGATGTTGACAGCTAATAGTTACCTCCGTTCTATCGTTGATCGGTAGAGGTCGTGATAGAGTTATGTAATATGCTTCGGTAAGACAGAGGTCACAAGAGGTTCTTCGTCCATTGGACGATTGGGCCCTAACCAAGATATCCCATGTTAGTGAGTGTTCAATGTTGGTTAGTTTAAGATTGTTAATGAGCCTAGCTAGAGATGTCGAACATCTGTTGATAGGGTCTCGGAAGGAAAAAGAGTGCGCGTTATAGCGTACCTTAAAAGGGTTAGAGGTAGAGCCGATATAGGAGCTGGTATACGAAGCAGTTTTAACTGTGCACCTATAAACTGTATTGGGTGTCAGGCAATGTCCATTTAGTGGGCATGCATTAGGGTAACGGCAGTTGCAGTTACTTCTGCGGTTAGTGAGAGTAGGGTTGTTTAAACTAAGCGGTTGTTTAGTGCTAGAAGGATTAGATGGGGGAGGTGTTCTACTAGAGTATGTATTTGTGTAGTGGCGTGGTGTATTTGATGGGGGTGGTGGTACCGCGGTGTGGGAGTTATACTGTCTTACTTTATGGTGGTTACTGAATGCGATGTGGCTAGCTAGGTTAGGTGTTGTGGAGAATGAGATGTTAATGTTGTTTTTATTAAAGAGTTTGTAATATCTATGGTTGTGGGGAAATGTTTAGATATGATAGAGAAGAAGCGTTTATATTAGTGGCTAGATTAGATGAGAATGGGGTGTTACGCCAGGGGATATTTATAGGCCTATTCCTTCTAGGGATTCTAGTGGAGTTGGTAGGGCCCTTTATAGGGTTATTATTACCTGGGCATTTGTTATTTGTCATCCCATTGCTCATTCCTATTCTAGGGTTGATTTTTAGCTTGCTACTTGGAGTGGGAAGCAGGTCACTGCCACCATTAAGGTTCCCTGTATAGGTGCTGTTACTGCTAAAATTTCGGCGGATCTGGCTATATGCTAAGGTATTTCTATAAATATATATAAAGTATTTCTATAAATATATATAAATATATATATAAATATATAAATATATATAAGGTATTTCTATAAATATATATAAATATATATATAAATATATAAATATATATAAGGTATTTCTATAAATATATATAAATATATATATAAATATAGATATTTATATATATTTATATATTTATATATATAAATATATATATATATATAAATATATATATAAATATATAAATATATATATAAATATATATATAAATATATATATATATTTATATATATAAATATATATTTATATATATAAATATATATATAAATATATATATAAATATATATATAAATATATATATATAAATATATATATATATAAATATATATATATAAATATATATATATAAATATATACGGCTTAATACGGGATGTTTGTTTACAAACACACCGAGCATTATAATAAATGTTCTGTGAATCCATGCGTACATATATATATATGTGCATGTATGTATATATATATATACATACTACTGTACGTCTGTATACATATATGTATGTACGTGTACATACTTATATTTAAGTAACAGCCGTACTAAGAGTGGGAAATGAAATTTAGTTTCATTTTTTCCGTTTATATATATATAAATATATATATATATATAAATATATATATATATATAAATATATATATATATATATATATATATATAAATATATATATATATATAAATATATATATATATATATATATATATAAATATATATATATATATATATATAAATATATATATATATATAAATATATATATATATATAAATATATATATATATATAAATATATAAATATATATATATATATATATAAATATATATATATATATATATATAAATATATATATATAAATATATATATATATATATAAATATATATATATATATATAAATATATATATATATATATATATATATATAAATATATATATAATATATAAATATTTATATATATATAAATATATATGAATGTATATATATATATATATATATAATTCGATAAGAACATAACATCCGTGATTTCAGCAATAGGGAGGAGTAGTTGGCTTTGATAAGCTTCAATAAATGCACAAACAAGGCCTTGTCAGCTTTATCTCCCCCTGTTTGCTGAAATTAATGTAAGTGAGTCTGTCACTACTCTAAAACAATAGCATAAGGTCTTCAAAATGCTTTAAATTAAGCATAAAGTGTATTGCAAAATACACTATATATACATTCATATACATATGGCTATTTCAGAACACCAATTCTAATTTATAAATATATATATATATATAAATATATATAAATATATTTAAATATATAAATATATATATATATATATATATAAATATATAAATGCATATATATATAAATAATATATATATAAATAAATATAAATATAAATAAATATAAATATATATATATATAATATATATATATTTATAATATAATATAATATATATATATATATATATATATATATATTAGAAAGTGAGGTTTATTTTTTTACAAAATGAAAAATACCCGAGGTGCCCTACATGAGTGAAAGTATAAAGAAAAAATGATGAAATCGAAATTGCAACTGGAGTCTTATTTAAAAAAAATATATATATTTATTTGGTTCTTTACCGGTTTCGCACTTCTTCTGCTTTTCATAAGTAGAGTTGAGATGCAGGGTCTGTGGTTTTTCTCACATTTGATTGGTCTCTGAATGTTACTTGTTTTATACAGAAAAAAAGTGGCTCGCGATGCCAGGTCTTTAGAGAAGTAATTTGATTGGTTGGTCAATAATTATCATAAATTTCGCGCCAGTATATACAAACCAGCTGCATACAGCCAAAATTCCCTCACCGGTTCCGGCCTCAAATTGACAATAACCGGGCACTCATACCGACGTTAAAATATTGTTCTCAAAATATATAATTTCAAAATCTCATAGATTCGATATTATGTGGGACATTTATGTGAGGTAAAGCCTTTACCGCGAAAAATGCAGTAGTAAATATAGAGTAATGTAAATGCTAAATGGATAAGGGTATTCCTGGCAGTGGGATGCTGAGCCATATGCATGTTAAGATCTCGTTTAGTCTGTTCTATTGATCAACAAGATGGAACACACACCATTGAATTATATTTCATATATGTCAGAAAATTACCTCAGCATGAAATTAAAATTAAACTACAATAAACAAAACACATATCTCAAACACAAACCCTAAATTACAAATCTAAAACCACTTGTTGATGGAGAAATCGATAGATCTTGGGTGAAAACGATTAACACTTATTAGTTATCTCTCGTTATGTTTTAATTTTTAATCCTGTTCTAGTCAGTCTTGTCTTCTTTCATCTTCCTTGGATCGATACTATAACTAATAATCAAAAACTGTGTTGATTTAATCGATCAAGCCATGCCGCAATATTTGTGGTGCATTATGTCAATGATAAAAATCAATATTTTTAAACTTTTAAATATTTAATATAAATTTGTCAGGAAATCATCGAATTTTTGTTGTTGTTAGTGTTGCTGCTTAGACCTTGATCACACATGGTCGAAGAAAACTATGATTAAAGCTATTCCAACCGTGACAATCTTGTAATTTTTCGAATAGAGTGTACATAGAGCTATTTTATTTAAGTGGTAACATGTTATCTGTTTTTTTTTTTTTTATATATATTTATTTAAGGACAGTTGATTGTGATTTGTGAGGTTCTTACTGTTATTTCTAGCTATTTACACAACTGAGGAGAGGTCGTGTGTCGTTTGACAGAAAGTCGAAGAGAAATGACTCATACGGTTTTTTAATTGCTTGCCAAAATTCCTGATGTGGAATCGTGTGTTGAAACGGATATTATTTCACATTTGTCGAGGCGTGGTGGCGACGTTCATTACAAAACACACGCACTAGTATTACTCACTTCCAGTTATTTAGATTATTAATTAATTAATCAATTCATAAATGCATTTTTTCAAAGTTCTGAGAGATAAACAGGAAGCATGAAATGAATTTTGATAAAGACGTGGTGGAGCGATATATAGCCATGGATTAATCAGATAATGTGACGAAAAAAAGTTTAGTAAACCAATTAATCATTTTAATAATTAACTAATTATGTGAGTGATTAATAATATCGAATAAAATCAACCAGTGCGTGTTTAATATATTAAGAATATGACACTCCCGAAGAACCACAATAATGACTTTTACAATTTATCTTTCAGGACTGCTAAGTCTAGTGGAAAGAAGAGGAGTTATCCTGTAAGTTGATACCATGATCACGTATTTGTGGTAGAGAGAATATCTAAACTGCCACCCATAATCTTGATAGTGGTGGTAA
Source organism: Eledone cirrhosa (assembly GCA_964016885.1). Classification (NCBI taxonomy): domain Eukaryota; kingdom Metazoa; phylum Mollusca; class Cephalopoda; order Octopoda; family Eledonidae; genus Eledone; species Eledone cirrhosa. The sequence goes on from OZ024748.1 coordinate 46,750,247, forward strand.
ACTGGGCGACTGATTAGGTCAACCACCCTAGATTTCAGGACACAAAAGATCCGAAGCAAATACTATTCTAACAATGTCACTAACTCAGAGCACGCGTCTGGTAATCTCTTATATCAATCCTGTAAGACTGAATGGCAGGTCTCACGTCCATGAAATTTGAAATCAAAACAGAGGGAGCCAGAAGCAAATATTATTCTATCAATGTCACTAACTCACAGCTCGGTCTGGTAATCTTTTTGAATGGCAGGTCTGACTTCCATAAAATTTGAAATCTAAGTAGAGGGATCGAGAGGAAAGTCCGTAATATGTTTTATCTAACCGGAAAGGTTCAAAGGTACCTCTGACGTAGATAATATTTGAAATCAGAGATCAGAAAGCCAGATGGAAGTCTGCAAGTCTCCTTAGTCTACGCTGCAACGATTCGGCTAATTCGTCGTCTTTTTGTAATGCGTAATTACAATTGTTTAGCAAGATTTAAATTATATACTTTCTGATGTTTTCTTGATTAGGCGTTTGATGTTGAGATTTGTTTCAAAAATCTGTGACGTTGGTATACATATATATATATATATATTTAGGTTCTCTCTTGCTTTGTTAAATGCTTCTTTGATTCTTTTATAATCATTTTGTTGAATGCGTATCCCGCAGTGTCTATGTTGGTGATTGTTGCGTTTTTGAATGTTATAAAATATAGACTTGCTGATTCTATGTAATGTAGTGTAGTGATTGTTGGCTTGTTGACTGTTATAAAATATAGTCTTACTGATTCTATGTAATGTAGTGTAGTGATTGTTGGATTGTTGACTGTTATAAAATATAGTCTTACTGATTCTATGTAATGTAGTGTAGTGATTGTTGGATTGTTGACTGTTATAAAATATAGTCTTACTGATTCTATGTAATGTAGTGTAGTGATTGTTGCGTTGTTGACTGTTATAAAATATAGTCTTACTGATTCTATGTAATGTAGTGTAGTGATTGATGGATTGTTGACTGTTATAAAATATAGTCTTACTGATTCTATGTAATGTAGTGATTGTTGGATTGTTGACTGTTATAAAATATAGTCTTACTGATTCGATATAGTGTGGTGCTGGTGATTGTTGCGTTGTTGGCTGTTATGTAGTGCTTGGGATTCTTCTGTTGAATATATACTATATACTGGCGTGTTTATCCTGGAAATTGTCAAGTTGTTGACTTATGTAAGGTAGTGTCGGTAATTTTGGTGTATTAGGTCTTGTGGTGCTGTTAAAAATATGTACTGCAGTGTCTATGTAGAAGAGTATGTTGTTAAGTGAATTATTCTGTAGGCCATATGTTGATGATTGTGGTGTTGGTGAATGGAATACAGTGTCTATATATGTGGCTGTGGTGTTGTTGTCTGTGAGGACTGCAACAGAACTGTCTATGTAGGTGATAGTTGTGTTGTAAAATGTATTGTACATCAGTGTCGATGTAGCTGATAGTGGTGTCAGGAAATATATAGTACTGTAGTTTCTATATAGGTGATAGTGGTGTCGTGAAATATATAGTGCTGTAGTGTCTATATAGGTGATAGTGGTGTCATGGAATATATAGTGCTGTAGTTTCTATGTAGATGATAGTGGTGTGGTGAAATATATAGTACTGTAGTTTCTATGTAGGCGATAGTGGTGTCATGAAATATATAGTGCTGTAGTTTCTATGTAGGTGATAGTGATGCTGTGAAATATATAGCGCTGTAGTGTCTATGTAGGCGATAGTGGTGTCATGAAATATATAGTGCTGTAGTTTCTATGTAGGAGATAGTGGTGTCGTGAAATATATAGTGCTGTAGTTTCTATATAGGTGATAGTGGTGTCATGAAATATATAGTGCTGTAGTTTCTATGTAGGTGATAGTGATGTAGTGAAATATATAGTGCTGTTGTGCATATGTAGGTGATAGTGATGTAGTGAAATATATAGTGCTGTAGTGTCTCTGTAGGTGATAGTGGTGTAGTGAAATATATAGTGCCGTAGTCTCTATGTAGGTGATAGTGGTGTTGTGAAATATATAGTGCTGTAGTCTCTATATAGGTGATAGTGGTGTAGTGAAATATATAGTACTGTAGTCTCTATGTAGGTGATAGTGGCGTCGTGAAATATATAGTACTGTAGTTTCTATGTAGCTGATAGTGGTATCATGAAATATATAGTACTGCAGTCTCCATGTAGGTGATAGTGGTGTTGTGAAATATATAGTAATGTAGTCTCTATGTAATGGATAATGGTGTAGTGAAATATATAGTGTTGTAGTTTCTATGTAGGTGATAGTGGTGTAGTGAAATATATAGTGCCGTAGTCTCTATGTAGGTGATAGTGGTGTCGTGAAATATATGGTACTGTAGTCTCTATGTAGGTGATAGTGGTGTCGTGAAATATATAGTACTGTAGTTTCTATGTAGCTGATAGTGGTATCATGAAATATATAGTACTGCAGTCTCCATGTAGGTGATAGTGGTGTTGTGAAATATATAGTAATGTAGTCTCTATGTAATGGATAATGGTGTAGTGAAATATATAGTGTTGTAGTTTCTATGTAGGTGATAGTGGTGTAGTGAAATATATAGTGCCGTAGTCTCTATGTAGGTGATAGTGGTGTCGTGAAATATATAGTACTGTAGTCTCTATGTAGGTGATAGTGGTGTCGTGAAATATATAGTACTGTAGTCTCTATGTAGGTGATAGTGGTGTTGTGAAATATATAGTACTGTAGTCTCTATGTAGGTGATAGTGGTGTCGTGAAATATATAGTGCTGTAGTCTCTATATAGGTGATAGTGGTGTAGTGAAATATATAGTGCTGTAGTCTCTATATAGGTGATAGTTGTGTAGTGAAATATATAATACTGTAGTCTCTATGTAGGTGATAGTGGTGTCGTGAAATATATAGTACTGCAGTCTCCATGTAGGTGATAGTGGTGTAGTGAAATATATAGTACTGTAGTCTCTATGTAGGTGATAGTGGTGTCGTGAAATATATAGTACTCTAGTCTCTATGTAGGTGATAGTGGTGTCGTAAAATATATAGTACTGTAGTCTCTATGTAGGTGATAGTGGTGTCGTGAAATATATAGTGCTGTAGTGTATATGTAGGTAATAGTGGTGTCGTGAAATATACGTTCTTCAGTGTTTATATATGTGGTTGCTGTGTAATTGAGCTTATGTACTGTAAGCACAGTGTTTATGTTGATGAACGTGGTGCTCTTGTATGTAGTGTAGTCTTTATGTTGATGGTTGTGGTGTTGTATGTAGTGTAGTGTAGTGTTTATGTTGATGGTTGTGGTGTTGTATGTAGTGTAGTGCAGTGTTTATGTTGATGAATGTGATACTCTTGTATGTAGTGTAGTGTTTATGTTGATGGTTGTGGTGTTGTATGTAGTGTAGTGTAGTGTTTATGTTGATGGTTGTGGTGTTGTATGTACTGTAGTTTAGTGTTTATGTTGATGAATGTGGCTGCTCTTGTATGTAGTGTAGTGTTTATGTTGATGGTTGTGGTGTTGTATGTAGTGTACTGTAGTGTTTATGTTGATGTTTGTGGTGTTGTATGTAGTGTAGTGTCTATGTTGGTGGTTGTGTTGTTGTATGTAGTGTAGTGTGTATGTTGATGGTT
>OZ024748.1:46766378-46768878 GCA_964016885.1 Eledone cirrhosa
ATGTTCTAACTATCCCCACCAATCTTCAGCTCTGGCTGGTACTATATTTTATAGAGACTGAAGAGATCGATGACAAAACTGGATTTCAGTGATATTTGAACACACAATACAGAGAAACGGAATAAGTAATGCAAAAGTTCCTGTCTAAATTTCTTACAATTTGCCCAATACAACGCCCTACAAGGGTACATTATTCTTTTGACACCGGGTGCATGGAAGGTAAAATGTGACCTCTGAATTATTTGAATATACCACACAATGAACCGAAATAAATAATAATGAATAATGCAAAAACATCTCCTCTGATATTCTTACAATTTACATAATACATCACCCTAAATGAGTACTTTATTATATCAAGCTCGAGAGGATGAAAATCAAAATTGATCGTGGTGAGATTGCATCTGAGAGATCCATGATATAGCACAGGCCATTTAATCCAACGATCTAATGAATATGCCAAAAATCTGTGAATATTTCCATCAGTTTGAAATAGGTGACTCACCTATCTCTCTATACTCCTTCATTACCACAACGAAACCAACATATCCGCTTCATTCGTCTGGCGTTCGAGCAAACGTGGGTCTTCTCTCTTGACATGTTTGTACGAGTGGCACGATTTTAGCCGTCAATTACCTACTAATCACACCCTATCATAAAATACAAAGAATATGCACATTGTACAATATATAAACATAAGTTGCAGTTTCCACCAAAGAATATATCCTCAAGATATCTTTGAACCCAGAGGAATAATTGTAAAACAAAGGGACACAATTTTGAGAGGAATCGAAACCGGAGCCATGAAGTTCAGAAGTAAACTTTAAAACTACAGACTCATGTCATAATAATTGATTCTACGTTGGGCACAAGGCCAGCAATTAACCAGTGCATTACTGGTACTTTATTTTGTCGACCTCGTAAGGATGAAAGGCAAAGTCAACCTCGGCGGGATTTGAACTCAGATCGTAAAGGGACGTAACTATGCTGGAAAGCATGGCGTACGACCCTCTACCGATTCTGCCAATAATATCATATACATATATGTATGTATGTATGTATGTATGTATGTATGTTCTTCTGGTTTTATAATTTCACAAACGTTTACCAATAGAGAGAGAGTCGGTTTCTAACATAGACACAAGACTCTCTCATTGGAATTTACACAACATCAACTAGGTAGATATGTATGTATGCATGTGTAGATATGGATGTTATTGTATGTGTTTGATGTGGATGTTTTGAGTTCTATGTGTGCATATGTATATGCTTTGTATCTGTACATGTGTATATGCAGTTATTAGATGCAACATTTTTTGAATGTTTTACATATTTTTACTGTTCCAATAAGGGATTGTACTTGTAATTTCCTAACTAGTTGTGTTCTTTCTGTTCCTGTGAAGCCTAGCTTCTCAAGATTTGTATTGAGGCAGTTACTAACATATCCCAGTGCCCCAATAATCACAGGCATAAATATGAAGGTGTAACCAGGGTGGAGTATCTGCAGATTTCTCATCAGTTCTGCATAAATATTCTCCTTTTCGCTAATCTTTGATATTATATTGGCATCTGCTGTGCAGCTAATTTCCACTACTCTGGATGTTTTCTGCTCCCTGTCCCATATCATAATATCTGGTCTGTCATGCCTGCATTTTATTGGGGTTTTTACTGGAACATTCCACCAGTACTCTTTCATATTATGTACATGGATGTCTTCCACATTGTTGTAGCTTTTAACGTGTTTATTATCGGAGCTATCTTTTTTATGAACTGCGTTGTACAGTGTTTTGGCCACTACATCATGCCTCATATGTAGATAGTGCGGCGATGACATCTTTGGACAGCTGCTGATGACATGGGTGATATCCTCGATGTTAGTTCTGCAGAGTCTGCACTTGTTGTCACATCTAGGTGTTTTGCCTGCATCCCTATCTCTTTTGTGAATCAGGTATTTCGTGCTAATCTCCTGTTCCTGGATTGCAAAAGCGTATCCTTCAAAGTGGGAGCCAATATAGCAGTTGTTGATCCAAGATAGACTACTTTCCTTATCTATATTACTCTCACTCTGGAACTTCCTGGCAACATATCCATGCATGATTTTTTGCTGATAGGCATGCAGTTTTTCATCCATGGATTCACTGCGATACTGCTGAGCGACATCCCTGGGTGTGAGTTTTTGATTATCACACAGGGAATATATCCCAAGGAGTCCCTTCCCAACTCTCATGATCTTATGTGTTTCATGCAGATAGACTTGCTCCAGAAACGGCCTCCTACGCTTCGAGGTTCGTAGATGTTGTCGGAGAGATATGATGCGACATTCAAATGTTGTCTGGACTGATGTTAGGCCTCTGCCTCCCTGCTTACGTTTCAAGTAAAGGCGGTCTATGTCACTGTTGATGTGGAAGTTTCCGGTGTTGTTCAGTATGTATGTGTGTATGTATGTGTGTATGTGTGTATGTATGTGTGTGTGTATATATATATGGTATGTATATATGGT
>OZ024748.1:46771378-46778878 GCA_964016885.1 Eledone cirrhosa
GTATATATAATAATAATTGCGTGTGTAGAGGGAAGGGAGATAAACTGTGTGGCTGTAGGTTTAGAAAATGAGAGAGATGATAAAGACAATGCGATGAATATCAACAGTCAGATATGTAGACAAGTAGAATTATATATATATATATATATATATATATATATATATATATATATATATATATATACACATATCCATAAATATATTTACACATACATACATATATATATATATATATATATATATATGTTTGTGCGTGCATGAGTTTGTTTAGATAGACCAAGCGAGACAAGCAGGCAGGAGTAGAGAGAGGGAGAGAGAGAGAGAGAGAGAGAGAGAGGGAGAGAGAGAGAGAGAGAGAGAGAGAGAGAGAGAGAGAGAGAGAGAGAGAGAGAGAGAGAGAGAGAGGGGGTGATTAAGACTTTGGGGGAGGGAGGTGAGAGGAAAAATCTAATTCTAGAAATTGATCACATGGAATGTCCAACTGGTGATGTTATTACTTCTGTAAACATTAGAAGTTTGTCCTGTCTTGGAGGAAAATCCTCAGGAGATTCCACCAAACTTTGCCAACCCTCTACTACCTAATCTGCCATGGAAATAGATGTCCGTATGAGAAGGAAATATAAAGATAATTAAAATATATCATCAGTTAAATAAAGGAGATTGTAGTTGATAAATGATGATAATGAAACATGATATATAAAATACGATGTTGCATGTTTGTTAAGTGATGAGTTTCATGTCTCATGAAGCGATTTTCATCGTCCTGGTTTCAATCCAGGCTTAATTGATATTACTTTCTCTTCTTATATTAGGGAATAAACATTAGAATATGAGAATACGTTACTATATTCCTGTTTCTATCTTCTTTAAGGACTTAAGTGATGAAAGCATCAACGATAGATATCAGATCTGTTTACGGGTGTCATGCAAGAAATAGTGTTTTTTGATAGTGTTTTATTCATAGAAAATACACCCGAATAAATGACATCCTGTCACTCATAGTCACCACCCGGTTGGTTTTGCTCGTAAAATATCTCCTGCGATTATTTCCTTAGATATTTTGACAACATGTTTGTAGTATTAGAACTGTGATCTGCCGTTCTAACTGGATTGTTTCCCTGATCTCCGATGTACGCACTCAATTGAGTAACGTTGGAAGGTAGCACATTTCGGTCGCTTGCATTCACGACCATGTATATATATATATATATATATATATATATATATATATATATATATATTAAACACTCTACTATCCCATGTATCGAGTACTCTTATGAATAATGCTCACACTAGTTTAAATATGATAAAATACTGATCTCTCGGTCTCTGTCTCTCTCTCATATATATATATATATATATATATAGGAACCAGTAAGACCCCGACGGCTGAGCTCAAGCCGTTTCAAGAAACGTCCTCATTCGTTCATCAGACAACAAATTGCCTTGTCTGACGAACAAATGAGGACGTTTCTTGTATTCGTCTTATTCGGGAAACCTCTGGTAATGAGGTAATTATATTGTATTGTTTATTATACATTATATATATATATATATATATATATATATATATATATATATATATATATATATATATATATATTCTTTTTGAAGGACTACTAGCTTTTCAAATTTAGCTGTCCTTTCAGCACTGACGGGGACCATCACTAATTTATTAATATCCATGTAGTTTTTTATATCGATATTGAATGCGCATCCACTGATGAGTTATAAGGGCCCGCTTGTGTGTATATCTATGGATTATATACAAGTTTCTACATAACCTGGACATTATTTATCCCAAATTATAGAAATCTGATAACGAAACGATCGTATGGAAGGAAAGAGAGATTTCTTTAATTATGTCTCATATAAAATAATACAACCAGCTCTCCACGGAATACTGTATAGTTAGCACCCCAAACACTAAATTGGGATTATACTTAGGTATATCCTAATGTTTGTTGAATGAGATGGAGTTGGTCAGAGTATCGCTTAAGCTGTCTCTGTTTATATATTGAATATATATATATGCATATAGTTACCAACCAGAACCATTAGTTCTACCCATTGGTAATCAGACTAACTTAAATGTGATATGTATGTATGTATGTATATTTCGGACACTTGTAATCTGACTTCATAGTATATATGTTAAATATTGACATACATGTGTATATACTAGTGTATGTTTAAGGCATATTTCTCTATAATTCAATTATATTTGTTTAGGCACTTTTTAGATCATATTCCTGTATTATTAAATTATGTGTATTTAAATAAATTTAAATTTAATTTCTGTATTATTAAATTATATATATTTAAGTATATATAAATTGTATTTATTTCTAACGTCTGTAAAAAACAAAATTGTTCTTGAAAGAAATTCATTGAAATTCATAGTTGTTGATTTTGAAGTTGTGGTCAGGCCACAACTCTGTCTTGATTGGGCAGACCTATGATCAAAGGTTTTACAGTTATGACGAGCGTACAGCACATAGTGTATTGGACAGAATGTGGTACCATGCTAAGTAGTTAAAAAGTTCACTTAGCATCTATGAATCAATTGTTCCGACGTAATTCTTTGTCTGGCTCTCAAAACATAATGTACTTGGCGGAGCCTATCATCAAACGCGGTACGCTGTAATCATACCATGTCTAGATATTCAAACATTCCCAAACGCTCATTCAGCCTGTTTCAGACTCCGCATGATTATAAGATGTTCTTCTCCATTTTGATCACCAACAGCAGAGTTTAAAGATAAATTAAATAGATAGATGATGGCTGCAAACTTTGCTAACAGTATTGCATTCGCTTGTCAGATTCAGATGCGTGACGCTAGGATATGGTTTTCCAAGCCTGCTAGAGACTTGCACACCTCACATTGATGACAATTATGGTTCTCCCTGGCATCATGTCTTGCATCAGGTTGCCTGTGTACCTTCCCAATACCGTGGAGATCATAGTTCACCGGTTCTCTTTGAACATGGTTGCGACTCAGGCTTCTGAGACCAGATTTGCTCAAGCAAATTTTTCCACACTCAGGGCACTTCAATTCAATGGAGACACCGATCGTTTCAAGAGATACACCAGGGCATTGCTTACGCACATCCCGTTTGATCTTCTCATGCTCTATGTGTCTGTCCTCAAAATCATGAACCCCATCATACACCATTCCACGCCATTCACCATTACAGATAGATACATACAAACAAGACCTAATTCGGTGAAATAATGTTAAATTAAAAAGCGCCATCTTCCTTATTTGACAGCTGTAGGTATTTCCTAACCTGTCAACTATTCTTTATTATTTCCGTGACCAAAACACTTTGTTCTAAACTTAAGATTTCACCTATCTGTCAATTAGTACCACGTGGTTGTAAATTGGACAAATGATGGAATGGCAAGAAAATCTAATATATCTTCAGTTTCCCCGGTTTGTTGACTAGTTTCTACAGATTGTTCGGTAGGTATATATATATGATGATGATGATGATGATGATGATAATGGAGGTATTATTGTTGTTGGTGATGATGTGTGTGAAGTAGGAGGAAGATGATAAAGGCGGTCATAATGATGAACAGGAGGTCATAGACGATGATGAGATTAATGATGTTGAGGGGGTAGGTAGGATTGGAATGAGGAGGAAGGGGAGGGGGGAGTAGGATGAGGAGGATGAGGAGAAGGGTGAGATGGAGGAGGGGTGGTTGAAGAGATGGATGAAGGTGAGGAACAGGGTGAGGCGGAGGATGTGGTGGATTGGACGATGATGAGGGGGAAAATCCTATCTCAACCCTTAGTATTCTCAGAGCTCATATAACATCAAACAGCACATTAATATTGTGAGTTCATAGGTAATCTATAAATAAGATTAAATACAGTACTCAATACAGTACTCAATACAGTAGTTATGTAGAGTTTATATTTCTTCGCTGAACAGTTGACTTGTAGGTCAATTCCCTGTTTCAAACTATGTCATGTTGAACCACAAGAAAGAAATAGTCAACAACGAATTATATACATATACAGACTAATGATGTGTTTCAATGGCGGACTGAAACAAAGGCCATGAGCTTGAATGGCGTACATTTTAACTACATTACATGCATGTGAGTGCACGTATGCACAGACACATATATCTGTGTGTGCGTGCGGGGTATGTATGTATATATATATATATATATATATATATATATATATATATATATATAGGAATAATATTAAGAAAAATGGTGTGCTTACATAAAAAATGTATTCTTTATAATTATTCTATGGCGACTCATATGCGATTCAAGATACAGTATTTACATTTGTTGCAGGTATGGGTGCGACTTATACATACATATATACATATAATATAAAGAAAGTTTCATAGAGTTAACGTATGTATATATATATATATTTACACGTGTGTATGGATTTTTATATCATCAATCTCTCTCTCTCTCTATATATATATATATATATACATACATAACTTGGTGATACGCAAAGCCATACATAGGTACCATACATATCATATATATATATGTATATAGAATTCACATGAATCAAAGTTCTGTTCAAACCATTTATTAGCTTACAATTGTTTCATCCAAACCAAGGTTTGGATTCTTCGGAGCAATTTTTCAATGATTGTTTACATACATGACCTCCTTTCCAACACAAGAGACATACAGATACATATGTATATATCGATGCACACTGGGGTGACATCCATTATAATATTTTTGCAGGGTAATTTAAATTCAAAAATTAAAATCATATTAAAACAGCAAAATTAAAGTTAAAATACAACATCGGCAGTTTACGTAGATAATGCAAGAGGATAGTTTGTTAGTCAGTTGAAGTAGTTAGTGCATGCAATAGTTACACGTGGGGCATGCACGTGTGTCTTATTTATATAAGATTATTGTGCGGCAAGGTGTTATATGCAATACAAGTACTTTAAGCGGGTAATCAAGAGTATTATGGAGGTTGTAGTGGTAAAGTATTATGTGCAGAGAAATATTATAAATGAGAAGCAAAATAATGTTATGGTTTTTGTATACACCAGCATTTTCACAATTCAGGAAAGGTAGTATAAGTTTATATGTCCTTCACATAATTAACGATGATTCAGTATTGGATGTTTGATGTATTAAGTTAAATTATTACAGCTTGTTGCGGCTCAGTGTTCTTTAATCCAATTTTATAGAGCAGGTTGGTTTAGTTGCGAGAATTTACATCGTTTTATTTTCCGGAAGTATGTGTGTGATTAAGGGGACAAATTGCTCCGAAAAATCCAAACCTCGGTTTGGATGAAACAATTGTAAGCTAATAAATGGTTTGAACAGAACTTTGATTCATGTGAATTCTATATAACTGCTCTGTAGAACAACTGATGTTATTACATTGAGCTATTTATCTTACTGGTAATAAGGTAGTAATAAATTACTGTCTTTCACTGTTTAGGGTTTAAAATATATATAACTATAAAAAGTTTTAGTATATACATAACCATAAATAGTATCGTTAATACTATATATATATATACATATACAGATGATACATATATCCATACACCCAGGTATGTGTGTGCATATTCATACGTGTGTGTTTATGTGTGTATGTGTATGTTTATACGTGTACAAATTAGTTGTTTCATTCTGCGAGTAGAAAGTTATTAGAAAGTAGGAAGCTATGAAAGTATTCTAAATAGTATAAATTTCTATATTTCTATATATATATATGTCTATATATTTTATTATCTGGAAAACATCAGCAATATGTTTGGCTGGTTTATAATCACTTGAAGAGAAGAAAATAATAAAATAAAAGAGAGAAATTTTGCTGGAATATCCAATAATTTCTTGTGTTCTAAACAACGTGTCCATTATCTTCAGTCAAAGAAGTTAAGTTATTGTGTGCTTTAGATGAACTAAGTTTTATATATGTTTTGTTATATTTTGCTGGCTTTTTCTCGCTTTTTGTTCTTTCGTTTTTATGGGGTTAGTATATATTTTTCACGGTATTTTTTTTTTTGTTTGTGTATGTGTGTTAGTGTGTGTGTCGCTGTGTGTATGTGGTTGTGTGTCGCTGTGTGTGTGCCTGTGTGTGTGTGTGTCAGTTAGTGTGTGGTTGTGTCTGATTGTGTGCATGTCTGCATGTGTGTGTCAGCTCGCGTTGGTTGTTTGGGTGGTTATGTTTGGTTGGCTGGTTTGGTGTTGATGGTGTTGTTGTTGGTGGTGGTTTGGTGGTAGTGTTTGTGGTGTTGGTGGTGGTGGCTGTGGTGTTGTTGTTGTTGGTTCTGCATCTTTTCTACTTCAGATAAATCATATACATCACAAATTATAATGCTTGAACAGAGTACAGACAATGCAATATGACTTATTTCTGTAAATGAATAGAGAGACAGAGAAAGGGAGAGAGAGGGGGAGAGAGGCAGAGAGAGAGAGCGAGAGACGCAGAGAGGGGAGAAATACAGAGGGATAGAGAGAAGGGCGGAGAGAGAAAGAGAGAAAGAGAAGGAGAGAAAGAGAGGGGGGGGGGGAAAGGGGAGAGAAGCAGAGAGAGAGAGATGGGGAAAGAATACAAAATGAGGAGTAGAGATAAAGACAGAGATAAATAGAATGAGGCAGAAATATAAGAAGACGAAGTGAAGGAGGAAGGGGGGGGAGAGGAAGGGAACGACAAGAAAGAGGAGGAGAAGGAGAAGAAGAAGGAGGAGAAGGAGAAGAAAGATAAGGAGGAGGAGGAGGAGGAGGAGGAGGAGGAAGAGAAGAAAGGCTTAATAAAGAAGAGAAAAGTAAAACGAGAAAAAGATAATTACGAAAACAAAGTTTTACGAGACAAAGAGTGAAAGAGAGAGAAAGAGGGTATGTGAGATTGAGGGAGAGAAAAAAGTGAGAGAGAGACAGAAAGAGAGAGAGTGTGAGTCCGAGAGAGAGAGAGAGAAGACAAAGTAATTGGGATAGTAAGTGAAAAGAGGGGTGAGGATTTCTAAGAGAATTTCGTTTCTCTTTCAAAGATGAGTGATAATAAAACTAACAGCAATTAAAATAAAATAATAAAGAAAAACACCAACAACATCAACAACACCACCACCACCACCACCACTAACATCAACAACACCAACAACACCACCACCAACAAGAACCCCACCAACATCAACACCAACAACAACACCAACAACAACTCCAACAACACCACCAACAACATCACCATCAACAACAGCAACACCAACAAGAACAATGTGACAATAGAATATCTGTGAAAATATTTAGTTTTAAATTATTTATTGATATGAATTTAATTTAATATTCTCAAATATTATTATGGTAGAGAATACAACAGAATACAAAAAATATATATTTTCACTAATTCATATTTCCTATACAATCAATCAATATATATGTTTATGTGTATGTGTATATATCTATGCATCTATATGTGTATATATATATATATATATATATACTTATATATATTTTTTTTTTAATGTATTTTATTTTATATT
>OZ024748.1:46781378-46788878 GCA_964016885.1 Eledone cirrhosa
TGTATACTTCGTTCAGTCCTTTAATCTGCATAGTGTTCGTGATTGACTAACACATATTTTACCAATACACACACACACACACACACACACACACACACACACACACATATATATATATATATATATATATATATATATATATATATATATATATATATATATATATATATATATATATATATATATATATATATAGATGTACCAACTCATAATATAATATTATTAAATTAAATCAAATTGTTTAGAACTACAAGTAAGTCATTATTTTCCCTTGGCAGTATCGGTAGAGGGTCGGACGCCATGCTTTCCAGTATAGTTACGTCCCTTTATGATCTGAGTTCAAATCCCGCCGAGGTTGACTTTGCCTTTCATCCTTAGGGGGTCGATAAAATAAAGTACCAGTAATGCACTGGGTAATTGCTGGCCTTGTGCCTAAAGTAGAAACAATTATTTTCCTTTTTTCAAATATATATATATATATTAAAATAACAGATTAAAGATTAAGCAAAGAATCGCTGCTTTCACCCTTAATGGGATCTTCTGAAGATCCCGTTAAGGGTGAAAGCAGCGATTCTTTGCTTAAACTTTAATCTGTTATTTTAATAAATATTTGCTCTACGGTTCTAATATATTTGATATATATTTATCCTTATCGAGCCCTCTTTGGATTTTAGTCTTCAAATTTATTATTATTACTATTATTATTACTATATATATATATATTACTATATATATATATATATATTTATTTATTAAAATAACAGATTAAAGTTTAAGCAAGGAATCGCTGCTTTCACCCTTAACGGGATCTTCTGAAACTAACAAAGTCAATCTGTGAACGCAGAAGTGAATATTTCAAGAAACGTTGCAACCGGAGGAAGACAGGAAGACGATAAGGGTGAAAGCAGCGATTCTTTGCTGATACTTTAATCTGTTATTTTAATAAATATTTGCTCTACGGTTCATATATATTTGATATATATTTATCCTTATCGAGCGCTCTTTGGATTTTAGTCTTCTAATTTATTATTATTACTATATATATATATATATATATATATATATATATTTATACATGACACTGGTTCAATTACGCCTTCAATATAAAAGCACAAAATCATTTAAATTACATAATATACGAAGCCCACACTGGATCTAAATGTTGCAAAAACTGAGTAGATATGTTTAAAAATTGATAATGATAATGGAATATTTGCAAATGCTGCTAAGACGCATCAGCTTTATCTATTTAGATCCAAAGGTCGTCAGCTGTAATGGCCCTGGTGATTAAGACATTCTTCATAGAAAAGCAGCGTTAGTCTATAACGCAATGACCTTCGACAGATTTGGAAAGCCACCATCAATATTAATCTGAAGTTAGGGATGTATAATACACGATATCTACCAATGTTTCTTTATGGCTGAGAGACATGGATCGGGCATACGCAAAAGCAAAAACGTATCATCCGTGGCGTAATATACAAACATTGCAAAACAAATAAAGAAGGTTTCACATGCACAGAGCAGTCGCATCTCTATGCTCGGCTACGAAACCGGTGATTCACATGGATTGGTCATCAAATCCGGCATACAATTAGTAACTTACATGCAGAGTGTCTTCTGCTACATTAACTACCAGGTCACCGCATGAGACAAGACCAAGGACCACATTCCAAAGAAATCTCACAAAAGAACTGAATGCAAAAGTCACTGCAATTCAGCCAAAAGCCAAGAATAGAAACGTTTGAACAGGTTTTATTTTATCTTTCTCATGACTTTATGACATTATTTTAATATGGTTTATGGATGTATACATATCTCTCTGCGTTCTATAATTTCATTTGAAATAATCAATAATTATTTCTACTTTTGGCACAAGGCCAGCAATTACCCAGTGCATTACTGGTACTTTATTTTATCGACCCCCTAAGGATGAAAGGCAAAGTGAACCTTGGCGGGATTTGAACTCAGATCATAAAAGGCCGTTACTCTATGCTGCAAAGCATGGCGCCCAGCCCTCTACCGATACTGCCAATCCATCGCCCTTTGAAATAATAAATAATGATTGATATACGCGCGCGCGTGCGTATGTATGTATATATATTCGTCTAGTTTTAAAGGTGTTTCAGCATTTATATTTTGTGAAAGCAATATATAAAAAAGGAATAACACAGTGTGTCATGTAAAAGACCCCTGGTCGTTGTGGACAAGATGTTGATTGTGCTGGTCCGAATGATGGCGCTGAATAACCCACTTCACCACTGAGTGTTTATATTTAGAGATGGCCAAAACTATTCCGATACATGGAACCAGGATATGTTTTCCCCGCTAAGGTTTCAACAAGGACACTAACACAGAGAGACTGTTATTTTATCCATATGTGACCTTCATCCTATCGGGACGTCGAAGTTTTGTGAGAAGAAGATGTAACCCTCATATTACACTATATTTAACTTTTTCGGTACCATATTACTAATAAAAGAGACCGCCCATGATTTTCGAATAATTCCAAATATATTCCAGACATTTCGAATTATAACTAACTTTCTTTTTGTTAAGCTAGTTTTCGGAAGAAAACTTAATAGTTTTTTACATAAAATTATAATAGTTGGCTGTTAGATAATTATGAATACGTTAACATAAACAGCTTTGAAGGTTTGTATCCTAGAATCAAGACTGGTTTCTGGCAGTTTGGTATCCCAACTGTTAAATAGAAATTTCGTTCGTGACTTAACTATAAAAAAAAACGATACATTTAAATGTAATAAATCGATGAAGAAGGAGACAAAATATCACGTGACATTATGCAATATTAGACAGATGAAGATAAATATTCTGCCTATAGAATATTATTATAGAGAATATTATTTATGTTATTTACCTAGTCAGTGCCAAGCATGTCATGTTAAGAAATACTACATCTCACGCTATAGTCAGACGTGAATTATTAGTAGAATGTTGAATATGGCAGTGATTAATATACACAGATATCTATTTATATTATTTTGCTATATTTTACATTTGGCATGGAATTGTGTTGTAACCGAAATGACTATTATGGAATATCATGGAATAATACCATTTATATTTTAGCTGATTCTGTATGAGATATAAACACTTAATCAAGTCATACATAGCTTGTTAAGGATATTATGCAAAATATCTGTTTAGTAGAGGTGTGTATGTGTGTGGGTAGTCTGCAAGGAGATTATTAATCATGGGAGTACTCAATGCATGGTGAGATGCAGAGTTGGTATAGATATAAGTAAAATCTTGACCGCCAAGTAATCGGGAATAGATTTAGACAGTCGAAGCCAACAGATTAAACAAAATTGATTCTTTCCTGCTACTCCCACTGCAGGTAAGGCTAAGGCCAGCACTAAGAGAGAAAGAAAGGAAACTAGAGACGAAAATGTGAACTTTTCTCCCTATATATGTATGCAATCCCCCCTCCCATATTCTTATTATTCTTATTAATATGCAATTTAATTGCATTATACACTTCCGTCGTGTGAAAAAGCGTATAAGCTGAAACCGGAAATTCCTATTTTGTAAATAAATATTTTGATGTTATTCTGAGAGAAAATCCTTTAGCATTTTTCTACTTTTTTTTTATTTTTAATATATATATATATATATACATATATATATAGTAATATTTAATATAGAAATGGATTTTGTATAATTTTTTCTTGTATACACTCTAGTGTATTGAGTACCTTACTTACTGTGATACTGTGGTTAGACCCGATTGAACCCGGTACTCTGAAAGAAAGAAAGAGAGACGTACCCTCAATACACTAATATATGCACCACACATTCATATAAGTTTTGTCCTAGGACTGACGTGAACCAAAACATCCCTCATCAACGGATTTCTTTTCGTGAACATCTCATCGATTAGTTTGAGACCAAGTATTCCAAAATTATTCCTTTCCTTAAGATATCAGGAAGATGTTGTGGGTTAATTACACAGCAATAAGATTAGTTAGAACCTGTAGTATTAATTAAAATATATCGAATTTTGTGTAATTAAGTCATATAAGCTGTCTTAACTGGCAAAATAGATTTTTGTTGCTTGAATTCTTTATATTTCAAAATATCGATTTTTATATTTAACATAGCAATTCTATAACAAGTTTTTATTTTTCACACTATTTCTCTATACACACACCGACCACCAAGGTAAAATACGTTCAAACACACTGACACACATACACACACACACACATATATATATATATATATATATATATATATGTATATATATATATGTCTATTTGTGTGTGTGTGTGAGTATGTATGCGTGTGTGTGTCTGTGTACGTATGTATATGGTAATTTGATTTATCATTCTTTAAACTATGATTAAATGGCGAGTACGTGTATACATTTCAAAACAAATATGAATGGTCAGACATAGTAGAGTGTAGAGAACTATACACATGCAAACACATAGATATACACACACACACACACATATATATATATATATATATATATATATATATATATATATATATATATATGTATATATATATATATATATATATATATGTATATATATACACACATATATATATATATATACATATATGTATATATATATATATAAACATATATGTATATGTATATGTATATATATATATATATACATAAACATATGTACGCATCTATATGTATGTGTGTATGTGTGTGTGTCTGTATATATATATATATGCACAAGAAAAAAGTCTACTCATTAGATTGAATAAACAAGTTAAAATGTAGAATTTTACAGCGAGTGAATGTTACTGTATTACGAGTTTAGCTATATACACGCCTACACGTTATAGCCGCATATATATATGGAGAGAGACGGGGAGTGAGATAGAGAGAGTGAGAGAGAGACCGACAGAGACTGTGCGAGAGAGAGAACTAGATGGATACATAGGACGGTACATATTTATGTGTGTGTGTGCTTGTGTAACAATGTATAACATAAATGCACGTGTATATATATATAGACGTGTATAGAGTCACACATACAATCGTATATATATATATATATATATATATATATATATATATATATATATATATATATATATATATATATATATAAACATATACATATATAGACATATATATATACATACATATATATATATATATATAAACATATATATAAATAAACACATATATATATATATATGTGTGCATGTATACATGTACGTATGGATTCACCGAACATTTATTATAATGCTCGGTGTGTTTGTAAACAAACATCCCGTATTAAGCCGTAGTGTCTAGCAACCATCGTTGCTCGTTTGTTCAACAATGACAAAGGAACACTGTCAAAGGATTCTGAATTAATTTTCCGTATCAAATTTTACATATACTTCGTACGAGCATTTATGTAGTTTGCACTAGAATTTTTGTATCGTGGCGGCACCCTTAGAGATAGTATTAGTAATCTTTTTCGGGATTCTGAATTATTATTTCATATTAGTTTTTTTTTTTTGCACTGGGTGGTTGCTGGCCTTGTGCCTGGAGTAGAAACCTTTATTTCGCACTGGTCTCGGGACTCTGATTTATTATTTCGTGGTAGTTTCTTTAGTACTTTGGCCTCCCCACTTGTTGACCCGCCACCGTAAGATATATTCGGTTGTTTACTTATACCTCTTAAAAGGGTCTCATTATAATTCCGTCCCACCTAATAAACCTTTCTTTAGTCTAGCAGGACCAGTGAGAGTTTTGATAGCTGCCCTTAGGTTATAGTAACCAGAAATTGTTTTTTTTTTTTTTACATTTAATTGTTTTTTAACACTTTCGATATTTTTCTATATATTTACCCCATATTGTTTTACTTATTGTTTCGATTTCCTCCCCCTCCCCTCCCTAGTACCTTCTTTGACCTGCTGCCCAGCTGTAGTTGGCACTATCAACGCACGACGGTGTTTCCTCCACCCCCTCTCCCTCTTTCTTCTACTGGCAGGTTCAGCTACCCCTTCCCTCCACAAATTGCAATGATATATGTGTGCATGTATGTATATATATAATCATACTACTGTACGTCTGTATACATATATATATGTACGTGTACATACTTATATTTAAGTAACAGCCGTACTAAGAGTAGGAAATAAAATTTCGTTTCATTTTTTCCGTTTATATATATATATATATATATATATATATATATAAACCTATATATATATATATATATATATATATATATATATATATATATATATATATATATATATATATATATATATATATATATATAACCTATATATATATATATATATATATACCTATATATATATATATATATATATACCTATATATATATATATATATATATATATATACCTATATATATATATATATATATATATATATATATATATATATATATATATATATATATATATATATATATATACCTCTATATATATATATATATATATATATATATATATATATATATATATATATATATATATATAAAAATATATATATATATATATATATATATAAATATATATATATATATATATTGCAAAAGAAACTGCTCCAGTACACTGCAAGATTGGGCCACTCTTCCACACGGACGGTTCATTAACCGAAAACCCCCAAGAGATATGTGAAATACTGAACGAACAGTACAAAAGTGTCTTCACTTGTCCACTGAGGCACATGCAAATAACGAAGCCAGAGGAGTTCTTTGATGCCACAACACTACATCAAGAAATGGCAACCATCAACCACATAGACATAACAGAGGAGGATGTGATGTACGCCATTGATGAAATTAGAACAGACTCGGCTGCTGGACCTGATGAATTCCCAGCAGTTCTCTTGAAAATATGTAAGCGGGCCTTAGCAACTCCACTGAAGATGCTCTTCAGAAGCTCCTTGGCTAGCGGTGTACTACCCGGGGAGCTGAAAGAAGGCACAATATGCCCTATCCATAAAGGAGGTAGTAGAGCGGAGGCCAAGAACTATAGGCCAGTCTCCCTGACGTCGCATATCAGTAAGGTCATGGAGCGAGTCATCAGAAAGAAACTAATCACTTTCCTCGAAGAAAATGACCGCCTGACTAGCACGCAACATGGCTTCCGCCCAGGAAGAAGCTGCCTTACACAGCTGCTACATCACTACGACTGGGTACTGAGACAACTACTAGACAGCTCACATGTGGACGTGATATATCTTGACTTTGCGAAGGCCTTTGACAAGGTCGACCACGGAATGATATGTCACAAACTACACGGACTCGGCATAACTGGAAAAGTAGGTGAGTGGCTGCATGGCTTCCTAAGGGACAGAAGCCAGGCAGTCGCAGCAAATGGGGCCCTCTCGAGGGAAACACCGATAACAAGTGGGGTGCCCCAGGGGACAGTCCTGGGACCACTACTGTTTTTGGTGGCTCTCTCAGACATGCCCTCTGTGGTGCATGCAACAACATCCCTCACTAGCTATGCTGATGACACTAAGGTAGCACAGGCAATCAA